>NW_011626951.1:59628-107342 GCF_000204515.1 Acromyrmex echinatior
TATATATAAATGGATATGAGAATGATGGAAGGTTAACATCTCTAGCTCAAGTAGAAGTCTTTCATACTTTTGTTACATTTCTCATGTATGATATAACATTCTATATACATTTATATCTCAAATTGTGCATACTACCTTCTTTCATATTTTATATGTATATTCTTAGATCTCTCGAGATCTTCTGAAAATTTTTTCTTCTTTCCTTTTCTCCTAAAAGACGTCGTCATAAACACAATAAATGTAGAGCCATACAACCTCATAATTATTAACAATTCTTGATAGATGAACGGAAGTAATAATACTTGATTTGGTTCAAGCACGGTAACCCCATTAACACAAAAAGTACCTTGTGCAAATCTATTATCCCGTAGGGCGTAATGATAGTGTTGATAGTGTGCCAAACTGCCAGTAAACGAGAAAGAGTACAAACAGTAAAGTTTCCCAAACGTGTAAAACTTTATGTGAACAGCGAACAAAAGTGGCGTGTGCGTAGTTTCGATTTTGTACTCTTTTATATCGTACTAGCGCAACGGCGGCAATTGTGTAGAATCGAATCAAATTAGTTATTATTTGATAGTTTATGTATTAAAACGATTCATCGACATTAATAGTATTTAATATTATACCACGTTAATGGACAATTAATTACATTCCGTCCATTTTAAACGCCGATAGAATATTCGTGACAATAATAAACATCGATAGAGTATCCGTGACAATAATAAGCGACAATATTCGAATTATTAAACGTTGCCTTTATTTTGATATGAACATCTAATTATATTTATCGCATATCATTATTCCTTTGATCGATACTTTTAACAGATAATGAGCAATATAATAAAACAATAAGCGACGTTTTTGCCTGATTTTACTGAAAAAAATTACAACGCTTTGGAGAAATCAATTTTGCTGTGAAAAGAATAAATGACTATTTCGTGTTTTTTTTTAATTGTTCTATTTAAAATTTTTTAATACTACGATTTTTGAGTCCTTAATTTGAAACAGAACCCTATGTAGTTTTGGTTGTTGACATTGCACGTACAAATATCGAGTATTGCTCGTAGGGAAATATAATTGAGAACGGGTCGATTATATACAATGTACGTATAGGTATACAGCGCATTGACAATTGCTCCATCGGGAAAAAGTGTGAGAATAACACGGAGATGTCGTTCTCGCACAATCTAGATATTCCGGGATAGTAAATCGTCTCTAGCCACTCGATATTCATAGAATCTATTCTTAGTGGCAACAAATCTCTTGGGTCTAAGCGATAACCCCGGGCCGCGATGGATTTGTGTATTCAGATATTCGCTAGAAACCAAACCGTAAACTTCGATAAACTAGTACGTCGCTTGTTCTTGCTCGGTGATGTGCTAAGACGGAATCATTGAAGGCGATCACTGTTACCATGTTACGACAATGATCCTGCTGTTACGACGTGTTTAGTGCAACATAATACCGTTAAGCTACTTAAAAACAATATAATAATTTTTCGATGCAATTGAAATCATTTTAATGCAATTTTTTTAATGTTTCAAAAAAATCATTCCAATAAAATTAAACTAATTTTTTTAACATTAAAAAAAATATTTTTTTAAATAAATACATAAATGATATAAGAATCTGTATATAGAATACGTATACATTTTGCCAATTTAATTTTTGATATTACTATCTCAGTTCAACTTATAATTTCGTTTCAAAAAAATAATTTCGATTTGCAGAACAAAATATGTATATAAATTCACACTGAAAATATTATTAAAGCACTAAAGATCTAGTTTAAACCTCGTTAAGCGACGTCTACAATGAGATTTTAAGGTGTAAAATATTGACTAGTTAAGTCAAACATTGACTTAGTCACAGTCGAATGAGAGAAAAATCGACTATGATTGGTCAATTTTTTATGGCTTAAAGCTTAAAGTTTAAGTTTTATGCCTTACTTTAATTACTTTACGTTAATTACTTTAATTATTTTAGTTACTCAAATGTATGTGTATTCACATTTGTGATCTTAAGACTCTTCATTTATATATTTCATTTATATCAATATATATTTTATATATTATTTTGCATTATCTTCTTCTTTAAATTTTTCAACTATGCGACATAATATAAGTGAGAAAAAATTATTTAGTTTCAATGAACGCAAATCTTTATTCTTTTAAATTATTAAAATATATTCAATCTTTTTTATTCACAATATTATCCCCAAATGAATAGCAGAATTCTTTTGCAAGTTTGCTAATTATTAGTTGGTATAAAACGAACTCCAAATCATCTATTGGTAAATTTCCCAACGCTCGCTATCTGCATTTAGCTGCATAATGTCATTACTTATCTGAACGAACTACGATGTCGCCGAAGTGCTAATACTTTCACGACACCGATTTTTTTCTCTCTTCCTTTTCACGGTGATAAACTGACCTGAAAAATTCTAGCACTGCCGCGGCAGTAATACGATTGCGAATTTAATATTCCACAATTCCGGGTAGACACCCCAGCCGCGCATCGCCATGCCGATGCCCGTTTCATTTATTGACGACGAGTGAAAAATTATATCGCGTTGAGAGAGACGATCGTGAGTTTCTACGAGAGATGCGGCACGTTTTGTGTGCGTAACGTGGTGGTGATGTGCTTCAGATTCTCAATAGCGTACGTGCAAGGAAACCCTATGAAAATGGAATAAATCGTTGCCATTGGCGTTTAGAAACTACCATTGTCAAGTAAAAGTCAACTCTGCCTGATTGTTAATTTTACTTTCTCGTTGTCGTTGTTGTATTTTACACGTTGGTATTGTGAAAGTCTCAATTAAATGCTCGCAATTAAGTGCTCGCGTTTGCCCAAGCGCCACCAAAATTTCAACAAAAAGCGGACGTTCTCCACTAAAAGGATGCGCGTTGTATAACGCGCTACTGCAATCGGCCCAAGGTCGTTTCAGAGTAAATGCAATTTCGTGAAACTCCGACACTCGCCGTTATTTCTCAACGGTATTTCTCGGCGCGGCGAACCAAGGGATCAAACTCGTTATATCAATTATTTCGATCGTAGCTAAATAAAAGTTAGCTCGAAGTTCCATTAAAATCTCCGTGGCAATCTGACGACGAGGATGAACGCACGCCAAAGGGTTAGCGATTACTCGGAGATAAGTTAGTTCGTGGCGAAAATATTCGGTTAAGGTCTTCCGGGAGAGTGTTTCGGAGATAGCTCGAAACGAGGCCAGACCGATCCTGGCCCCTTTATATTATCAGAGCTTTTTCCTGGCCATACGCCAACCATGGTCACCATGGTAACCATCTTAAAACGTATACTTAGTACACTCGCACTCCCACCTTGTCGTTTCTTTATGGTATGGGAACACCGTCGTGGCCGATTCATCGAATCAAGCTGTCGCCTTCAGCGGCTTGCGACATTTGGAATCGTTTCCCTTTCCCAGAGATCGAATCCTCTGTCCGTTTCGCCCGGCACCTGCCGGATAGAGCGTGTCCCGAATCGCGATAGTGTACATCTCGTTACATCCCAAGTGTCCCGCTTCAAAGCGGACCAGCATATCGGACGACGGCTGATGTCAGTAGATAGCTACGATTGCTCAATATGTGGTTGAACGTATATGTTATAGCTGTACATGCGTTATATGACATTTGTTTGAGAAAATACTAGTTTATCTTTTTTATTCTTTACTTTAGCAGAATTATAAAATATCTAACTTTTTATACACATTTAAATACTTTTATACTTATAAATTTAATGTTTAAATAATTTTTTTCCAAGAGATAAATTATATATTGATAATTTTTTATTTCTCTGGAATCTATTTGATTTAATGATATGTGGTAGAGCTAAGAAATATTATACATGCGATAAATATCAATGAAATTTAAGTTAATTTAATTATTAGATAAAAACCTTTTTTGACCTATATATATTGTTTGATAAAAGATCTTTTTTGATTCATAGTCAGTATATAGCGTCAACTTATTGTTAAATAAGCTTATAAAGATAATAATTTATATGAAAATTTTTTGTTATAATCAATTCAATCAATATGTGTACATTAATATGTCTCTATTTGTGTTTTATTACATTTTTAAAAATGTTAAGAATTAACATTTTTTAAATGTTATTTGTAAAAAATAAGAAAGCCAGGATTCTAAACTTCTGAAGTAATGCACGTTAATTTACAGTTGCAATTGCGTTTCTCTTGCCCTCAATCCTAGAGATAGTTGGTTTCAATTGGCTGAAAGGGCTGGCGGTGATCCTACTGGCAATTTGCTACCGTCTGACAGCTTGTTTCATGTAATGTATGTACGCTTGGAGAACAAATTAGCCGACAGTCCATTCGTAGATCAAATTACCAGAAATTGACCCTGTATGTGTCCGTAATCGATACATCACTACATATTAGTCTTCAAGATATTTGTGCAGTATCAAGAAATAAACGTTAATTAGTAAATAATGACACTTTCTCAAAGATTGCTTGTAATTTTCAATAAACTTGTCTTCTCATAAGTACAGAAGTTATATATTACTCTTTAATTTATTAAAAAAGAAAGAAAATGATTTATATTTTATATCTAATTAAAACAATGGGAATTTGTATTATTCGATCCCGCTAATTACTTTATTACAATAATTGAAAACTGATTGCATTCGTTTGTTGTAACAATAATACTTGTTACTCATTTCTGGAATCTGCAAAACTATATTTTACAATTTCATTCCAATTAACATGCGTAAATTTAATTTTAACCGTAGTGTCTACACATGCACAGAATTTACAAAAAACTACATCACACTATTTAATTGCAAACTAAAATTCGCAGGCAGATAAGTGCAACGACGTGGAAGCAACATCGCGCGGTGATGAACGTGGTCCTTTTTTATTCAAGCGTGACATTTAATTACAGCATCGGACTCGGCACTAGGTTTATAAAGCTTACAAAACGATTTCTCGTATAGCGAAATGTGTGCAACGTAATTGTACGCCGTACAATTACGTCTACACGAAGCATTAGCGTAAATAACCAATGATACTATAATGTTAATTAAGCCAATCTCCATTGTTGACCTATAGCAATTAATTAAATGATTCCATCCCTACATTCTGAACATTCAAATTAGGGCAACGATGATTCTCGCAGAAATTCCGATGTCCGATACAAAATTACCACAAAGCGTTGTGGCATCTGTGGTAAACCGTGAACTACCGCTCATCAGCGATAAAACCCTGATTATTTTGTTATAATCATGCAGGAAAGATATATATCTCTAGGATAAACTAATTTACAATTCAATCAAATGCAAAATTATTATTAATCAATACATTACCATTTAATATTTACATAAACATATATATATATATATGTGTGTGTGTATGTGTGTGTGTGTGTGTGTGTGTGTGTGTGTATATATATTACTATTTATATATGTATATTTATATATGTATATTTATATATTGCTGAGAGGGGACATATGTCTAGAAAGATCAAAAAGAGATGCCTATTTTTACTAATTTTTTTGCGAAATCTTAACTTTATTCAAACAGGATTTTGAACAATATACTGCATATACATATATTAGTAAGTGTTACATAAAATTTATACTTAAAATGTAATGCATAACTTATCCGTCCTAAGCTTATCCGTAGCGGATAAGTAATATCATAGTTTTCATTCAGTTTATTTGAAACAAACACACCTAACAAATTCTTGAAAAAAAAAATTAATAAATCTAATCTTTATCATAGCCGATTTGAGATTTTTCAATTTTAACAATATACTTCTGAATTTACAATGCAATTTTTCGTAAAAAAATTGTTCATCTTTTATTGTAAAAAAACTATAATTCTAAACGAAATGTTGCTTCATAGTTGTATGCTGTTATTCTTATACGAACAAGTTTCGCACTATAGTTCTAACGGCGCTGTTTTTTAAGATTTTTAATTAAAAATTTTATGTAACTCACCAAAATACGTATAAGATTGATTAAAACCTGTTTGAGTTAATAATTTTCACGAAAAGATAAAAAAACGAGATATATCTTTTTGATTTTTCTTCCTTAATAAATTATTCTCAATAATATCTGAGCGATGTATAGTAATAGAGGTACTTATATAACCTTTGTTCTTAATTGTTACTTTCTTTTAATAAATCAAAAAAAATATTTTTAGATTCGTAGAAAATTAAAAAGAATGTAATGATTGTGAAACACTGCTTAAAGTAGATTTTTCTCGATGCTCTCTCAACTCATCAAAACTTCTCGCCTATCTGACTTGTCTCGCTGCTTGTGGACCTATGCACTTTTTCAAGAAGTTATAACTTATTTTATTTGAAAAGGCTGAGAAAGAGAAAGAAAGAAAGAAAGAAAGAGAGAAAGAGAGAGTGTGCGACACTCGAAGAATCTCGTTTGCTCTTTCGGAAACTTTTACTGTTCCAGGCACTCCTTAGAGGCGCTTTGACTCAACAGAGCGCTGTTATCCTCGTCTGCATGGCAATCGACCGTTATGTTTGCATGCTGCACCCTCATCGCTATCACAAGCACTCTTCTAAAAGGGTAAGGCTATTTTGCTGTCTATTCACTTAGCAACTAATAAACTATTAATTACTAATATACTCTTATATATATATATATATATTTCATTATTGGTATTGTTTATTTATAACAGTTGAACAAATAACATTTTACAAATTGCTATGTTCCTACTATTAACATCCTTTATTATAAATTACTCTTATTTTAAAATTTATATTTTTCACCTTTAATATTACCTAAACATTAAAATTTTAATCATTTTTAATGGTTGATGCATTATGCGTATTAACAATTTTTATCTCTTTTCGTATTTTTATTTCATATAAAGTTATGTAATCTCTAATTATTATAAATATTTAAATAACAATTCATATTTTCTATTAAAAATAAAATGCATATAGAAAATTTATCTCATAACCAACATTTTCGAGTTGTTACTATAATAGAATCCCAATTCTTTTATGATTGTTTCTAACGGAATTTCGTATCAACCGATGTCACCAAGTCACTTGTTTCAAACGTTTCTTCTGTCTGCACAGATTCATTCACCAAACTATTCTCTCAATTCATTCGATCTATCGATAATCGTAAATTTGCTCTTGTTAAACACGATGTGAAGTGAAACGATCGAATAGTTGATTGATTAGAGACAATTGTCGTTTCAAGTTAAAATAACTGTTACTCAATGAAAATGGTAGAAAAACTTGTTCAATTCGTTTGAATTCACAAGAAAATAGAACTCATCGTAAATCGGCTATTGATACAATCATTTCGTTTCATGAATATAATATCAGGATATTTGACGATATTCGTATTCATGAATCTAGGAAATGAAAATATTTCTCGTTACACGTTACAATCACCTTATTCATAAGATACGACAATCCATTCGTTCGTAATCATGTGAGTTTGAAGGATAAAGATATTTCTTGTTATATGTTGCTTTTGAAGAGTTTAATATCATATAACGTAACTAAAATATCGGTACTCCGATGCTACGTTCGTAGCACATCTTTTTCAATCCTGTGCCTATTATATATGTCATATAGTTTTATATACATAATATAACTTAGTAATATACGTCAAATATAGACATGAAAGCCATTGAAATGAATATTAAAAAAGATTGAAAGCTTAATGGAATAGAGAGTAGGAATTTCGTTTCAAAAAATAATCTCTTTGGGATTTAGAAAAATAATAGCAATCGTTTTTGTTTTGTTATACGAATAACGAAGGAGTGCGAAAATTAATAAGCGCATACATCTGCGCTGCTTTTATAAATGGAATATTGTTTATCTTCTTTATTCTTTTTTACATAACTCAAAATCGTAGAATACACATACATTTATTCATATAGTATATTCCATATATTTTTCCCCTATCTTTTAAATATTTTATATACAATGTAAAAAGAACATGCTAATATTTATTGTAGATTGTATATATGGATTGGATACGTTTTATGTGATATAATTTATAAAGAGTACTGGACAATTTTATATAAAGTTCGCTTAATAGAATTCACTTAAAAATAAAGCTCGTCAAAACTAACTTGTCTGAACGTACCAGAAAGTTATTAATCTGTTAAATTACTTTTGAAATTCCGATCTATTGATTACCGCAAGTTAATATAATCCAGTCATTTTGCATCACCTTTCGTGAACAGCAGCAAAAACGATCGAGCGTTTTAAAGATAACTTTTACGTAACAACTGCAAAGTTTACGAGCGCTATTAGCAGGATCCTTTCCCGCGATCCGTAACATGCCTGCAGTTTCACACTACGGTTTGTCAAAGCTCGGACGTGGGTCAGTTTACTCTAGATTAACTGCCAAAATGAATTTCGGAGATTTAAAAGCGCATCAAAATGCAAAGTATCACCGCGGCCTGTCATTCGTCTACCACATATACTTTTATTCCCGTGGCCATAGCAATACTCGTGTAACCAGGACAAAATTTATGTATAGTAAAGACAACAGAGCCCGGTTCAAAAATATCCTATCTCTAACTTTTGGATAGTTATAAAAAAAGTTATAAAAAAAGATAATGTAAATTTAATGTAATAGATCCAAATAAAAATAAAATCAATTGTGATTAAGATCGACTTCACGAATCGTTTTAATTAAGAGCGTTTTAAATAAAAAGTCAATAAAAAATTATTCTAATTTTCAAAAGTATTCAAAAGTAAGAAGAAATGCAAGAAAATTTTAACTATTTTATATATATATCATTTACTGACTTCGAAGAATACGGTTTTCCAGCGCTATTAGACTTTCCGCCTTTATCATTCAATATATTTCCCGCTATTTTATAATTCTCCTTTTGTTTCGAAAAAATCATTATTTACATTTTATCTTAACATTGTAATTGATAGGTAATTTTTATTTAAAAATACTTTCCTATATCCTATACGATTTTTATTACAATTATTAAATTACCATTCTTTTAATATTATCATTATCAAATCGACGAACAATTGAGTTATAACATTTTTATTTTTATTTTAATTTATGATTACATTTCAAGTTAGTAAGCAGCATACTAATTTATATACTATAACTGAAAAATGTATGTACAGAATTTACATATAAAAGATTTTAGATTTTACTTACAACTTATATTTGCAAAAAAATGCACTTTTTATCATAAATGATATTATTCTACAAAAAAATTGTTTTAACAATTTTTAGTTACTTTTAATATATTTTTCTCATTTTTCAAAATCTATCACGTTATAATTTTTAGAAAAATGGCATTAATGAATAAAAAAGATAATTTTGAAGGTTTTCGTAATGTTGTAATATTAACAACAAATTTTTTTCGAAATTTCGTTAAATTTCGTGCCACACAAAAATATTAACTTTTAGCTTTAAAATTTATTTCGTTTTGTAATTTCAATATAATTTTTTATTTTCGAGATATAGTAATTTGAAAATAGCTATATTATATTTTGTTAATTTTATATGGATTGATTGTTAAAATTTCAAATACTGAAGATGACAAATGATCTATTTTCTGTCCTTGCGCTAGACCGCATTAGAATTTTCTTTCTCGCTTTCGATAAATATCAAACATATACTTTTCTCACTTTAAGTTCCAAAAGTATATACTAGTTTAACCACAAAAAACAGACCTCGGATAAGTGGTCGAAAACCTTATATATGTATATTTATATTTATTATCATAAATAAAGAACAAATTAGGCAAAAAATATCCAGCACTAGGCTCTTGTTTTGATTCTTAATTTTGATTCTTATAATATAGTTTTTTTTATTTATCCAATTAATATGATATTATGTATTAAGTATAAAAGGAACTTATTTTTTACATAATACACTATTAAAATGGAATAAAATATCTTTTCCATGTGTTACATAGAAAAAAACCGATTTTAAAAATAATATACATATCTCGAAAACAAAAAATCATATCAATTAGAAACAAAATGCATTTTAAAGTTAAAAATTGATATTACGTTGCATTCAAAAATTTTTAAAAAAGTTCTTAAGATTTTAAAAAATTATTGTCGACATTACATCATAAAAAAAGTTATCAGCTTTTTTAACGCTATTTTTCTCAAAATTGTAATGTGATAGCCAAAATTAAAAAACAGATTCGTATTCACATAGCATATTTAATACTTTAAAAATTATAGAAAATAATAAATAACCCGCAAACCCTTTAACACTAATGATATGATATCAAGTTGTTTTTCTTTTTATATTGAAATGAGATTTTATATTGTACACATTGTGAATAGAATAAAATACAATAATAAGATAAAATAACAGAATAAAATAATAGAATAAAATAAAAGAATGAAATAGAATTGCTTTTGCACAATTACTAAAGTGAGAAAGAAAGCGCAACATATAAAAATCAGTGGTAAAAGAAAGGCGTTTGACGAATCGCTGATTTGTGTCTTTCATTCATTCCATAATTTTCCGCCTATCGAACGTTTAGCCGCTCATCGAATTCTCGCAAACTCTGTCTCTTTTTATATTTGATAGAAGCTGTTGCTTCTCGATTTTTTGATTTCACATTTGCTCTTATCGTATTATTATTATGTTAGTTCGTAGATAGAGTTTCGTGTTGCATCAGCTTTAGCTATATATTTAGTGCAATATTGAGCAGGCTACAGCTCGTATTTAGTTCCAAGTTCTCAACAACTTGGTCTTTAGCTCTTTGTTTCTGATGTTCACAATGCGCGGAGAATATCACCCTTACACTATTTTAGACGGATCGATAACTTCGATAGTATTTTCAGGGATTCTCAACAGAACTAAAATGCAACTAGGATAGTATCTACATTATGTATGGATTTGTCATTTTATATTTTTAGCATTTTTTTAAGTATTATTCGGGACTATAGCTGTGATTTTCACATAATCACAATCATTAAGTTCACAATATTGTTAATATATCTTACATTGAGTAAATCATATCTAATTTAAGAAATAAATTTTGTATTAAAAAATGTTAATTTTAACTTTCCTATTTTTTATTATATTTTCCCATGTCCAATAAGATTCTTATTATTCTTCTTACCGTTTTAATATTATATTTTTGCATGTTTCAAAAAGTCTACTATACGTCTTTAAGTTAAAATTAACATTTTATTCTTAATAGTTTAGTTTTAAAAATAAACATTTGGTTATTTTCAATATATAAGAGCACATGAAAGCTTTTGCGTACTGATAAATTATAAACTTTGAAGTTAAACATTAAGAAAAAAATTATAAAGTTTATCTATCTTCAAAAATATATGTTTTAAGTTAAGTGTTTTAAGTTTGCATATTAAATTTGTACTTCTTGGTACTATCTCGTATTTATTAAATGTAAAAATGAGAAAACGCTAAGAAAAATAGTTTATCTTAAATATCTACGATCACAAAAATTCTAATATTTTTACATGATACTTTTTATCGTAAGGACCTTCATCTGTAATATTTCTATTGTACTTCAATTTATTTTTATAATTTTTAATAATATTTTTGAGTTAATGGATCGTATCTGTAATAAAGGAAAAAAGAAAACGTCGCATAAGCCTCGATCCTTACTACTTGGAGAGCAGCAAGGTCGAGTGTCATTTCATTGATCGTTTTTTGGGATCAGGACGAGGTTAATCTCGATAATACTTAACACACCGGGTTTGTGCTGTAAAAGTGGATCGTCGATAAAAACTAGTTCGTGGAACTTTCTTTATTTGCTTGCAGATTTGATCAAATGAAGAGAGACTAAAGGTGCAATGTATCTAAAACTAGTGTAATCGAGTTTTTTTAAAAAAATAATTTTTAACGTTTACAATATTTTTATAAAATTCTGATAAAAAATATTGTGTAAATATAATGCTTATAATTTTATATAGTTAAGTATAATTTCAATGATAAATATATGTATATCTCTTTTACGTTATTTTCTTCATTTTCGTTCAATACGATTAAGCAATGTTACATTATAAAACATAAAAGTTAATAAACTACATTATAAAATATATAAATTTTGGACATGCATTTAATTTGAAATATACATATTCTCAAGAAACGACATTTTAATGATTCTTTTTCATGTTCTACTTAAATTTTTACAACATTTATATTTAACGAGGTTATTTGCATACATTTTATTTAATTATTATTTGAAAAATTCCATCATACATATCATATGATATATTTAGATATTTGATAGAATACATAGTACTTATTTATCGCATATCTTTTATCATTTATTTATCGCAGTACTTATTTATCGCATATCTTTTATCACAGTATTAAATATTTTGTCTATTGAATAATGTTGAATAATGCATTCTGAGATTTTTGATAATAAAAACAGTGCATATAATCGTTTGAGTAAACGATGTATGATATACTACAAAAGATAGAATGTGTGCAAACAAGCCCCGGTCTAACCGATAAAAATATATAGACAAATACATATACGCATACATGTGCACCATATCTGTAAAACGCTCGGCGTTTGGGTGAAAAAGAGTGATCGTTTTCTGTCTATGTTGACACAGTATTACATGCGGCAGGGCTGTGTGGCAGTGATGTCGACCACTTGGATAGCGAGCGTGGCAATTTTCGGGGTTCTGGTACTCCCCAGAGGCGGTTACTACTTCAACGGATCTGGCCTTCTCGCCTGCGATCCCTTCTTTGCTAGAGCATCCCTTAGGTATCACCATAGCGAATGCTGTGATGCGGTGATAAGCTCGACATTTCATGATCTTGCTCATCACGTTTGTTCACCATGTCGGTGACCAATTGCGGACAATTACAATTTAATGTTGAGAACGTCGCACCGTCGCGTAGTCGATCGCCTTGGGAGGACACCGAGGCGATCAACCGTGAAAGATAGCGATATATCCGCGTTAATGTTCCCTTCCGGTACGCTTAAAGTCTGATCTAAACCGGTGCTAAATACGAAAGATCGTTACTTCGACCTATCGTAATGTTTTTGTCGGATCGGTAATTTATAAACTCTATCTCGACACATTAGTTTAAATAGAATTATCCATTTATATTACGGCTTTTGTAAACGTTGCTTTGGAGAAATAGAATATAAAAAAGTTTATAAGAATGATTTAAATATACGCGAGATAGAGTCAACTTCACAAAGTACATTACAAAGCATATTAATTTATAAGAGAAAGTTAAAATGGATGCATCGTGATACTGTTTTTATCATATTGTAGATACTAATAACTTTACACACGTAACATCAGATTTTGCGTAATCTACTTGTACAAATATAATTTTATTGCGTTCGTACGATATCATCTTCATTGCACTAGTTATATTCCCGCTTGCGTATGACACGCTAATTACTGCTTTTCTGGGTCGGAAAATGCTCTTTATCGTATCTCCTTTTTCAGGATCCTAGCGTGTTGCTGTTTTTATTTCCCAACGACGATGGTGCTGATGTACTGTTACGGCTCGGCTTTCCACGTTAACAAACTACGCTTGAAAAGAGTAGTCTGTGTTAACACGCCGGAGGTCGTTAGTGGCGGCCACATAGAAAGGGTAAGTCGCTTTGTGAATGAAGTTTAAATCGACAATTTATTGTCAAAATATTTCGACTGGCGATAATTAACAAAACAATTATGTAAAATAAAAAAGAAAACATTACTTTCACAAATATTTTGTTGTGTACATGTAAAATGCATTGGACAGCACGAATCGCGAAACTGACATTGCACGAATTAAATCGCTTGTTGCCTTTTATGTTTGAAAGAATATCATACTAATATACGATCTTAGCTTTTTCTTTTTTAAGTAACAACTTTATATTAAGTAATAACTACAACAATATAATAAAATTACAGTTTTGAAAGTAAATTCGTGTTTATATCAACGCTGCTGTTACTGCTATGTGTATGGTTACTGAAGAAGATAATATATAGGATGATCTTTAGCAAGCATGTTTGAAACTTTATGTTTTATGTGACTCGCTGTTCACATCAAGTTCGTGTCCTCCGGTAAATTACGCAATGAAATTATCAAGCTTGCAAGCAGATATACCGAACAACTTTGCGAGAGTTTACGTAAGATTCCCAAGTGCATTCTCGCGAAAGGACAGCAACTCGTAAACTAGTTTCTAAATCTGTTGAAATTTGTTGAAGACACGGAAGATTTTCATAGAAGGTATCTCGTAACGAATGAACACGAATTCGAGGATAGTTGGCACTAGGAAAAATCGACTAATCCTGCCACCGATATATCTCTTAAAGCGGAGACGCCAAATACCTACATTCGTTTCGAGGTCACAGAGACTAAAGCCAAAAGCGGGGAAATACGAGAAGGGAAATAATGTGAAAGTATTCGTAATGTTGGAGATTTAGATGGAATACTACCGATTTAATAAAATGAAACAGATATAAAGAATGTATAATAGATATAATAAAAATATATATAATAAAAATCAGATTACATTAAATATTGTATATAATGAATTATTTATTTTCAAATGGAAATGAGAAGTATCAGTACTAATTGTTTGTCAACTTAATTTGTGAATATTACATATTCTAGTTTCAGTTTGGGAGTATTTTAAGTCTGATTAATCGATACATAGTTTGCATAAGATTTATAAGAAATTATAAAATTCAAAAATATTAATAAGCACCAAGATCCACCTTGTCCGAATATATAATTCTCTTTCTTTATTTGTGTTAATATTTTTATTTTATTTTCTATCATATCTTAGCCAAAAATATGATAGAAAATAAAATAAAAATATAGATAAATAAGATTTCTATCATATCTTATCCCCCTTTGAATTCACAACAAATCGATGTACCCATCTACAATGATTGCATTGTTATTTGGAGAAACGACCGTAAACTAGCCGATATCCGCGGAAAGACGCGTAACTTCCGCCGATAGAATCCGCATTGGTACCTCCTTGGATCGGTATCTTCGGCATTACCGGGAAGACAACTGTCCGAAGCAAGATGAATGGTCCGAACGCGGCTAAGCCAACGTTGGTTGAATTCGCTGTCGCTCGCTGTCGTCTGCGATGCATTGAATTCATCCACGATAACGAGCTAAGGTCGTCCTCGTTGGCCTAAAGCTATGTGCTAGACATTGAGCGATCGCAATGGCAACATTGGTTCTATCCGCCGATTTAGCAATCCTAGAAAATAGTCGCGAAAGCTCAACAATACCTAGTAGAGTACAAACACAAGCTGGCGATCCTCCGAATAAATGGAATTCAGAGAATCGTCGTGTAATCAATGGGAGAATAATATTCAATAAACGAGCGATCATGAATATTTCGAGAATAATTGTCGGCGAACATTACAAAATGATAATAAACAGGTAATACTTTTTTAGATTTGTATTCGGTATAACTATTGCAATGGAAAAATTTAATAACTTAATTATTAAAGATATAAAAGTTTGAAAATTGTAATAATAAATGTCAAAAATTTTATACTTTTAGCTTTAAATTTCGTGTAAATAAAATCACTCTCAAGAATATCAATCTTCTCTGCTAAAATTATATAAGATTTTAAAGGAAATTGCACTAATGGAAGGTGTATTTGTTCGGAATCCTTTGAAGATTTTTATCAAATAGTTCAAAGTTTACTTTATAATTTGTAGAAATACAAGAAATAAACAAATGTAAAGTAATATTTCCGATGAAGGAAAAAAAGATATATTTCGAAATATTTTCGTGAATAAATAATAACATTTGCTACTGAAAACGTATTAAAAGACGAATTGTACAATATATTCGATCATATTATCGACCTCGTCGTATTTTTGAAGCATGCAAGAGAATCATGCAAGGATTTATGTGACCCGATTTAAGTAACCCTATTCTAAAAGCTTCCTCCCCTTAATTCTCTAAAAACGAATCTTATTTTGGCAAGCTACTCCGGCACGAGAGCCGACGAGCTTTTGGCTTTTTCCACCTCAGTCCCCGCGTGACGCCTTCGTGGTCAAACCACTACCAACGCCCTGCTTCAGGATGTGCGCCCCAGTTTTCGCGGCAAACAATATTTTTCTTCTTGTGCTCCCAGTGCTCCTACATTACCCTTGCTCCGCGTTTCCCATCCTAGGAAATCGCATTTATCTTGACATTAGCCAGAACCATTCTGCGAAGAGGTCAGAGAGTTCCGACCTTGTTCCCACTGGGTGCACTTGCTTATTTTATTTCTTTTTTCCGTGCCATGTTCTGCCGTTTGATCTCGCACCATCAATAAAGAAAAAGAAAAAATCTTCTATATCTTGTAGTAAAATTATTTCCTCTAATATCTTTTTATGTAAGAAGAAATTAATTAATAAATAAAAATTAAATGTAAAATTAATTAAAAATTAAAAATGAAAATTAATTAAAAATTTACGTATATACGTACAAAGTGGATGCTAAATACTCCGAAAGAAATGCTTCCTTATACACTCAAGATGAAAAGATATTTCATATAATTATATATCTGAAACGACTTAATTTCAAAAATACAAGATGTTAAAGTTGAAGGAAAAATTTTGTTTTTTTCCCAAAAATTTTGAAAATCACTTAAACTATTATGATAAAACTTTAAATATATACAATGTTTCATTAAAATAACTCGAATGGTTTTCGAAATTAAAAAAAAAATAAAATTTTTTTTTGTTCAATTTTGACACACTGTTTCTTTTAAACTAATAATAAGATGTTTCGGTCATACGATTATGATCAAAATTTATGATTAAAATTTTTATCTTGAATTCGTGTGAGGAATTATTCTTTAAAATCTTTTAGTATCCATCCTGTAAATATACATATATACATTCTTATTCTTTACACAGAAATCATCACACAAAAATAAAATAGATATTTTTCAAAAGAACCCAATTGAATGCAATTTTTATTTTGCATCGATAAGAATCCTCTAAAATCTTTAATCAAACTTTGGATCCAATAATCTAATTTATTTCCGTCTATATCCAAACTCTAAATTCCAGTTTCGACATCGTAAGTTGTCTTACTGATTCTTTAAAGCTTTGCTGAGGAAATGAGTATTAAAGATTTGAATAAAGCAAGAAAATTAAATATGCGTGGATTAAGTCAATCAGAACTTGGGAGCATTCTCAAAGAAACTTATGCTATTTCTTCTTGACAAATGATGCATTTAATGATAAAATCTTAAGGGCCAATCTACTTTGTATATCGTTTAAACGAGAATAACTATAGAGATTCTTTGTAAACATAATTTAGAGTTTAAAAATATAGGAACACAAAAAATCTATAATTTATTTTTGTCTTTAACTAAAATTTTATATTACTGTTATCTATGTTATAATAATCTTACGTATAATATTAAAAGATTACAATGAATTACAAGTGATTACTTCCAAATGGAGATCGATTCTATAAAAAATGGATTTCAAATTCATCAATCGACTTGTCGTTTGGATGAAAAGCGATGGTGATGAATCACTCCGTAGTCGTTATTTTTGTGTAATTTAGGTCACATCTTTAGGGATTTTTACGTTTTAATGAAAACTAAAAAAATGATATTAGAAATTATTACTTTACTTAATCTATGGTGTTTGAAGTACTGAAAAATTACCTTCTAGTACCATGAATGCACGACTGCTTAATTATTATAAATCATCTCACTGCGGTCATTAACCTGATTCAAGTGACGGTCGCATCGCGTCTATTTTTGCTATGTCATCGCCAAGAAAATTTGTTTGTATATTTCTTCTTTTAGGCAATTTTCCTCACACGGACTAATAGCACATTAATTGTGAATTAATAAAGGATTTCACACTAATTATACTAATTATACTAAAGTCTACGAAAAAAACTTAACAATTTTAAATTATTTCTAATATATCTTTGCCTACTTAATACGAATCCGTTTTTCTAATTTGGCTATCAGACTTTTGAGAAAAATAACGTAAAAAAGCAAAAAATTATTTTGAGAGTTTTCATGACGTAGCAGCAATATTTTTTCAAAATTTTTAATGCTACAAATGTAAATGTATTTAAAAATACTTTTAGTTTCAAAATGCATTTTGTTTTGGTATAATTTTTCATATTCGAGATATGTATAGCAGTTTGAAAATATATTTACATTATTTCTTTTTTTGTTATTTTCATATTGTTTTTTTATTTAGTATGATCCAATTATGTGCACAAGAATAGTATTATGTAAGTAAAAATACTTTCTACATAATGCAGAATTAAGATGGAATATTTTTTCCATGTATTATATGAGAAAAGAGCTATTTTCAAATTGTTATAACTCGGAAACAGAAAATAATATCAAAACAAAACAAAATGCATTTTAAAATTGAAAGTTGATATTTTCACGTGGAATTAACAAAATTTAGAAAAAATTTACTATCAATGTTACAACCTCGTGAGATCTCTCAAAATCATTTTTTTTTCTCTTTGATAGGATTTTTCTCAAATTACAGTGACATAATAACTAACTTCGAAAAACGGATCCGTGTTCAGCTTCTAAAATACTACGGGAAACGATAAAGTTCGTTCAGACACTAATCCAAATAGAAAATTTGGTTCTAGTAAAATGAATTAATTTTCACACATAATGTAGTTTATAATGTGATGAACAAAAGATGTCATAGAATTCAAAAGATTCAATAATAATGAATAGTTTTTGAACTACGGTTTCAAAGGTGCTCTGTGTAAGCACAATTAAATTTTACACCTTTGATACAGCATAGTTCAAAAACTATTCATTATCGAGCCTTGTGTCCATGATATCTTTTGTCTACCACATTATAAGCTTCATTTTATGTGAAAACTAACTTATGTACTTCACCGGAACCCAATTTTCCATATATAATTAGTATGGGATCCTTTGTGGCTTGTGCGACGAGTCATTTTAACAAAGCACCGCGATCCGTGGTTTGGACGCATAGGAAGTTCACCGAAAGATCTCTCGACCGAAAAGATCGTCCCGATCCTCCGCGCGCGCATTATAGTGAGCATTGAAGCGTGTGTCCGCTTCCGTACTCCATCGCAAAATGGTCCGTAATCGGTTGAAAATCCGCAGATCGTTATGCACCCCTCCCTTGTTCTCACCGCCAACTCCGTATTTTCCGGGTAGGCAGGATCTTGAGACAAAATGGGTTAAGTGCACGAGCACGATGGCAGAATGGGGAATTACAGGGTGAGGGCGGGTAGGAATATTTCTCTTTCCAACGACGAGCCAGGACGGTCAGAAACCACTTCCCGTGGGTGGCGTTCATGCTTTATGTCATGGTCTACATCCGTCGACGTACCGTTGTCGACAGCGTGCGAGTTTACGATATTAATGAATCAATTATCTTGGCATTCTATATTAATGTGCTGAAATTATCGGTTACGAGCCAAGACAGGTGTTTTGCTCGTTCAAACACAAGTTATTGCAATTGTTCGAATCGTGTTTGAAAACTATTAAACTTCCTCGACATGATGCAATTTAGAAGAATGCTGAAACCGCTGCATCTTGCGTCGTACGAATTGCGAAGTACCATAAAGAAATGCAAAAAGATAAAGAAATATTACACCAGACATGTCTCTCATTTACTGCACGTTATACGTCAAGCAGCGCAAGTCCACTGTTTTCTTTGTTCATAATATTTCTACATTTTATTGTCACCACTACCGCAATGTTGTTAGCAAAAGAGTCTGCTACTTTTGTTATAAAAGAAAGTTAATGATATTTTCTTTGGGATATATGCAGTGGTTATAAACATAATAAATTTAAATAAAATTTGGAAGAAGAAATCTCTTAGTCTACAATAAGTACACATTGTTGTTTTTTTTCGTGCAATTAATATGATTAAATTTAAATTAACAAATTTTTTTATGATGTGTTTAATAATTTTTATTCAGTATAGGTCTCTTAAACAAATAACCCAATCAGAGCAACCCAATCTGAAAGCAATTCTGTATTTAAGAGAAACCCTTCCAAAAAATTGTTGCGTTACATATTTGTGTTATGCAGAACAGCATAAGATACGCATATAAATATGCATATAAATTAACAAGAATCATTATATCGAAATGCAAAGATTTTAGAAATTTTTATAAGTATTCATTTATAGAAATTTTGTACAGGTGACTTCTATGAAAAGAAATAGGAATATATAGCATTACTATCTACTATGTCAGTTTTGATGCCCATTTTGTCAAACGCTCATTTTTGATGAAAAAATGATCTTATCTTATGAAAAAGTTAATTATTGCAAAAGTTAATTATTGCAACCAACAGTACTACAAAAATTGTTATTATCATCTGATAGAAGACTTTCTAATTTATATTTATATTTTTCAAGTTTTATTTTTTTAGTTTTTATTTAAGAAATATTCTCCAAAAACAAAGTGGCATGGCGTTATCAATCATCTTTTTCTACAAGATAACGTACTGCTCTTATAAAATAGCTTAATAATGAATTGAATAAGTAAATTCACTAGTAATAAAGTTTCAAATCTTTATGGAATGTGTAAAATTTTATAGAATAGAGAGGAATTTATTAACACATTTTTAAAAAATTATCTTTTTTGTATAATTTTAAAATTCGAGCAGTAACTCGAGTATTCTTTCATACTTGAATTTTATATTCGCCAACAAAAGTAAATCTTCATTAAGATGAAATAGAACTTGTTCTGTACTACATTCTGTTTTATTTTACGCGAAAATAACCCTGCGACCTACTTCCTTTATGGCAACAACTTTTTAGCACTGTTTAAACTTTTAGAATTAAGCTCTTTATATAACCCAATCATCAGATTATTATATTTTTTTATTTTTCGTATCATTTCGACTAATTTACAAGGTATGTGAAAAATATTCATTTTTAAGGATAGTTAGGCGCTGTTAACGGACAAATGCGGAAGTCAACTTATTTATAAATAACTCACTATTCGGCCACGCCTATATCATCTGTCTTCGCTTTTTACGATACGTGATCACGATGTAGGTCAATGGATGCGCGAATATCTTCTAAAGGTATTCTCCGTCAACCTATGTGAGAGATTTTCTGCACGACAGAAAGAAACGGAGAACAATACCCCACTTATTCGAGAGGGACAAATACAAAGGCTATTGTGTTTGAATTTGTGATCAACAAGCATCGAAATGCACGTAATTTATCGATAGATTAATTAGTTTTAATAAGTATAATAATAATTTTGTTAAGCTCAATAATGCATTAATATAAAAATTAACAATGCTATATTTTTCTAAAATTTGTCAAATATCTGAGTTTAAAAAATTAAGAGCTGTTCTAAAATTATTTACGTCGCTCAATGCACTTTTAATAACGAAATTATTGCAAGCCTCGCATATTTGCCGTGCCTATCGCGCTAGTTCTTATTTTCATAGCAATTCTTCGATAACTCCTTGTAACATAGCTTTCTTACACGCGGAGTTCTTACATTCTAGACTAGACGTTATTGGATATCGTCCAATTCTCAAACCTGCCACAGCTCCCTTGGGATGCACAGGCTACGAAAGAACAAAATTTTACCGATGATAGGTTGCGAACCGTTTTATTGGACAGATGCTCTTAAACTTCTCTTCGAACAAGATTTTCGAATAGAACAGAGAGACGAAAAGTATAGAAAAGATTACTATGATTTATAAATAATTCGCCATATAAATATTAATTAATTTAATCGCATTTTTTAATACATGTTATCGTGTCATCCACATCAGATAAAATTATTATTATTCTATAAAGATTTCCTGCCTGTTCTAAACTCTACAGCAAGAAAAGTGACCACTTACTTCAATCAAAATCGAATCATCGCGGGGCACTATAGTTGAGTGCAAAGTCGAGGACTGTATATCAAAAGCGACAGTCCAATAGTTTCAATGGCCATTTTACCGTAATAAAAAAGTACACAATTGGAGAAATTACTGTTTGAACGTTAAAGGAAATGCATCAATAACTTTTATCATATTGTTCAACGATAAAAGTAGATAAAGAAGCTTTTGATGCAATAATATTGTAATTATACAGAAATTTTGAAGCACTCGCAATTTAAAAATTGTTCTAACAAATTTATATATAAGAAAATTGCTTCTTTAGAATTGAAAGTTTTAAGTAAAGTTACAGATTGGAGCAATGATTATCAGAAATCAATCTCCGATGCAAATAAAAAAGCATGCGAGGAATTAAAACATGACGTTGGATAACGTCCAGGCCATGATGTTGAATCTAACAGGTCACTTGAAATTCACGAGGATATCATACGGTCACCGAGCATCCGAAGAGTTCTTAAGCTGCCTTCAATTTCTTCATTCTATTTTACTCGTTCTTTTCGTACCTCATCTTGCTTCTACTTATCGTGAGATAACGAGGTGGAACGAGTCAGATGAGGAATCAAATGGGTTCGAGATTCCAAATTGAATTCGTGGATTTCCGAGGAGTCGAGGATCATCCCGATGATTTTTCGCTTTTGCCTTTTCTTTTCTACCTCGATACCTCGCTCATTAATGCTTCATTTTTACTAGTTCTATTTTATCCGCGTTTTATATCACGATATACGATATTTTGAATATAATAGGTAAATTCTATATATAGACTTTTCTCATTCCCTACCACATATTCCAAAATCGGATTAATCAAGGATATATGTACGCAAGTTGAATTTATTCTCGAAAAAAATATCGATTTACTAGAGTTTATTAATTTAAGTTTACTTTAAATTTCTAATACTAACATTTATGCCTTCAATATTTATTTGTGTGAATCATATAAGTGATTTTTTTAAATCCTTTTTCCTAAAGTGAAAAAGTAAATAAATTGAAATTATTAACGGTTTTTAATATTTTTAATTTACATCTAAATGAAACAATCTTTGTTAAAATGCAAATAATTCAAATAACTGATAGCTCTGTTTTCAATGTTAATAAAATTAATTAAAAAATTCTTCACATTTCTCTTTCTCTGTTAAATAGATGTACTATATTCAAAGCAAATACGTAATCGTTTTACCCCGAGCAGTAAATAAAAAAGAATTGCTTAAGAAGTTCTTCCATGAAGCAAAATCCAACAATATAAGTATTATCGATGTAAAACGCCTTGGGACATATTTTAATGTACCAGAAGAAAATCGTTTCACATAATATAGCATCTTGAAAGGCGTACAATCTGATTAAAATTACATCTTTGCAACGCAAGCTGAATTTATTCTCAAAAAAAAATTTATTTATTCGAATTTATTTATTAATTCAAGTTTATTCCAAATCTCTAATATTTGTGTTTATGCCTTTATATTTATTTGTAAATCTCATAAGCGATTTTAAAAATACAATTTAATTTGAAAAATCACTTAGCAGATTAGACATTTTTAGCAGTAGAGAACATAAGGTAACTTCTAGTTTTAGAGGGTAAATGGAAAGTACCAAAAGTTTACATTATGATACATGTTTTCTGCAATATAGATTTTTACAAAGAGGTTGCACACCACCTGCAGGAGATATTATAATTCTTGTGTCAAAAAGCTGATTCTTGTATTCGTCGTAAAAAAAAAGCATTTTCCACTTAAAATGCTTTTTCCGAGAGGTGCGGCATGCGCTGTAACCGCAGTAATGTCTTTTAGAGCGCCGTTTATGAGACTTTATTTTTTTTTTGCCCTCAGTGAGAGGGACTCTCGACAATGAGAGTTCGTGCATAACCACCAAGACTGTAGTAAAGCAATAAGAACAGTGCGCGTACGAGCCACTGCCAACTTAATTCCATCACAATAGAGCAACAAAAAAATAAAACCAGTATGCCATAGCCCTTTATTAGTTTCACCCCGCATCCTGATCCACGTCGTTTATTTGTAATTCAAGCGCAATATACGCGAAAGTGTCTCATAAATCTTGCCAATGCGAATATTTATTCAAAATTGAATCTTTAAAACACTCATTTTCGACATGAAGAAGTATTTGATGTAGCGGAATGTAATGATGTTGCCAAAATAAATTTAATAAAAACAAAAATCATTTCAAAGGCAAACTGTCTACAAGCGATAGAAAAGCCTTACATTTCTATATTTTATTTAAAATTAATCACACGTGACAAAAAGTAACATTTGCGAATAAATATTTTCAAATGTTATATATTTATTATATTTTTAATAAAATTCTTTAATAATGTATTTTTATCGTTACCGTAATAATTACTTGATCAACGTAAATTCTATTTATACCAAAAGAATGCATATTTTTGCGAGCGAGGAAAATTCTTACAAGCTGCGCATTATAAAAAGAAAAAAAAGTTGAAAGAAACGGTAAGCTGTGCATTTGTTAAGTTTGTTATCACTAAAGTACTCGCTTAAGATTGAACGCTTATATACAATGTAACAATATGTAACCTTAATTATACATTGAAAAAGAGATTTTGTACGTTACTCATTAAATGTACAATCTCCATTATTGTGTATTTAATTATCGACTATAATTATTGCGTGCGCGGATGTTCTCAATTTAACAGTCGAAAATTCTATACGATGTATCAACCATACAACTAAATAATATTGTAACTAAATAATATTGTACATTTAATAGATTATAATTGGAAAATTTGATGTAATAAACGTAATTGAAAATAATTTATATATAAGTATCATTCTTGTTTAAAGTTTAATCTTCTTTGAGCTTTATTAGATAATAACTATTTCAAAAGAAAATGCGTTTTCTGTTAAATAATGCATTATTTTAATGTAACATTTTTCCTTACGTAAAACTCACTTTACACAATCTATAATTCGTCAGAATTCAGAATAACATTCTAATTATAATTTTTTGTACCATGAATTATCTGAAAAACAAAGAGGATTTAATATACAGTCATAAAATATTTTTAAAAACAATTTTAAAAAATGATTTTGTTTAAAAGATTAGACAATATGCGAGCGTTTTGATTCGTAAATAATCCCTTTAACGCACAACCACATATCACACGGATTGCTCCAAAATGGTGTAACACCTTGCATAATTACGATGGAAATAATGTCTGCATTGTTGTGAATGCGCGTATTCTGCGAATGGCATGTGGAGAGATATATAAATTTAACACTGCACACACTATGTTGCGCTATCTCTCGTAATAATACGATTATTTCTAGGATTATATATCGCATTAAAAGCTTATTTACTTTGTTATAACTGTTTGCTTAGGTCCACAAATCTTTAGCTTTCACATATATTTTTCTTATGCATTGCATAATGTAAACTGATATAAACTGTATTATAAACTCGCAATTTTTTTGTTATTTAGATTCGATGTAAAAGAGAATTAAACTATTATTTTATTTGGGAATTCAATTTGTTGAATTCATTTTATTGAATTCAATATATATGTTCCATATCAAATTGAAAAAAATTTTTAAATCACATACAATACCTTTGCAGTTTATCATTTGTCATGCATTATTATATTTGCAATATATCATAAATATTGCAGTATATCTTCATAATTTTATAAATTATAGCGCAGTAAGCATCGTCAATTTTCTATCTGTTCGACAGATTATTCTCCTTGACTGCGCACAGAATTCAAAAGATCTTTCAATTTTCTTTTGAGACTACTAAGTATGCAACGATGATAGATAATCTCCACATTCCCGGAAACTCATAAATTCAGTATGCATAACGTTGAGAAATATAGATCGTCGATAAAATGATTCTGTGACAAATTTGATAGAGTGAAAAACATTTGATGCAAAATAAATATACGATGTTAGTATCAAGATCTCAATAAACGTCATTTTGTGGTTATAAAACAAATCTATCCTACCCGCAACAAATAAGCTAGTTCGTTTAAAGCTTAAAATCAAATTTTAAGAATCTTTATCTTCAAAGATCCGTGCGTTTTGTCGAACAATATCAAAGCACATTTTTTCTACTAGTTTTATTTTTAGGTGGACAAGAATTTCTAATTAGCAAGCATCATATATTTTTGAATTCTTAAATTATTCTGAGTAACTTGTATCGTAGAATTCACGAAAAAAAAGAAAATATTCTTAACGTTTTGTATACATCGTGATGAGAATGGCAGTATTATATTAATAGAGTTGCATTCACCACAATTCGTGCTGAATAGTCAATTCTGAGTTTAGATAGCTCGAGGCGAAGATTCTTATTCCATCGGGGCGAAAGTTCTATTGCATTATAACAGAGCGGTAGTACAATGAAAGTTTAACGAGTTATAAGCTCGGCAAGAATCGTCGCGGTATGGCACATGTACGAGATACATATCACGTTAAAGAGAGTACCGGGATTTCCTGTCCGCTAAAGTTAGGACGATAAATCGAACTGGAATGCTAATTCGACTGAATAGTTTGTCTCGCGCTTTGCCTTTTCGTTGCCGAGTGATCCTCTCTGCTTCTTCTCCACCTTTTCTGAGTATATATCCCACAAGCATCTGCTTTCATTTATTCAACTTTCAGAAAGAAAGTAATAAATTGTAATTAATAAATAAGAGAAGATTCCATTTGCCTACGAATCGATTATTTGCAGCTCAACTGCCTACATGCCTACATTTTTGCACACAAATAAAAATTTCAGAAGGACACGTTTGCCTACATGTATTATTGCCTGTATCATTCTCTGCTTTAAAACACAAATTCTGTTTTAAAATACAAATTCTCTGCTTTAAAAATACAAATTATTTTCTGACATAATTTAACCTTAACTTTATATATAAAATATAATATTTATGTACAAAAGTTTGTAGGTAATCGATTTGTAGGCAATAATACGTGTGTGCAATCGGTCTGTAGACAAATGAGATATAGGCAAACGGTATTATAGGCAATCAATTTTTTGTAAACAAAAGGAATCATAAATAAAAGACAAAATTCTTCTAATCTCAATGAATATTATTTAAAGAATATGATTCTTATAATATATCTTTGTAGAATGTAGATGTTTCAAAGTAACTGATATACTCAGAAAGCAGTAATAGTTCATCCATTCGGTACGAAACCATTTCAAAGAACATATCTTTTGATTAGTTTTGTTGGACATTTAAGAAATTCTACACTTACCAACCGTATTCACACCTATCCAGGCATTACCCCCAGAACTTGTAATCCCAGAACTTTCGAAGAGAGCTTACATATAGATGCCGCACAGAAAGGGAGGCGAAAGAGAACAGAAAAAAAGAAGCAGAAGACAGCGGGCGAAAAGAGTGGAAATGGAAGGATTCAGCTAAACGAGCAGATTCGTAATCCTTTTACTGCCGCACGACGAAAGGCTTTGATGCTGACGAGCTTAGCGCTTAGCGACTTCCGTAACCGTGTCAAGCCGGCCTAAAGGACGAGTCGAGACTGAGATGCGTCGGCAAGCCTTTAGCGCGTTAAGAGCCATTCGTCCAGATCTTTTCTGACATTACGTCTGCTTTTGAGATTATATTCCCGAGACTGAGGTACGAAGAATTTACCGCTTGACGAAATGTCACACGGTCTTTCCGTTAAAAATCTTATCCCATTATTATAGATGCAATTCTTCAATTATAAATATCGCTCCCTTATTTTTTTCAATCTTAATTTTCTCTCACCAAAAAATATCACTTTGCTTCACAATAAACGGAAATGTATTTTCATTTCGTATTGGAATGACGCTAATTAATACAATGTATTATTGAAAAAATTCTTAACCGACTTGACTATGAAATGTAATCATCTTAGAAACCGTGAAAGTAATTGAAACACAAAAGTTCTTGAGACGGATCAACGGGCTTTTAGGAAAATATCGATAATGTGCGGCCGTTACTCTTCCGAACAATTGCGTTTGCGAATATCGTAAGACAGGGCGTTATAGATTTAAGATGTCGATGCCGATCGTAAAAGACGTGCCCCTCCCGTACTTAAAACTTCTTTATGGGATGAAATTTGAACTTTAAAAAGATTATTTGCAAGGTCGTAATGATATTAAAGACGTTAGCAAGTACAATTTGAAAGTTGAATTTTCTATGACATTTCGGGCCTAATGTAAAGAAAGAAATAGTCTATTTAATTTTTTATTCGAACATCATTCGCGGTATGATCGTTGTAATTAAATATAAACGCCACAGTCTGAAACTCGACAGTAATCAAGCCGACGTTAAGCTCAACCTTCTATTCAAAAATTCATCAGTCGAAAGAGTTATTAAGAAGATGAGTTCCATCTTCTGAGAAGAATACTTAATGAAGAATGAAATGCTGGTATATCATAAAAAATAAATATCTTAATTATATCCTATTGTTAACATTTTAAAATGTATCGCCAATTTTAAAAGACCTATAATTCATTTTGAATTGTATACTCTTCATTTTAATATATGTTCTGTATATGTATGTATACTTTTAATTACTATATTTATATACTTTTTATTATTATTATTATACTTTTTATTTATATAAATCACAGTATATAAAATTATACACAGTATAGAAAATATAGAATTCTATTTTGAATTCTGACGTACATTATAAAAATAGATTTTAAGTCAATAGTATCATAAAATATTAAATTATGATGTTATTGGAAATATTACGTTGCCTTCCAATTCTATGGATAAGAAATGAATCATTTTTGAGTCACGAGGAGGCTCAGCAAGTTCAGCAAGAATAAAATTCAAAAATATCTAAAATATTGCATAAGTATAGAGTAGATAAATCTAAACATGAAATAACTTTTTGTAGCAATTGATATTCGGTTTTAGGAATTTAAGAATATTATTTTAAATGTTATGTAGTTTTGTCTGACAATGTAAATTCGGTAAAATTTAAAAAATCTGAAACTTTCCATGAATACAAAATAGATGAACTTAATCATGAAACAATTTTTGTATTTAGTGATATGTGATTTTAGGGATGAAAACATCCACCTGAAAAAAATCAGTTTCTAACGAATATTATCGAAACAATGAAAAAATATTTTTAATAAAACTTGCTTTTAAAAGCACTTTTATTCAAAACATTTTTTCATATTTCTTATTGTTACGCCTTATTGTTTACATCCGCTTAAAAACGTAAACACTGATTTCTTTCAAAAAGTGTTTCTATTTCTAAAACCGAAACAGCAGTTACAAAAAAATGTTTTATAATTAGATCCAATTATTTTATACTTACATAAAATTTCAAATTTTTTTTAAATTTTACACTTGCCAGACTTTCACAAAAAGAACTGCATATTACATTTTAAAAGATATTCTTAAATCAGACTGTATGCATATCTTGCTTCCACTTTTCCTTAAAATATGGTATTCCTTACATTATCATTCACAAAAACGTATGTATGGATATACATATGTAAAGTATAAATGTCTGCAATATATTGAGCTCAAGTCCGTTGAGTTTGCTAAGCCCAAATGACTATGTGAATCAGTCATCCCTACGGGAAAGTAGCTTTCTCGCAAGAAATTGTATCTAAACTATCATCTAAAAGAGATGAAAACTGCAGAGAAGACATCTTATATATTTCAGCTTGTCGCCCATGAGAGACGATTGTCGACCTCAGCTTCGCGAACAATGGCTGCAATGAGTTTAGGTTTCATCGTTATGGTCACGCCATGGACGATTCAGGAAGTCGTTGCAGCCTGCACCGGAAGTAAGCCACCGCCATTTCTCGACTTCCTGGCCACGTGGTTAGCTCTTTCCAACAGCTTCTGGAATCCTTTCCTTTATTGGCTGCTCAACAATCATTTCCGCCGAATTTCGAGAGAGTTTCTCTATACTAAGGTAAGAATATATAATAAACTTAAATGTTAATTAGTGTTAACAAGCCTTTTGTTTATTGCATTGATAGGTAAAATATAGATTTGAAAAGGAAATACAAATAAAGCAATAAAAAATAAGTTGCAAAATGAAATGCAGATATAAAATTTTATTTGCTTTGACACAAAATTTCAAATCAAGAGAAAACCATATGCTAATGCGATTAAAATTTATTTTCAATATAAGTAACAAAACGACAAGTTTGATATATTTTTTTTTATCAATTTATTTTAGAATAATAGAATTTATTTCGCTTCTGCTTCCTTGTATATCCAAAAATCAATTCATCCGGTTTCTGCGAATTACATTAGACTATTACGGCCGTAGTCAACACTATTTCATATGTGTGAATTTTACGTAAATTTTGTTATGTACAAATGGAATTGCACACATTCGTGGATGTGTGTTTTTAAACGTCCATTAAAGTTTGTCCGAACACTTATAACAAGTGACAAATAATTTTTCCCTATTAACTGGAAACAAAAGTTGGAAAAAGAAATGGAAAAAAAGAAGTAAAATATCGCGTTTTTGTAAAAGATAAAATCACAAAAATAAGACATAAATATAAATCTTTTTCATGCGCAGTTAATTTGTACATAATAATTTGTTAATAATGATCATTTATAATTAGTAAGTGTATAATAATTATAATTTATAGTAATATTTTGTAATTTATGATAATATATATAATTGCAAATATATAATAATGTTAATTTATAATAAATGATAATTTATAATTAATAAAATGTTTTATATATAAAAATAACGTTTTCATATTCTATATTATAATTCAAATATATTGGATGCAGCAATGTATAAAGAAAATAAAATAGCGATAAGTACATAAAATATAAACTACGGAGAGAAGAAAAGTACAGTAAACAGAAAATTTATACGATTAGAAAGGTTCAATAAATTTGTAAGGCAAACGCTTCCTTTGTTTATCTAGGTTTCTTTTTCTCCCGATCGTTTTATCTTTTCGTTACATCACAGGCTCCGCATTTTCCGGCTTCTGATTTCACGCTTCACTTCTTTTATTCCGCGAAATCAATCGTGCGCTTAGTGCTGCAACAGAATCAGTAAATTTCTCGAAGAGAATGGCGGTTCACGTCACCAGCGTACGAATGAAGATGTACGACTTAACATGACTTTCTAGGAAAACACGATGGAAAGCGACAGTACCTACCTAAGAAAACAAGATTTATCCGGTGCAAAACGCGTTACGCAATGCCCTTGATACTTTCCACGACAGATTCGGTGGTCGATTCCTTCTTTTTCGCTGAATTCTCTTTTCGGATTCAGCAGGCAAGAGGGAAAACGGCAGCTACGTCGCGTAGCTTGGCCGCGGCCACATAGATCTTGGCGCTTCGACTTTACAGACCATGAATTCCGAAAAGCTGTCGGTGCGCAGTAAATCTTTAATCGCCACGCGAAGTGCACCGCGGCCTCCTGTCTACGCAAACCGGATACAAAACTATATGCAAGTACAATAAAATACTCGTGCAGCACGTTTGATATTTCTTTACATTGGCATACGTGAGTTTTGATTGGCAAACGACGAATGAGTTTGAAGTAAAACGATGTCAGTGTATCACGTGGATCAAAGTGTATCATGTGAATCAATTTATTGTATTTTCATTTAAAAAATGCTAATCGGTTAATCGATAAATTCTTAAAATTATAATATAATAAAATTATGAAATTGGAAGATCACAATTAAACATATATTTAAAATCCAATACTACGAGAGAAATTTTTAAATATTGAATGATTCCTATATATTACTTTTTCAGTTTCAATATTAGATTTTATTATAAATAATAAATATCTTGAAGTTTTAATTCAAAAAAATTGTCTTAATATTTGACAAAGAATTTATTATTAATAATTCAAAATAATTCAAATATATGAATTATTATTGGAAAATGTACATAAAAAGAATTATAGATTTGTGCATAACAACTCATAATCTGTTTCTGTATATACATTAAATTTTATGATGGCACAAGTGTTCTGTATGTATTATTATGATAAAACAATAGATCGATTGGCTTACAAAAATTGCTTTGCACATATATGAATATATACTCTTAATAGAGTAAGTACCTTGGGAATCATATGCCGGATATTGCAGTTAAATCTTGGTTTTTACTGACTCAGATATTGCCCATGAAATTTATATAAAACAATTTACACAAGATAGTACTCCAAAACAGATCACGAGTATCATTAAATTTCTTACATTCTTTTCGATTATATTTAAAATAATATGAAAAGAATATATTTTACACGTAACGTATAATTTGTAATGTAAATATATATAAATTAATTGGCATAACCAAACAAATTTTATACCAAATAAAATGTCAAAATGATTTTGAAAAATTATTATAAATATTATTTCCTTTAGAAAGAGGGAAAAATATAGAGAAAAAATATTTTAGCCTGTAAAAAATTCTACCATGCATTATTGTAAAAACAAGGTTATTATGAAAAATAACAAGAAGTGAAAAGTTATTTTTCACAGTTTAAATTGAGAAAAAGCGGTAACATGTAATAATAGTACTGCTGCTATGAAACAAACAAACTCCAACTAAATAATTGATATATTATTTTAACTCATAGTATAATACATTGCTATGTAGAAAATAGTTCCCCAAATGTGTATTTATATATTCAACTGTATCCCTTGAGGACCAACGTTACATTTGAAGCATTCTGTTCGTGCACAAAGTTTATGAAAGCAGCAATATATATCGCTTATAATTAAAGTACTCTATGTTAATCTGATAAATGAAATGCATAAATGCATGCATGAATATATTGCGGCGATGTTCGATTATCAGGGAGCTTTAAGATCAATTTATTATCCGTTCTTACAAGGGAAATATTTCAACCTTATCACGCAGGTAATCAATAAAGCTTATAAAATCTACTTCTATTTGGAACGATTGATTTATCGTTTGCAAACTGACAAGCATTATTCAACCATCAATGCATGTCATGATTGATAATTCGGTTAATTTTAATTTCCTTTTTATATGCAGATTCTGTGCAGATCTAAGCCGTTAGGAACAAAACAACACTGCTGCTCGACTAGCACCGGTGGCTTAGATGTTTGCAGCATTGCAGGTATCGATCTATCAGGTATGTTAAACAAATATTATCTCGTAAAAAAGAAGTCAGTTAATCTGAAAAATTTCTTTATGTTAAATTTCATGTAGTGGCAATGCGTATCAATCAACAATAAAAATGTATAATGAATTAAACAATTTTTTTAATCAAAATTTAAAAACGTATTTATAAATCATTTGCGTGATCTTTTTCTAATAAACAATTTGATTAAATCAAAGATCTATAAAATAAAAAATAATTATAAAAATTGAATTATTATAGTTAAATTAAAATTAAATTAATTAAATTAACAATAAACTTTTCCATACGCTTCGAATCTATCTATTGTGTTAATTACGACAAAATTCATTCGGTTGCTTTTACGTTAATGATCTCGCATCAGCAAGGGGATTAACATAATCAGTGTTTTGCACTAATTAAACCGAGGGGAATCAGTCTTTTGACAGCATCCATTATCAACATTAACTGAATTCTCATGCTCCATATATGACATCCATAAACGAAGATTTAATGTGGTCGCTAATAATAGCCAGCGACATGATTTTCGCGTAAATTCGAATTGCGTCGTAATCACATTTGAAATCACATATCATATCAAACTTACGACTGCTATTATGTTACAACATGTTTGTCATTACTTACCGCAATTGCCACTACGTATTGCGAAACGTTTAAAGTAAAATATTAATAGATCTCTGACATAATTTGACTTTTATTACTAGATTAATCAGATAAAATTTTTAACTTTGTTTCAAATAAAAGCTAGAGAATCAAAATCATCAATTTCTTTTATTATCAAAGTAACTATATGTATTAAGTTCAATATTATAATACTAAGTAATAACATTTTAGAGCAAAAGTGAATATGGGAACTCTTTATAAATTAATGAATTCAATTTTTATCACGATTTTGTTTCATAATATTAAATAAAACAATGTTTTTAATTTTCAGCTATGATAAAAGAAGAGAATAATGCATTAGATAAAAAAAATTATATCTATTAGATACTCTTTCTAATAAAGAATTAATTTTTAATCTGTATAAAAATTAAAAAATAAATGCGATATACTTTCAACGAAATTATAATAATTATGTCTTTCTTTGCAACAATGATCGCGAGAATATCGTTAAATATTACATTAGGAAATATGTTATTAATTTATCGACTTGATTGAAATAAAATGTGCAATGCCCGAAACAAATTAGCTCGTGCACTCGTTTCGAATTTATCGTTCAAAACGATAATTTACACTGTGTGGAAATAATTATTATACGTTATATAATACAATCCTGTTAATAGCGAATATTACCATAGCCAGTGCTTGAAGCTTTCATTGTTCGGATTTTTTTATTTCAGGTTTGGAGCGTTGCTCAATGGAACGATGCTCAATGGCGCGTTGTTCCTCGTTATCATTAGCGAATACACCGCCACTCCCTTGGGAAACCGGACATGTAACACATGGTGACGTAGTATCCACGTGAGGTATACACGTTGCATAAATATATGCTTCTACTCTTATTATTCACTATTTGCTGTCTGTTATTTTACATTATATAGAATCTTATATCTTCATAATATTAAAATTTAATGCTTTTAATCAATTTGCACATACAGTTTTATGTTAATAAAAATGTGCATGCATCAATAATTCTTAAATTACAGAAAAATGAGAAGAGTTTTTGTCTTGAATAAATTTTCATAATTATTAACTCTAGTAATTCATAGGTTCAATGTACCTTGTGCGATTTTTACATTGCTGTAACTTTTTTATAATATAATTTGAAGATCTAGATTGAGGATGAAAAAAAACTTTAACTGTCAAATAGATATGATAAGCTTGCAAGTATATTTTTTTGCGTTATTTTCAATGTAAAATTGCACGAAAGTTCAAAGAAAGTACTTTGGACTCACATATGACCAGCTTGTAAGTTTTGGGTACCCCTTTATTTTTTATTATATATACGTTTACTGAGTTTCGGATAGTATTAAAGTAAATACACGAAAATGTAGAATTAAAAAGAATTATTTCAATATAATAAATAGAAATTTTCTAATCTCTGTCAGTCTTCGGAGATCGCTCGGCCGGGGCGATGTATTGCTTTAGAGCGAGTGTTGCATCATCCTCTAAATTAAATCCTAATAAACTTAATTATATATTATAATAATATTTATATATACTATTATAATGTATTAGGTGTTGGAATTAATTCGTAGCGTTTTACAAGTGATGGGAAGTACTTTCATTAATGTATTTTTTAATGCTCATGTGAAATAAATAACATTCTTTCATTAAAAACGCTACGAATTAATTCCAACACCTAATATATTTTTTGAGTGATTTATATCGTACTATTTTTTTTAGTCCAAAGAATCAACTAAAAAAATCCTGGATTTTTGCTTGAACATTAAATTTAAAAATTTGAAAATTTTTTATTTAAAGTAGTAATTTTTTTACGAATTTTTCCAATAAAATTTCTTTGAAGCATTGTAATTAATTGAAAATAAAATATATATTTGATTCATATTTATATCTGTCTTCGTTTGACTTCAAGGTACAAATTTTACACGTTTTGAGCTAAAAAATACGCATTTAGTCCAGAGATATAGCGTAATAAAGTTCACGAATCCTGGTATAATCAAAAATAACAATGACTTACTAGGAATCAATCAATATTAAATTAATTTTCATAATCACAAAAACTCTTCTAACATATCCAATTTATTATTGATAATCAGAATGTCATAAACCAATCACAGAGCTGTATTAACAACTGTATTAAGAACTTTATAAATACAAATCTTTATGTCTGACGGAAATGATGTCAACAAAAAAAATTTATTACAACAATAAAAAATATCACCTCGACGAGATTGTGTTTTAAAACTGAAAATTTAATTGGCTCCCGATTTGTAGATATGCATATGTAAATTCACTCTGAAATATTATGTATGTACGAAGTTCTCTAGCTCAGATCAAAAAAGCATTGCTTTCCTTAATTATTTTCATATATCTAACATTATTATTATTTATTGCTTTTTTATTATGTAAACAAAATATTGCAAAATTTTTTTAACTAATCTGTTTCAGTTCAAATAACGGCAACAATAACGACTTATTTTTGAAAATTAATAAGTAATAATTAATAATTAATAATTAATAACGGTAACTAGTTATTTATTTGACTCGATAATGAGTAATGGTGACTAATTATTTTTAAAAAATAATTTTTCAATCTTTGCTAATAATAAATGTCAATGGTAATGTCCAGCCACAGATGCCGCCACGCAAACGGAGGATTTCGGATCTCCGGACGACGCCAGTTAGTACAGCGTGGCGGCAAGCCGACATTCGATGTTCCAAAACTACTGGGCACAATATCCGTCATCTACGCACCGATATCTGCAAGATCATGTCGCATCCTCGCTGGCACGAGGACGAGTTTCGCTCATCGAAGAAGAGAATAATCGTGACGATGTAGCAACGTTAGATGGAACGAGTCGTTATCATCAACATGATCGACAGAGTCACTTAGAATTCACGCGTTTTAAAAGTTTACCAGATCTTATCCGAGATATGGAACAGCGATGAAACACTGATTAACGATCGTCGTTGAATCAGAATGTTGCTGTACATCACTGTCATCGTCGTTATTATTTCATCATTATTCTATATAAGAAAGCATGAGCTCATCGATTGCAACAGCATAAGGGAACGCGAATTCCATGCTTCGAAACGAGCGTACACGAAGCGTGTGTCGACACACCACGATTAGCTCTCGTCGCGACGAGATCGATTACGGAAATTAATTACGACACCAACGAGGATACTAATCGCGCCGCTCTCGACGATATACATGTAGATGTTTAATCACGGCGGAGCGCACTGCGAGTGTTAACGTCATTTGCTCCCGCATCCCTATTTTCCACGATTAATTATTCACGCGAGTGTTCGTCCTACAAGCTGCTCACCTAAACACAAAATTGCTTTTTCTTCGAGCGTATAACTTTGAATACTTTTTTCAAAATCTTTTAAGATAAATTCATTTAAAAGCAAAAATTCCGAATGCAAAGCATTTCTTCTTATTCACAGATTTATTTTTTTAATTAATTTATTAATTTAAAGGCAACTTCTTATTCAAGAAATCTTATTTTTAATTTTTTTTTTAATTTAAACTTTTTGAAGTGGCTTAAAAATATAAATATACAATAAAGGAGCATATAGCTAACATATAGTTAACATATAATATTTGTACAAATATGTTAACGCATTAATTCAAAATATATTACTTATCTCTAAAAAAAAACTTTAGCTGTGGCTATATGCTCCTTTATTGTATATTTTTATTTTTAAAGTAAATTGACAAGATTGTTTCAAGTTGTGTAATGTACTTCACGTTAATTAATACTTGCGTATTGAATAATTATGTATTTTGAGAAAAAAATTGAGACAGAACGTTATATTTAAATTGTAATTGTTTGCTCAAGCTCAAGAGCTCATTAGTATGAACTATGAAGACTAATGCGTAATATTTTACATTCATCATTATTATATATATTTTATAAAAAAGTCTAATGAAGAGATAAATAAATATAGATATTTGAAATAACTCTTTTAATATCGCAGAGTTGTATTGTAATAAATAAACTGCAGATAAAATATGCGGCAGCAATTTTGTTTGCATTTTCAAAAAATGCAAACAACATTGCTATTGCATATAGTTTTTTATTCAATAATTTCTCGTTTTTTGTAAAATTTTAAATTGTTATTAGAAATAAGTGATCTGCGATATTTTCTAAGAAGTTTGTTCCAACGATGGTATAATAAGGCAAAAATTAATCGCATTATTTTTATTTAGCATAATGCAGATAGAATAATGCAAAAATAGCCTTGTAAATTAAACTATGACAGATTTGAATCAATTGTAATTGTATATTGACTTTTCAAATGCATATTGTATTTGAAAATATCAATGTGTAGAGTTTTGTTTAAATCATTTACGAAGATAATAATTATATGTAAATAAAAAATTTTTTAATGTGAAAATGGCTAGGGAACTTGTATAAAGCAGAAGCAACCTCTAGTATTGGCCAATTTATTATTGAAAGGCAATAATTAATTTATTTATTTGGCGTTCAGTACTAAAAGTACTGAACAGTGCTCTTAAAATAAGTACTACTTAAAATAAATAATTAATTACTGTCTTTCAGGCAGTATTAGATTTCAGTAAAAAATATTAAATAATACAGAATTCAGAATAATTAAAAGAAACGCGGAAATAGTATCTCTGCTTTAAATAAGAAACACCGAATAGATATCGTACATGATTTAATGCATTATATGTTGATGAAATAAAATCTTATATGTAAGAAGAAATTATCTTCTACTAATACTTAGAATTTTCTATTCAGCGAAAGATGATTGAAAATGGAAACATTAACGAGGTCGACGACGCCTTCATAATTGCGTTCTCATAAAAAGAGAATCCTCTGAAGACTTTAATATATGTGAAATAATTACGCTCTTTCAATTTATAATTAGAAATATTGCGCACCGCTCTGATGTAAAAAGATTTGTATAAGAAGTAATACTCTTTATACGGCTTCTCGTACTGCTAATTTTTTTTAAATATATAAATTAATTTTAAATATTATATATTGTTTTAAATGTATAAATTAGTTTTTATCATTTATCATTATAATTATCTAATTTTCCTTAGAATTTCTCTAGCCTTTTTAAAAGTTTCTTTTATTTTTTTATTATTCAGATGTCATGTTTCGATGTATTAAAAGTTTATGTTACATCAAAATGTATTTCTTATAATATGTATATTTATATTTATTTTATATTAACTCTTTAAGATTTTATTAATATCATATTCATTCTTAATTTTTGTAACATATTTATAAATTTTATATTATTATGAGGATCATTTTAGATTGAAAAAAATATCTTTTTTCATTATTTTAATTTATGCCGTGAAATATATAGTTCATGACAGATAGAATTGCGTATATCGTTAGAATATACTAACTAGTGAGTAAGTTTTTCAAGAATTTATATCAAGAAACATTTACATTTCACGACGCATAGTCACGTTAAAACAAAAATTGATGCTATTAATGAGTGCCTGAGTGCTCACATAAATCTAACGATTATTCGCGTATTCTAAACTGACAAAATCCACCTATTTTATCCGTTTAAATTAATAAATAGCCGGTGGATCATTATGTACTTGTTTTCAAATTGCTAATAACCAAGTATGTGTGCCTCAGACGGCTCAGACTCTTTGAAGCATCCGTTTCAAGAGCCTTATTCCTCTTCATCTAAGATCTCATAAGAGGTTGTTCAATGAAAAACCTCCTGTATTTGTATATTTAGAAAGAAGTAAGTGGAATGTCTAATTGATTACGAATTTGTACGTACTTTCATACGTATATAAGCGATTGAATCATATATATTAAATAAAAGAGATAGTCACTCATTCATCACGTGAATAATAAATATAAAAAAATTGCACATATTGTCGAGAAAGCTATTTCATTTAAAAGAAAACTTAAGTTTATTTCAAGTTTACTTCTGTAGGAAGTTGAAGGTATTTCTAAAAAATAAATATACATTATTGACGTTATTATAGCTCTTATCATATTCATTTTACATTTTCAAGAGACTAATGCAAAAAAAAAACTCAAATTGTGCCAAACTAAACAAGTAAAATTATATTAACATTATACCGCGTTAATTATGTAGAATATTTTTAATATAAAGTCTTACAAATTATGTTTTTTAGGACTCTTAAACGTAAAGATAAAAATCTTTTTACATATGTTAGAAACTGCTGATTTTTTAATTAATATTTTAATATATTGAAACAGAACAAATTTCCATAGAATTATACATATGTACATGTACTTCCGAAACAAATCATACCATAAAAACTGCACAAATCATTTTGAGCAATGTGGAAAATGATCATTGAAATCTCTTAGCGCGATATAACTTAAATGCAAATTTAGTATTAATACTTGCGATGTAAAAAACGATGTAAATAAGAATAAGAAGAGACATCACCTCACCCTTTTACATAGTAAACCAGTGTGAAGGTTCGATTGGAAAAGACAGTAAAAATGAAACACTGCCTGCAAATGATCATCATCGGCTCGAGACTGTTTATTGTCTGCGATGATGTCTCGATTTACGTTAAGTAATGAATCGAATGCAAATTGTTTTTGTATTCAATAATTCAACACATAAATGCGCATGTATAGATAGAGAATTTTAGATAAGATTATTAGCCAAAAGCAAAACGGCGATTAGTTAGATTATTAAAGTAAACGTGAGACTTTTAATAATCCACTGAAATTTAGTAATACCACCGAATAAATGCCTTAAGCAAAAAATCTTTTATAAATCGGCATGGACTGAAAGAAGAAAGCAAATATTATACATATTCTGCAAAAAAGTGCTGGAACAATGCATTTAATTCGGCTATTTTTTGCAGAGTAAATAAGAATTGAGCGCCATAATTCATTTAAGTATAATAGCTGCGTTTTGTATTTATATTTAAATTATTACTAAGTTATTGATTATTGTTGACATTGTAAATCACAATCTAATAAAGTCTCAATTATTTCTAGAAATGTGATAAATTCGAAGAACTATTTGAAATACAATCAAATTGATGTACACATTAGTTTTATTAATTACATGTAAAGATCATAAAAATAATTCTCGTCTCTTCTTATTTTGCATCTTAACACTAGAACTATAAAAAAAAGCAATCAAGATCTATAATTTTTATAATGGTTTACTTTTTGAGATGTTCTTTGACTTTTGTCGCAATGTTAAATGATTAAACTTATTTCTTTATTTTCTTCGTTTATCTCTTTTATTAAAAAGATATATTATATATACATATATTCAACAGTATATTCAATAATATATGTATAAAAATATATTCAATGTCGGTAGTTCTAGTGTTTTGAGATGAATAAAACGTGCGAAATAGTTATTGCGATTGTCGCTTCAAAATACTTGTAATCATTCTGTACAAGAAACGTTTCGAAGAACAGAATGATTATACAAAATTACAAAAAATAATGCGAGAATGGATCATACTACTATTTGCTCGTTGGATCCACCGTGGTGGTTTGAATGCAGTGATTTGCGCATAGACAGCGCGTTGCACACAGAAGTGCCAAAGCTAACTAAAGATGTCAAAATATTAAACTCTTTAACGAATGAATTTATTGTTAGTTGAAATATTCTGTTGCTTATATTCCTAGTTAATTTCAATAAAAAAATTATTATCATATATATAGATTAATTTCAACAATAAAATAATAATGTTCGTTACAGTAATAAATTGATATAACGTCGGTTATTAATAACAAAACTCTTTAAGTATATATATATAATAACACATTTGTACCATTTCTCGCGTTATCTATTTTTGATAGTGAATTTTTTTAATTATAGACAATTAGACAATTCAAGAATTGTCTGTAACGAGTCTGTAACTCAAATAGAAAAATCTGTTAGCAATAATTATTTACCTAGTCAGAAATGATAATGATCGATGTTGATTTGATGCTTTTGACGTTGAATCGATATCGATTCGATGTCGATTCCATTATCATTTCTGACTGGGTAAATATTTCTTTCTGTAATAAGCGATGATAAATTCGTGACAATTTAATCAAATAAATCTGTATCCAGCACAACCACATTACCTATAACTACGATTCCTCATAATTAATTGCATAATCCATATTCATATTGTTTTTAGTTGATAATAGATTGAGCATTTTTATTTACATGATAAACAAAAATTTACGTACAAAGTAAATAAAAACATTGAAGGTGCTAAGTTAAAATTAAATTAAAGTTAATATTGGTTTCTTTGAAACAAGATTAAAAAAGAATATCTCAAATAAATCACCAAAATAACATTAACCTTTCGTGGTCCAGGGGAAAGATGGTCTCAAAAAGGTGTGAGGCTTTATATTTCTAAGGTCTTTTTTTTTAAAACGGGACTTGAACTGCCATTTATTCAAAGTTTAAAATACTCTTTTTGCACTTTCAATCGCATATTGTTCCTTGAACGTCAGCCTTTGCAATTTTTTAAATATATGATAAAATTAAAAATTTTAAAAAGACACTGCATTTCTATATTCTATAATGTTTAAAATATATTCAGTAATTTTTGTGATCTTAAAAAATTGTAAATACGGCAATCAATTAAAATTGAGGTCATTTTGTCCATTGTGTGACCAATATAAAATTCTCAGGAGGATGTGACCACGACGAGTTAAATATTATGAACAAAAATATACGGTATTTTTTTTATATATATTATATTAGAATCGATATTAACAATAACTTTTATTTAAATTTCTGTTTTATAATTTTGTAACAGTGTAAATTTTTATCTCACAAATTAGAATAACAAATTACCTTTGAACGAAATATTAAAAATATTTTTTCTTTGTTTTAACGTTTAATTTTTAAGAAAAATTTAGTCATTTTTAGTGCAGTTTGTTCAATTATATTAAAATTATTAAAAAATATATGTATTTTTATTCTAATAAACATATTGATTTCTAGGATTGATTTGTCATTTCTAAAGAAAAATAATTCTCATTCCATTTTTGATAAATCTTAAAATGCGTGATTAATTACAATGCACATTATTTTTGCAACTTATTGTCAATCAATAATAAGTATGCTTATTAGCTGTAGAACAAATACATATAATTTTTTTAATGATTTTAGTACAATTAAGCAAATTGCAAATAGCTTAAATTAATTTTTCCTAAAAATTAAACATTGAAGCAAAAAATTAAATACCTTTCGTTTATAGATAATTTATTATTCTATGTTGTACGTTGACTAATTCAATCAAAATAATTGGTTTACGAAGTTTATTTATTCCATAACATATTCAGTAACATCAATATTCAAAAAATTCAGAAACAATCGTCATTTTACTTATATTTTACGTCATTTTAATTATAATAGTTAAAAACAAAATCTCTACTAAAAGCTCTATACTTATTATTAATTTTATAATGATTTGAGCCTTTTTTCTTATATTATTTTTTACTTTTGTTTAAAAAATATTGTCTAAAAACAAAATGGTATGTCAGTATCGACGACCTTTGCCTATTAAAATTTGTATTTTAATGCGAAATGATTAACGAAATAAAGTATAATTATTATTATTATTATTGTGCATAGAAAAATTACAAAGCATACACAAATGATGAGGCACCAGCAGAACTGCTGTTACTAAACCTTCCAATAAACGAATTACAAATTACAAATTACAGAAAAATTAATAGAATTCAAGAAAGCATATCTTGCTTAGTAAATAATCGATAGTTTCAAAAAAGAAGAATTAGATGACAAGAATGATTTAAAAATCAAAGAATGATTTAAATGCAATGATAATTTAAGTATAATTGCAAGAAGACATAATTAAGATGATAAACGCAGACTTACACAGCTATAAACAGAGATAATTAAAACGAACGGAATTATTGTAGAAAATACAGAGTCGATTAAAGTATATAAGAATAATTATGATGAAAATACATATAAATGCAAAGAAGGCATAAATAAGATAATATGCGCAGAATTATAGAAAGAAAGTAGAGACAATAAAGATAAACAGTATTTATGTATAAGATACGGAGAACAATTAACGTAAAATAAAATAATATAGATGAATTAAACGCGATTGAGCTTAAAACGTTAATACGACTTGGCAGCGACAGAACGAAACGAAGGAAATGAAGGGGAAAAGGATGGAAGAGGGTAGCATGTTGTAAAATTTTGTGGCAGTATAGGGAAACGCAGCCTTGAATTTGGAAGTTCGATGTCTGGGGAATGATAAGAAATTATGATAACGTGTGTCAGGAGTGTCATCGGAATAGAGATCGGAATTCAAGTACAGGAGACTACGGAGACTATCGAAGAATACCAGAACGAAGAAGACGGAAAACGAGACAATATAAATGTAGAATAAAACGCTGATTCATTTTGAGCCAACTGGAACGTAGGAAATAAGGAGAGATATAATCATACTTATATATTAAAAGAATAACGAAGACATGAATACTGTATTCGCTGAATTCGGGTAAGCAATTAAAATAATTAGATATAAAAAATATAAATGTAGAAAAACAAATATATAAATACCCGCAAAAAAGAGTCACTATAATTAATTATAACAGTCCGTTTAATCGCTGAATTAAATCACTGAAATAAATCCATCAAATTAATAGAGATTTCAACGATTTCAGTAATTTATTTCCATTAGATATACCGCAAAAACATGGATATTGTTGTGTAGTTGACATCCATTTCTTCAGAGGGCAATTTAGTGCGCGGATGCATCTTGCTAAAATTATTGGGGGGGGGGGGGGGAGCATAGAGTGGTCTGTGCCTATCCAGGCGACGCCTAGGATTCCGTTGCATTCGTATAGTCGTGAATGTTATGAACGAGTGTCATAAAATTTGTTATGTTAATTTTCTACTGTCATAACTAAGGCTGCGTTCGGAAATATCACCTGGGTCACTATTCTGTAACTGTTTTTACAGTAATTTTACACGCCTACCGACAGTTGTCGGTGTCGTTGCGCAGATATTTTATATGATAAAAAAGCTGCGCAACGACAACTGTCGGTAGGCATGTAAAATAGTTACGAAATCGCGCCCCTAAGGCCTCTGGGTGTCCGTATATTATCTTATCCTTGTTTAACATTGGATGAACAACAAGGATAAAATGATACATGAATGATGTTTCCGAATGCAGCCCATGTGTGCGTCGCAAACATCGAATATACTAAATGTCGCGCAATCGTCGTATTCTAGTGATTATTCCGCGTTTAGTTGTAATTAATGTGTTTTCGCAAACAAATATTGTGTAAGTTACCATGAAAAAAATAGCAACAGAAAAATAAGAGAAGATGACGAGGCTAAGAAAATATCGAGTGACGATGAAACAACTGAAAAGTAAGCATAATTTGTAATTTATTTCATTATTCGTTTCTGATAGAAATAATTGTTGAACGAAAATGTCTCTTTTATATTTCGTTGTTCTAATTTTCGCCTCTTAGAAATAAGGACTACTTTTTTTACTTTTCCGTTACTTTTCTGTTATTTTGAAAAATATCTTATCACCACTACGCATTATTTGTTGAAAAAAATAACTTATTGTTTGTATCGATCATTATTTTTACTTGTTGCTGTAACTATTACATGTAATAAGTGACTTTTTTTCAATAAACAACGCATAATGGTGACAAATTACTTCTCAAAAGTAACTTTCCCAATCTTAACTTTTAATTATCATTACCGTCATGAAAAAATTGCAACATCATTGTCAATCAAATCATTATTATATAAATAATAAAAGTAACGGTTTCCATTCTTACTTAGAAGTTTTGTTTATTATCCCTTTACATTCGACGGTCCGATTTTTATTTTTATTTTTTGATCGAATAAAATGTACCTTTGTTCGAAATTGTATCATATTACCCTAATAATATAATAGTGTATTGCACATAACACATTGCCTGATATATGAAATATATTTTAAATGTTTTAAGATTTTTTAAATTTTAATAAAAAATATATAAATATATGTAATAGAGTTAATGTTACATATCAATGTATAAAATTTTAAAATTTATAATTGCTTAAAATGTTAAATGTTTAAATTGTATTTTTTGAATTAGATTTTTCCTTATCACATTCAATTCTATTAAATATTTGTCAATATTACGAATAAAAAAAATTTTTTGCGCACTATTATTATTCTTCTACATATTTATTTAAATATATCATTTTAATTTAGATATATTTATGAATAAAAAAATTATATTAAATATAAGAATACATCTTACTCAACAGTTATTAAAATATAAGTATAAAAATTTTCTAAAGCAATAAATGCAATAAAATATCTTACATTTATATTTGTAAAGTATTTGGTTATTTCTCTCTCTGAATGTATTACTTATATTTTTATAATTACGTAATTATATTATTCATATCTAAAAGGCTAAAAATTTATATTAAACTAAAAAAGTTAGAATATCTCATAGATTCATTACCTTGCATAGATAGCGTCTGTTAGAACAGATTATGAATGTGGCAATAATATGATCACTTCTCACAGAGAAATATATCTCCTATCGCATAATGTCTCAAGTTAACTTTCATTTTAATTAGAAGTAATAGATCGGTAGGAACTATATTTTATAGGAAAGGACTTAATAATAGGTTTATATTCTAAATTTTTAATTGTTTATTAATCTGTATACAGAATTCTTATACTCATAAAAACAAAGTACTAGGAGAATTTCATATTATATTTCTTATCTACCTCTTAGTGGCGATTGCATACAGATTGCTTAACATATCCGAGGTAGTGAGCACTTTTTTATGTGCTACAACACAAATAAATCGCTTAAATCTTTATTACCGACGATTAAGGACATTTTGTATTAAGTGATCTAGATAAAATAAATTTTTAAATGTGTTTAAACGATAATACAACTGTCTGCACTTTTTTAAATTACAAAAAGATTACTACTATAACACATTGATATCATAAATCCTCCTTTGTGGTAATGTTTGTATTATTATTATGATATGGTTAAATATTTTTCCTTATCTCAGCTATAAGCTCGTTTTTGTGAAGTTGATTTGTTTTTGAGGTACCAATCCAAATATTTTCAGAATTATAAAAGTTCAAAGCTCATATATTCGTAAGAATATATCGTAAGAATACAGGAAAATATTTACCAACACTTATGTTAATAAAACCCACAAAAGGAGGATTAAATGCATCAATTTTATGTTAAAATCTGCGCATACAATATTAATATTAATATTAAAACTTATTAGCTATCAGTTATTATTTCTCGTTATTAAACTGAATTTTTTATTTCTGTAAATTTGTATATGTATATATTTGTATCGTATATTAATTAATTCTTTGATACCTGTAAAAATAATCTCACTTCTTAAACTTATGCTTACAGCTTACAAATACGTATTTAAGTCTTATTTAACTATTACATTTTTTATTAAATAATTTTTGCCGATATTAACAATTTTTTGACTGAGATATTTTTAATAATAAAAAGAATTATATTTCTGTAATTTGTCATAAAATATACTGGAAATTTATTTGTAATAATGGCACAATTACCCATAAAAGTAAAATTAAATTATGTACTATGCTTCATGTTTTTAATAAGTATAATAGAATGTTACTTAATAAACTTATACTAAATCATAAAATAATCTTATACGTAATTTCTAATATTAAAATAAAAAGTTAAAACTAAATTAACTAATAAAAACTATTACTACTTTTTCTTCTAAGAAATTATTTAGAAACTACTTTTTATTCGCTATTTTCTTTTAATTTCTATGCATTTAGTATTAAAAAAATTTTTAATAATCTAATAGAAACATAATATAGTAACATAATACAGTATAAAATATTCTAAAATAGTAGAGTTCATACTTTATCAAAACGAAAAAAAATTTGCACCTATAATTCTTCTGAGCCGCATAATTATATATTACAGGTTTTTATTAAAATAGTAATTTTTCAAATTATAATATATTTTTTGTAAGGACTTATAACAAAGCGTATTAAAAATTAAATAACAAATTAATAATTAAAACATACATTCTAACAACTATAAGTTTATAATTGTTTTCATAAAAATCTAACAGCTCAGAATTGTTGAGAACAATCTATGATACATATATTTAGATAGAGTCGCACACACTCATACATGCTTTTATATTT
>NW_011626951.1:107403-206915 GCF_000204515.1 Acromyrmex echinatior
TACGATATTTTTATAATTGGACTTATAGAATTGTTAAAACATTCTTGTCTTCTTCTATATTCACTTGTTGTTCAATATTAACATTTACTAGATGCCGTTTGTTGATGGAATGATGCATAAAATCCATTCTTATGTCGAGCAACGACATTAGCAGGAATTCGCGAGAAATGTTCTCGAATATACATCTCAGTATATTTTATGTGATACTGAGATATTCAAGTTTTTATACGAAGTATATGTGAATTATTAATCATCTCTGTACAAAATTAAATAAATGCTTTCATGTTACAATCTTGCGAATATACGACATTGGAATATATGGAATGTATTGTAAGAAAAAAAATCAACATATTTATTCTTCATATCAATCAATAACTCCTTTGGAATGTTTTAAAGATGCTGTGCTACAATCGATATTTTCATAATTAAAAGAACGCTCAAGACTTCATTGATGAAGAACGGATTAGTCATATGCTAGATGATTACTATACAGACTTTAGTATATACAGTCTATGTGCTTATCGTTTATCTTTTTTTTTTTTTCAGTAAACTAAAATTATTAGATATTTTATTTGTGAATAATTCTGCACAAATCATTGTGCTGATATATCTATATTCACAGTAAAGCACCTAAAAAGTCGTGAATAATAAGTTTTTATCATATAGGTAGATAAAATATGTTATAAATCTATTACAATCTAGACAGCATGCAAAAATCATCTTATGTTTAAAATCGGGACATAAAATATCTTTAAAACATCTTTAAAACGTTTTATTCTGATTTTGAACATGCTGTCTAGGAAATTGCATACAATTTAAAATTGTAGTGAAAATAATTTTTTACGAAAATTGAACATATCATTTATCAATGATGAGAAATTAAAAAAATGTTCCGTTCATATTAATATACTTATCAAATTAAATATATTATGCTAATTGTTAGGATTTAGATATTATGCATCGTAAATCTATCCAATTATTAGACTTCGCATTTTTGGAGCTATATGTACAAAAACTTACTTTTTATACATTCACGATAGATTCGCAATTGACAACCTTGATAAATTGGTTTGTCATACTTTTAAATCACTTTAATTTTCACATTTATTCGTATATTGTTCGATATGACTTGCGTGCGTATGTTCACACGAACTTTCGTACACATGTTGTAAGTAAAATTACGGATTTATTATTGATGCTGTCAATGTTCAAAGTAAAAAAGATTGAGCTCACTATACCCCTTAATGTAAAGTCAATCTTTACATTTTAAAGATGTATAAAGTATCTTTTTAATGAATATTGATATCAAAGCTTATTATTTGCAATGTCTAAAAAAGTTCGCTATACATTATTGACAAAACTAATCTGTAATGTATCGTAAATAGTATGAAATGTAAATATAGCATACTTATTTGAGAGATACATACAATACATATTTCTACTTCTAAGAACTATTACTTGCGTCATCATATTGTGCAAAATATATGATTACATTGTTATTTTTCAGTAATGTATAGCGTTTCTTTATTAGACTTATTAATTTCTACATCTAATTTACGTCATTTATAAAAAAAATTTTGTATTATTTTTATATCGGCAGTGGATGCATGGAGTCCGTGTGTACACACATTCGTCAGATAATATTAGCAATTATCTATCAACTACAAACTATAGTACAATTATTCATCGTCTTGAATTGAGCGATGACCGAGATTATTTACTTTGAAACAACATTCGCACATAAGGTGATGACTAAAATATATATGTCAGAATTAACAGTTTGTGGTCCGCCGCGATACTGTACGTGGATATTATAATCTACTGACGGCACAGTGTCGTCGTGTAAGAATATCTTACCAGTAGTATATTAAAACTCATTGTATTTATGAATTAAAAAAATGTAAATTTTACATTAAAAACAAAATACTTTTGCTGCTCTGCTTCAGTATTTCGGCAAAAGTCTCCTTTTTTTAATTTGATCAATCTGCTTTTACTGGTTTTATCTTATCACAAAAACGGAAAGAGCAATCTGTTTGTGATGGAACTTTTAATAAATTATATTAAATTGTATATATTTGTTTTTGTGGCTCAAAAATGTGAGACTCAGTTTATGTTATCATAATTTGCTTTTGTCAGATGTTGCTACAGTTTAATACAGACTGCAGACCTCAAAATGTTAATTAAAGTGAAACACACGTACACACGCACGCGCGTACACACAATAAACTTAACAAATGGATATGTAACTTAGAAGCACATATAATATAAAATTGGCATATAAAATGCCTCGTCACGTTATCACCAGAATCCAAATAAGATACATATATTTATCGCGCAAATTTAACATATTAAGGTATTTCTCCGAGAAATTGAATTTCTACAAATTTTTTTGAAATTTGAATATTATATTTAAAATAATTTTATTTATATGTGATTAAAATTTCAAAGACCCTGAAATGAAGATATTCACCTTCAACTTTCAGCTTTTAATACATAAACTCTAATACCAAATCTTGCGAAAGTAACGTTTTAATACAATACTTTGCGACGAAAATCTTCTACAGATTTTTTTTTTAAATAAATATATAATGTAGAAATATTATAGGAACCTTATATAAAAAAAAAAAAAAAAAATAAATAAATAGAGGACCTAGCGGTGCCGTTTCTGAATTAGAATAGTTTAAATTTGTAATTTGATGAAATTCTCCTTCTCGCACGCCGAGCGGCGAGACATGCTATTACCACATTTCAATTGTCTTCAGTGCGGACTAGTGCTTGTATACACAGATATGACATTTATGTGTGTGTGTGTGTGTGTGTGTGTGTGTGTGTGTGTGTGTGTGTGTGTGATTAATTTTCTAGCGCGATTATAGCCGGAGAAATATCTTAAAATCAGTTGATTTAGTTAATTCCTCTGTTATTTTAAATCATTTGGCCAATATCTTATCATATAGATAACAAGCCTATTTACGATTGTCATCTCGGCCAATATTAATTATGTTTTTTACTAATAAAAATTAGATTACATTGTCAAAACATAATATACAAATGAGTAAATGATATTTATGAATTTAGATTTAGATAATGTTAAAACATTAACTAACAAAGACAGTGTATCATCTAGCGACGAAGGATAACATTGCAATAATAAACGTTGATATACTTAAACTAAAACTATCTGCGGATGCACAGTGAAGATAGTCTTTGTGATAATATGAAGGTGGACGTTCATTTCCTACAGATTTACACCACTCCTTTTGTGTTTTAAATTCCGCCTAAAAATAAAAGAATAAAGCAAATTCGATTACTAAATTACATTTAATTATATATCTATTATATATTACATATTATAACCCATATGTATTATATAACACGTATATATGGTATATATATATATATATGTATATATTCATACCTCACAAATATCTCGGCAGGGTGGACAAATTAGAGCACCTTTATGCAACCAGCCATTCTGCATAATTCTTATAATAATCTCTTGTCCAGCATGATAACAAGCATACGTATAATTGCCGACCTGAGAAAAGAGATAATTGTCTCTTAACTTATCCGTATATAATTGCATTTTAAGGATTCTTATAAATTATCTATTGCATTGTAAAAAAGTGTTCACCATAATGTGTAGTCTCCCAGCTTCGCATTTATATAAATAGCAACCGGAGCCCCAATGCTGCCACTGACGTGCTTGTTTGCAAGTTCTCTCTTCCCACATGTCATTAGTATGGTCAAAACATCTCGAATTAGGACCATATTTTTCTAATGCGAAATTCTTGTCTGGGTCTAAAAGAAAAATGTGTTTCAAACGAATTCCGTTATTTCTTCGGAATACGCACGTGATATATGTGTCGCGTAACTTACGCGGATTATTCTCTTCGTAAAGACAATGAGAACCTCTGACTACTATATTCCGCGCTCTCCACGTGAATTCCTGTATGTAAGGACAGTAATCCGCCAGAGATACCGAACCGCCGTAGTATTGTTCCTCTCCCGATGGTACGTGGGGAATTGAATCGAAGTTCTGCAATGGAAGAAATCGTTAACGGAAATTCTTCACATACCGCGAATATTCTCATGTTGTCTTCTGATGTAACATCGTCGGTGGGAACATTCTATTTGTACGTCTGCTTCAAAATATTTCAATAGATTATTACTAAATATTTCTTACTTGGTATTTCTTGGGTAGTGGCTGCAAATATTTCACCAGATTACACAAGGCCACTGATCTCCGATCGTCCGTGCATTCGGTCTGCAACGGATCCTGTTTCACTTTGTTGCAAAAAGGATGTATCGATTTTCCTCTGAAATTATTTTAATATTTTCATAGAATAGTGACGTATGGTTCATTTTTGCTGAATCTCAATGTACTCACGGTAACGGCTGATGTGTAGATATCCATTCCTTGCAGGATTTCATAGCGAAATTGCATCCCAGATTTTTCCCCCAGCCTAGCTCTTGCGCCATCGAATAGTTGGCGCTATACCAACCGGTATCTTCCATAAGAGCGAGCGTTATTCTCGAGTAAACTGGATTTTGCGTGTGTGTCCCTGTCATGGCTTCATTCTGAATAAACAAAAAACCAATTTATGATAGCAAACATTGTTCACATTTTTTTATTGAAAAATTTAAACACGATGACATGTAATTCTACAGACAGTAAATGTATCATACCTTATGTGTCCATAGAATTAGGATAATAATAATTTGCTAATATGTACTTAAAAATTAAAATAATTAATGTCTTTATTTCATTTTATAATAAATGCGGAAGCTTGAAACTGTTGATACCATTATGTTATCATTATGTTACACTTGCGGTAAAGAGGATTCAACATTACGTACCTCGAATACACGTTTCTCCCAATGTGTTAGAGCTGTGCCATCCTCACCCTGGTCTTCCAATTCTGCGCCCTCGAGTTCCGAGCAATTGAAGTGCGCTTGAACCTCGGCGCGGACCCGAGGCGTGACTATCATTCGCATGGTCCTCTCCACGTAACCGCCATACACTTCCCAGTGATGCCTGACCACGGTTTTGATCGTGTTCTCGCTCCACTGGTGCGTTTGTAACCTGCCCGAAACGAGTATCGAACGTTATTAGCATATGCTGATTTGGTAGTCGAGAGCTACTGCTGTCGCCCAGTATAATAACCTCATCGCTATGGCATCATATATCATATCGCAAATGCATCTCACTCGCAATTGAATCGGACTTTATTCATAAAGTACTATCCGTGAAAAAATAGACGATAAATAATAAACCAAAATATAGACAATTGAAATTTTCAATTTTTTTTCACTACAAAATAGCAAGTTATTGATCTAGAGAGAAATGACATAGACTTTAATTGATATCAAAATTTTCATATCGATGTCGATTCGACATTAATTTGATGAGACATATCTCGCTAAGAAATAATTCAAAATCTGTATGATTGTATTTTAAATCATCAGAAACTGTCATAATTATTCTTATTGTTATTTTCGATATTGTTATTTTTTTAAAGTTCTGTTTTTCTACACATTACGATATTATGCAATCGTTATCTGTAACAATAAATATATGTGTCAAAAGTTAAATATCTCCGTGGCTTTGTGCAAATGTACAATAGATAAATATATAATTACATTACAATACATATCTCTCTCTTACGCGCGCGTATTTTCTTTCTCTTCGTCTGTCTCCCATATAAAGTGATTGATGCAATACATTCGTGAAATGCTGTTTTCGACAACGAGCAATCCTTCCTCTATCCAATTTTAATATGACGGATGAATTTGTGAATGAAATTTGTGAATGGAATTTTGGGAACTCATGAGCACAAGATGAAAAATATTATTACGCGTCAATACAAAATCACTTGTCATCGTATCATATGTATAAATAGGAGCACAGAAGTAATGTATAAATACGATAAAATGTGAGAAATCAAATGTAACGTCGAGGAAAAAGTGAGGAAAAAGCATTAATCTCGTATTATGAAACAACGAATGAAGGGGATTAAAGTCGTGTTGTAAACTTCATTTCTTACTTCGTGCGCACACTTTTAAATCCCGTCGGAAAGCTTTTTAAAATTAATTCGCGACCAACCGCACGAACTAAAAATATCGGCGATTCGTATTTCAATATCGTATGTCAATTTGTTATTATGTTAAAATAGTAATTTTGCTAATTTAGGTATACTATTAAATTGTTTGAATAATGCGAACAATTTGCATTTATATAAAATAGTTAATTAGAAAATGAGTAAAAACCAATAAAAATGTGTAATTATAATTAGCATTAAAAGCTCAACAAGCATTATTAATGAAAGCAATAGGTATTATTAGTGAAATTAATTGCTAAACAAAAATTGCTAAATAAGAATAGTATCGCAATATTTCATTAAAATCAACAACTGTTAGCAGGACTAATGATGATAAATTATAATATTTCTTCTGTAGATAAAAATAAATATACCTCTATCGTTCCACATACTATCATATCTGATGTCATCGTATCGTGTTATAACATCTATTCCACAAATCTAACATTAACAAGGATCCCTCCCCCCCCCCTCTCTCTCTCTCTCTCTCTCTCCTTTACCTTTCTGCATGGCATATATACCTTGCTGTAGATTAACGTAAACCTTAAACGTAAGAGGATCTCCGTGGAGATATTCAGGTGCAGTAGGCTGAGAACGTGCAAACTCACGAATGGATAGATAACAGGAGATGCAGAGAAACGTTGGAATTTGTAATGGAGAATATATAGTCTTTGACACGGAGCGAAAATGGACGAAAAGAACAGTTTAGAGAAGTAGCAAAAGACGACGAGGAGTAAAAGGACTGATAAAATTACAGGAGATAGAAGAGGAGAGAAAAAAAAATTAAAAAAGATGAAGGTCTGTGACGAACCGGGAACGAGCAGCTATTTCAGAAAAATCTCTGTCCCTCAATTTAAGTATTGGGACGTCGTGGGGAAAGAATCATAGAACTCTCTGGCAGAAAGTTCCTGAGAGTTTAAGAAGTTCTGCATACATCACCAAGTGGCTTCATAATTCTGTAATGCTATGCAATGCGATGAGCGATGTGATATTAGGGGAAAAGAGAGAGGAAGTTCTATCTGCGCCAACATTCGAAACGCAAATCAACGCGATAATTCATAAGATCAGTTGAAGAAACCAGACACACTTGGAGAAACGCTCTGAGAACATACTGGAAAATTATACGTCAGAGCGAGCGTTAGGAAAGGACTTGTGAAGAACGCCAAAGTCATTCCTAAAATCTATTATAGTCTGGAATGCCATGGATCTGTTGCTGGAATTTCACGATTCGGAGTAGAAAGTCGTCGATTTTTGCCACTTGGCGGACAGACCGAGCAGGATAGCGAAATGGGAAAGAGAGTTTAGAAGAGAACATGAGAAGTAAGTACGATAGTACGATAGTAGCGGAAAAGTAACGGATGGAAGACGGGGAAAGATAGAAGGGTACGTGAAGAAAGATCGTATAGGGAAGAGCTCGCATCTGCCAACGCCGGAAGCCAGTTCGTTACGGTCCGTCGACTCGTATAGAACAGGAATTTTCCAATTTTAAAGGCAGATACATCGTCAGACAATTGCAGGAGCAGGAAAGAGAAAAATGGCTAACGCATCGTAGTCGAGTGATGAGATGACGAACAAATCAAAGTATCTATGTTTTTTTTCTCTTTCTCATTATACGAAAGTAAAGTAATATCTTCAGCACAATTGAGTGTAAAAATTTATGAAAAAAGAGCATTTACTTATTTTTAAAAAGTAGAATGTAATAAATATTTATTTATCAAACAGATAAATTCGTTGCATTTTAATCAATTGATTGAAAATTGTACTGATAAATAAAAAGTGTCTCGCGAAATACATATTTCAACAGTTTGATCAATAACAATATTATTTTTTTATGCTTAAATATTATTTGTATAGCATTGTAGTTTCAGTTTGAGAAATCGTTAATGTTAACTTTGTGCTAAGCTTTGTTCATTAGTAGAAATTTATGTAGTGTAAATTTATGTTATTTAACCCTTTGAAGACCCAGAATTTTCTAACAAAATAACTTAAGAAAAATTTATTGATTTCTAAAAACTTTCAATGTCGCTGAATTCGAGTCTCTGATTATCGATTCTAGTCTCAGAATTCTAAAATTCAAATTTCAAGAACCTAATCTGATTATCGTGAAACTTGAGTTTCAGAAGATTTTTAGCATTTCTGAGTTTGAATGTAATCTAAAATATTGAATTTCAAAAGGATAATAATTTGTCTAAAGGAAAATCCAATTTCACAAGATTCAGAATTTGAAAGTCGATTTGGAAATCGGTGTGCTAACTAATTATCTACTCAGCTTCAAATATAGCAAAACTGGAAACTTGATATTATATTTTTCAATTAAAAACTCTCTAAAACCGAGTTTTTATGATAATAAAATCATTTTAAAAAAATTCTATTCGCTATATTGAAGCCACTATTTTGAATGTTTTTTTTTTACATTGAATATGAAAAAGCATTCAGATTAGAAGAAGTTTATAAAAATTTTTATAAAAATTGAGAGAGCAATTTATAAAATAAAAAGGGATGACCTCAAACGAGATCATCAGTCCACAAAAAATTCGATTGTAAAGAGTGTGACATAATATTCTAAGAATATTAAACATTTTTTAATAATGTCCGTATTTGCAATAAAATTTAATTGACAATATATCTTAGTATTCGAGAAATTATTCGACCTAATTTAATTTCATACTCAATGAACGAACTAATATAATTTGCGCATCTTTCATGCTTAGTAATAAAGGAATCTTAACGTAAGATGTACAAAGGGCAGAACGTACTTTTCATTAAGGGGTGGTTTTCCAGTATCGCTTCTTCTAGGCGTCCTGGGCTCACCATTCTCGTCTCTATAGAAAGCGTATAAGCTCACAGAAAATCCTAAAGCGTGCAGGATCTCGTGTTTAACGGTGCTGAGCAACGTTTCCAACTCCTGTGGTTTCGTGCTGATGCTTCCCGGGCATAGATTGGCATGACCAGCTATCGGCCTAAAAGCAATTTAGTTCGCTTCAGCAACCGCGAAATTTTCTTTCGTTTTTATTTTAATTATAGAGTCTTGAAATTGTAATGTGGCGTATCAGTTTTTCTATTATTATTTTCTTGGAAAATACAAGAATTTCATTAAGATGTTTGCAAGATAAATATATGATTAATGAGAGAATAAATTTGCATAGACATAAATGCAGAATTTTCGCAAAGAATATTTAAATTAATATTAAAGCTGCGTAATGCTGTATGTTACGTAAAATATTTTTTCACGCTCGAATATTTTAAGGATTTTTCCATAAGCAAGCGGTAACGCGACGCACGAATATCGTCGATCTATCACGATCAGACGTCGTGCGAATAATAAAATTCGCGCAACGCCATTTACATCGACCGTGGTACGACGTGCGCGACGTATGTACTTGACAGACAAATTTAATCTACTCAATATGCGTGCACGTTTCGGTAGAGTCAAAGTTAGACGTCAAATCAGAGAACGTCGAGTTTTGCTTCTACAATTTTCGATTATAAATTCGGTCCTGGAAAATATTTCTTCGATTTCGAACGACTCGTAACAATATGAATAATCTATAATTATGGTAATTAAGATTTAATCAAGATAAATTAATTATTTATTCTTTACTTTTTAAATTCTTTGGAGTGGAATCTCACTCTAAAGAGTAAAAATTCTGCTACTCTTGAAAAAGAGTGGCAGAATTTTCAATCTTTAAAAGGTTTCACCTTGAATTTCACTCTTCAGAGTGAGATTCCATTCTAAAGAATTTAGAGAGTACATTATATCTTATTATTACGTACAATATTATTTTAATACAATTATGTATATAAAAATAAAGTAGAACAATTTAAAATAAAGATAAATTTAAATAAACAAGACGTTTGATGCTTAGAAATAATTCATCGTGTATAAACAAAATAAAATATCGTTTTAATTAAAATTATTAATATGAGAATCCGCCATTGTTAAATCGCTCGCTTCGTACAAACAATCTCTCTTATAAATCTTGTCAAATATTTAATCCGACGTTCTCATGAAATATATTCATGCCAGATGGTGTTTGCCTTCGTCTCTACCCTTCCGTTTATACAAATAGCTAAAATTGCGCATGTTTCAATCATAACGCGCACTTGTTCAATGTATTAATGCATTATTAATGACGTTCTCAAATATCAAAATATCTAAAACTAAATTCACGTTACTACTAACTCAATAATACTTTTTATTTTATTATTAACGACAATGTTAATGATAATAGTGTGCAAAACTTTTATTAAAAATATTATAACACTAGTTAAATTTATACAGTTTATAAAGTTGTTAAAGATTGTTTTCATCGACTAATTAAATTTGAATTTACCGATCCAAGGCTGCTTCCTGTTGACAATGAGCAGCATAGGCTACTGTTAAGCCCTTGTGACATCTTTCAGTTTGCATGGCGGATACATAAAAGACAAAATCGGCACCATCGATTCCCGGACCAGCTTTACTTCCTTTAGCTATTCCACAATTATGTCCCGTCGCATTACACGTTCTGCAAACCTATAAATATGCACATTTGAGGAAAACATAAAAAGATGTACAGTAAATAGAGAAAGTATTGTTGTTACTTTAAAGAAATTAAATAATTTTCAATTTGGAAAAAATAATTATTAATCAAAAATGAAAAAAATCTTATATCTTTTGAAGAATTTTACATTGACATAAAATGAAATTATAAGTAACATTGCTCATCGTAATGAGTGTCAGACACACAAAATATTCTAAAGAAGATTGCATTCTATAAGCGACGAAATATCCGAAAACATTAACGCTGACGAACCGGAGCGGAATCGCATTACCGTCAAGATACTTTCGAGGAGGTAAATAATTTTACGCCGTCAGCAAATATCGTCAACAACAAGGGTGATGACGCTCTAATAAGTTATCCGACACCAATTCGCCTCTCAGGGCCACTCATCAATTAGCGCCTCTCATTTTCAAGATGCTGTCGTTAAAATATCTCCTCAGTACGAGTCTCAGTAATCGATCAAGATGAAGTGTCAATAAAATATCGTATCTCTCATTTCGAATATATGTGATCTACTTGAAAATATATATACACTATATATAGAGATCTCCGTGAAGAATATAATCCATCATCTTACATAAAAAAAGTTTGTAATTAATATTTGCGGGTAATTATAAATGAATAGATTCAATTACAGTAATTATAATTACTAACGTAATCTGTATATATCGTTGTAATGTCATTATAATATTTTAATAATTTACTCTTTAATTTTTTAAAGGTATATTTTTTGATTCTTAATATTTAGTAAATCAGATTTAGTAAATCGAGTCATCTTGAATATAATTATAACAAATTTTAATGTTATTAAAAATATTAGTTATTAAAAATATTGGATTGAAGAAGGATCTGACGTTGAAAATATACTGTATATGTATATACTTAATAATAAATAATAAAAATGTTTAATTCTTTAATATATGTCAAGTTTTAATCGCATTAGTCTAATTTTGATATTTCGTTATTATTTAATTAAATTAATTAAATTTAAATTCAATCTTTAATTGAATTATTACTCCTTCTTTATCATTAACGTTAAATATAAATTCTTTTTTGTACATCTTTTGTACATCTTTTTTTATACATCTAGTATTTATATTAGATAGATAATCACAAAAATTATCTACTTAATGCAAATTATGAAAAATAAATCAAAATTTACTATGCAGATCTCAAATTCTATTTTAAAAATTCAACATCAAAGTACAATTGAAAATTTTAGATAACATATACTTTCAATATAATTAACTTTTTTGCGCATAATACAATAATTTAAATAGATAGAATATTTTTCTAAACTTAATGGTTACAAAGTTATAACAAAGTTACAAAGTGTATAGTAGACAGAGCACATAAAATGCAAAATATCCTAAAAAGCATATTTGTATCTTTCTTCCATAAATTATATTGTAGCTTCATTGGCACAGATTTTCAATCGATTATTCTTTAATAAGAATTTAAATGGACATTATTGTCTGTTCTAATTTTCAACATGGAATATAAAATTCTATATTAAAATGAATATTATTTGAAATTAATTTATAAAACAGAATTTTTACTAAAATATATAATCATGAATTTTTGATTATTTTATCGTAAATAAACAAATAATTCATAAATTCCACGTGATTCCCCAATGCCCAAAATACCTATGCCAATGCCCAACTACTCCTTTGACTGGCTCCGATATTTATTGCACGGTTTAACTCGGCTTAGGGAACTTATCGGGTAATTACTTACGTCAAGATGGTCTTCCGGGACGCGTACTTCACCGCACATAGTAACAGGACGGCAAGTATCTATACAGTGTGTGTGGTGGTCCTTGACGAAAACTTGACTACTCTCGCATTTCCTGCAAGCATACCGAAATGCCGGAAATTATTCACGGAAATAAAGCTCGTCAGAATTAGATTCTGAAATATCGCGTTTCCACAAGCATACCAACATACCGAAAAGTGTTCATGGAAATAAAGTTCGTCGAAATTAAATTATAAAATATCACGATGTTAGACAATTAACACATGCATTGAAATTGTTTAACATTATTTAATATAAATTTTTGATGTAAATTAACTTTACTTTCTGCAGGACACATTTATTCTATAAATCTGAAAATATAGAAATTTCAATATAAATTTCCACGAGAATTATGTATACTAAATTTTAATGTACATTTAGTAAAAATATTTTATATTGTATTCGCATAGAGACTTTTTTTACAAATACATCTCGTTCTGAAGGAGAAAATAGCTATCGAGCTTTACAAATAAAAGAAATAAAATTTTATTTTTCCTCTTTCTCCCTCTCTCTCTCTCTCTCTTTCTCTCTCTCTCTTTCTATTAGACATACTCTCTAGAAGAATTTGCGCGAAATTATTAGCCATCACTTAAAAGAAAGCATTTGAGAAAGTCGAGTGAAATTGCGAATAAATGAAAGAAAATCAGAAAAGAGTAGAGTCGTTTTAAATACGAAGGAACATAAAATAATTACAGAGATCCGCGTTATATAAAATAGATTAACTTGGACAAGATTAACTTAAATTAATGGCAGTGTAATGACACTAATATAATTACAGATATTTCTATATCAGACATTAATTTACGTTATATTATCTTCTCTCATCCGTATTATTTCTCAAATATATATCTTCAAATATGTAATTTAATTAAATGATGCGTCTGTGAAAACGTTTTCACATATGCATGTGCCAATAAGTATTCAAATGAGAGCTTCAGATTAATATTCTATTAAAGTCTACTTGAAATTAGTTCCTGTGTAAACGTGCTATGTATATGTAATACAGCATGATAATATTGACGAGGTATATTACAATGAAGTTGACTTCACACACTCTTCTCTTTTTCTAAAGCACTATATACCCTCGCATACATTTTTGAGTGGTATTATCTGACGAGAGTCAAAGCACGACAGCGACGCTGCTTCGGGACATCCCGATGGAACTGAAATGGCTATTGCAGGACAACGATGTTCCATCGACGACGGACGATATCGATCTAGTATATACTTTTATAAGGTAAAAGTGGATACGACTATATCAGATACGATGGTGCTACCATCGCAAGCAAGGATAAAGAGGACTCTAGGGAGAGGTGAGCACTAAAGAGAAGGTGCACTTCGCTAAATAAACGTCGTGACACAAGCATGTTCGACATTTCTGGTAAGAAGATGTTCTCGTTGATGTTGTCGAAATTGAAAAAAGAATGATATGTACTTAGTTGTAAATTTTTTTGTAAAAAATAGAAATTAGTTAATCAATTTCGGCACAGTATGAAGAATATATGCCTATAACGTGTAATTATCTTGTAGCAAATTAAATTCTAATTAAAGATAATATGTTATCTAAAAACGATTTTTATAATCTTTTGATATGTATGTCTTTTGTTCGTTTAATTGATATTTTTGTTGAAAGAGATGTATTAATTACATTCTGACAACATTACGCATAAAATATCAAAGTCAGGAAAATATTATGAATATTAAATTTACTATAAATGATTACAATATATGCAATATATATTTCAAGCTATAATAAGAGGTGCGGAAAGGGGGAACAGAATTAACCAAATCTGATATCATGAATGAATTGGTTAATTTTCATCAAACAATATGCGGATAATGTTAACATTCAATATTATGCGACATTGATCATTGCAAATTGGATGAAAGACCGAAGGAATTAAATTTAATTAAATTTAATTGCATCATTAACGAAAAAAAATGTCTATTATTAATAACGATATGTAATGTAAACTGCTAGTATACAAATTTTGCACTATTTTACAAAGAAAAAAGAAATTAACTTCCCAGTACTAGTTACGTTCAAATTCAAAAAACTCTAAATTGTTTATTAAATCTTCGACTTCAAGGGATGTATGCCAAACGTATAAGTCGCTAATAGGATTATGTTTTGGTCGATTTGCGTAAGGTAAAACAGTTTTCTGATTCCATCGAGGAATTCTAGATGCAGATTGTCGATAGGGACATCTGGTTGTTCGAAACTTTTAAAGAAAAATTGTCCAACATGTACCATTCACAATAAAAATATTTCTTGCGTTCAAAGATCATGATGTATAAGTCTTTCAATTTCTTGAAATTTACGATTTCGATCCTGTGTAACGCCGAGCTTCGAAATCGACCACGTCGTCCATAGGAAGAAACGCTGTCCGTAAATAGTACAGTAGTTTCCAAGCAATTTACTGTTTCCCTCTCTCCCCTCCCCTCCCCCGTTAAGAGTATCCTACGGCTACTTCTTCTTGTACCTTCCTCGTTCAAGATCCTCGCAGAGAAAACGAAGGTGCGACTTAAACCGTTTCTCTATTGCCGACGCGAGATACATTCTTGTCAAGATAGAATCTTGCAATTTCGGGGACTTCGCAAAGTCGGCTCGATATCTCTACCAGTTTTTCGTGGAAATTATGCGCATTTTCCTTTCCCAAAGGAAGTGAAACACTTCAAAATGTTGCTTATGACAGTGAGCATGAAATGTGCAAAATACTAAACTTATTTTTTTATCTTAATAATTTTTCGTTTTGAAAAACATTGGTAGTTCAATCATATGAGTTGGAAGAAATAAAAAATTTTCCTATATTAAGTTTTAGCGACATAAAGTAATATTTATCATTTAATTCCTCGAGAAGAAAGTTTAATAGAATTTTTAATCTAAAATTTAATATTACACATATCTATATATATTATGAATTCAGAGAGAGACGTTTAAAATCTCAAATTCTTAACCATATTAATATTATATGAATATTAATATTATTGATTCCCTTCTTTAGGTATAATAATTAAAAAAATGACAAAGAGAAAAATAAATTACTGATTCTTCAATAATGAAACTTTATCCATTTATACGTGAGATATGAGATCAATATAATTTGTATATAATTATATCATATCTAATGCTTATTTATTAAAAATTTATTTGAAGCATATTTATTGTTCTCTTTTTCATGCTCGAAACAATAGCAATTTATTTCATAATAATTGCTTCATATTTGCCTAACGTATAAATTTAATCCAACATGGAAACGCGGGCTTACACAGTAGCGCTTAATCCCTTCGGGATGACGATTGATCCCATCAAAATGACGTTCGATCCCATCTAAATACACACATATGTACAAACGATGAGTAAGCGAAAATCTTCTCTGTTATGGTAATCAGCGATACGTTACATTGGCAACGGAAATACGTATCGTAATTACATAATTATTATTTATACAATTAATACATATAAAGTTCATATAAATTGTAATTTACGCGCATGCTATTCAAAATTAATATCAATATAATTTTTAATTTTAAAATTTAATGTTTGATTGAATTCTTTCTAGCTTTACAATCTTAAAATTAAAAAATTAAATCACCAAATTATCTCGTAGATCAAGTTTTATGAAAATCGAGCGAGCAATTTACAAAACAAAAGAAGATAATTCCAAATAGGGTCGCCGCATCACAAAAGGTGATGCATAGCAAAATTTCAATGCCATCAAAAGAATGGCAAGATTCTTTTTAATTAAAATATGAGATTGTTTGTATTTTTATATATTAATGCTAAAATTTAACTTACTAATTAAGGATAATATTTATGCTATACAAACATTAAATTGCACAAATATTTGATCATACGCAAACGCGAAAGCATACAGTCGTCGTCGGACTATCCGTAACTTCTTTGATATCGGAATTTTCGAAATTTGGGAATACTTTCTGGTATGATGGTAGGGACGAAGATGCTGATGGTGACTTCTAAAGAACTTTATCGTTCAGGTAACTTAAAGGAGTCCCGAGCACTTTGAAAGCACCACTCCGTTGCACTTACTCGGGACACGTAATGCCGTGAGTACGGATTTGTTGCAGTGACACGCTTTCTGCATTACCAAGAGCTCGTTGGGTACCGACACTAACCCAACATCCTTCGGTTCCTCTGAAGATGTATAACAGCTGGTGGAAACCACACGATTCACAGTTATCATGTGATCGAACGAAAAAAAAATCAGATAAAAATTAGCACATGATTTTTAGATCTATAGCGAGACGTGTGCACCTTGTTTCCAAGTATATCTATGTCCAAGGATGCATTCGGGGAGACACTATTTGTATCATTCTAGCCTTGTTGCATATCTAATGAATGATGAAGATAGAATGACACAAATAGTGCTAATAGCGTTTCCCCGAATGCATCCAAAGAATTACAATTTTTTTTCTATTTTTTTTTAACAAAAAATCCTTAATTGTCTATGATGACTTAGCTTATAGACAGGCCAAGGATTTTTATTTGATTGAAGATATATTTATCTCAAATATAATATAAAAGTTCCAAAATTCAATTTCAATTTTAAGCGACTAATAGAAATTTCATTAACACTATTATAACTTATAACGTGCAAACGCAAACTCTCACAGCATTCAAGTGATAATGTTCTTCACTTAGCGCTCGAGTCAGCCTTTGTAGCAAACATACCGAGAGATAAAAGCAGAAGGCGTTTATATGCGCCTTATGCAGTTTATATGCGCGTGTTATATATGTAAAACTCTATACATGCATATATATATATATATATATATGTATATGTATACATAAGTAACTGAGAATGCTCATTTTCCTTTGAAAACGGAAATCCGTTATATTCGTCTTCTTCCTGCATCCTTTCAGCCACAATACCTTACATTCTCCTTCGCTGCAACAAAAAGTGTTAATGTAATTCTAAAGTTACTTTAGTATATGTGTATGGTGTGTAATCGTTATCTCTTCTCCATGAAAATTTAATTAAATTCGCTGAATTTTTCGTATTGACTCACAGTAATGTTCTAATATATTTTTCACCTTATCATGTTTATGTTAATTAAACTATCTATTTAAATATTGGATAATTCATACTCTATTATAATTCCAACACGAGTCTCATTAGAAAAGACAGACTAGAAATTTTATTAAATTCATAATATATGGATGTACTCATCCTATACTGGTTATGTAAAGCTATAACTGCTCGAACACTGCTGCATGTACTCCTAAATTTTGCACAGACATAGAGTAAAGTAGCGAAGTAGTTAAGGACGAAGAGTATTTAAGAGAGAAACTTCTCTCAAAAACGGCGGGTAGTCATCGCTGAGTGGCACACCTGGCTTGTCTAACATATAAAGCGGCATACTACTTGCGTACAGATCCTTCATTGACGATGAAGTAGATACGGCTGAGCATGCAGTACGCTCAACCGAAGTCAACAGCAAAGCAAACTACTGTGGCCTACGGGTCAAGTAGTGTATTCTCGTACGTGATCAGCCTATACCACTACGTAAATATTAGCAGATTCTAACTTGCGGTAGCTAAGTTCGCGTTAACACTGACCACTAAAGACTTTATACATAAAGTAAACCTACCTAATGTAGAACGCTGAGTACATTATTAATTTTTGGAAACTCTATGTGTACAAGAATTAAATTGAGTTCAACTCCAAAAACATTTCAAAATTTATTTCGTTATCGAGAGTGACGGGTAACAGAAAGAATGTCGGAAATAGAAAGAACCGAGATAAATGAGATAAATACAGAGTCATCGAAACGAAGATTAATGCCAACTCGTTAATTACCTTATACTTCTTGTCGAAATGACAGTAGTTTTCTCGATAACAAGAAAGCAAAGCTGATATATTAAGTCAAAAAATGAGGAAAAAGTATGAAGAATGAAGGAAGAAAAACGTAAAGACATTGTCGATCAATTTCATGTAATAGCGAATAGATTCTAATATCTGTCGTGTCTTTTACCTTATCAGTTTATATTTAGAAAGTAAAAAGACGCCACCAGTGAGATCGGCATCAAGAGTTTCCCTACCTAGTGCAATTTGAATGCAATAACTACTTGCAATCCCTTTGTTGCTGGAATAAAAGGACTGAAGAAAATGCACAAGAATAGACGGTCTATTGTCCGCCCAAGATTTACTATTCTTTGTAATGGAGATTCTAGCAGCAACGTAATGAAAGAAGTTCCTAGATATATCAAGCATTATAATCGTATTTATTTGATATCATAATTATATTTAAAAAAAGAAGTATAAATACATAAAAATAATGTATTCTTTAGATACATAATAAAAATAAAAAATTGATAATGCTGTTATATAGATTTCTGAATTTTCTCTTCTAAAATTAAAAAGCATAAAGTTAAAACGAAATAGTAATCTATTTTTATAATCAATAAAAAATCATATTCAAAAATTATTTACTTAAATTCCTCAATTACGTGTCAGATCCGAAGTAGAACATAACTCAATCAAAGTTATATCTGCAATAGTTCATTTATTTCAAATATCAGAAATATATGCAATTTGTAATTTTTAACAAAAAGACAATTTATAGTTGTATATATATAGTAATTAAGAACTTAATTTCCGTATTAGTTGCAATTATAAAAATTAATGTAAGAATATTATCTTTCACACTCCAGTTTTGTTTTATATACTTTATTACCCATTCAAAGCTTTTATGCTAAAACTTTTTTACATATGTGTCTGTTGATATGTACAGTGTAAAAAAAACCTGAATAAGTAGATAACGTTAATGAGTCATCACGTGGTTTGCGACTGAAGTTAAGAGATTGAAGCTGACGTTAATTAGAGCGGTATACGTCATTATCCCTTTTCAGTAGCTTACGTTTCTCGTTTCTACCGCGTCGTGTTCCGCGTTACGAACAGCGGGGACGTGACGCCGCCAGTATATGAGCTCGGAGAATAGAAGGGAAGATTGGTTCCCTTCGACATAATTATGCCTCTTTGACGTAATTATTTGTAGACGTGTGGATGAAGCGCATGTAACTTCGTCAAAATGCTTTCATTCATTTCCGAATAAGCTGCATGCATTTCAAACACGAGATTCACATTTTCCAAATTCAAAAACCAAATTTATGACTGTGTTCATGAGTGCGGTATAATTTCGTTGCGGTATAAATTTCACGGATTTACAATGTCGATTCGCGAAAATTTTATTTTCGCTCGAAAATCCTCAATAATAACTTTTATATAATTTAAGGCACCACTAAATTTGTTAAATCATCATCTAAAAATTCGAATCTCATGTTCGAAATCTCTCAAAACTAATGTGTAATGAAATGAAAAGCATATTATTTTTATTTTAATCTTATTATTAGGTGTTGGAATTAATTCGTAGCGTTTTACAAGTGATGGGAAGTACTTTCATTAATGTATTTTTTAATGCTCATGTGAAATAAATAACATTCTTTCATTAAAAACGCTACGAATTAATTCCAACACCTAATATAATAATTTATATCATTATAAAGTAATAATATAATAATAATAGCATAAATATTAGGTGTTGGAATTAATTCGTAGCGTTTTACATATAATAATAAAATATAATAATATAATTAATCTATTGTATTTAGAATGGATATGAGAACAATTTATCCATGAAAACTTAAAGTATCTTTTTTAAAGATTATTTATTTATTTCTAGGTAGCAATTATAATACCGATAAATAAATGTTATTAGAAAGTAAATTAATTTCACAATTAATAATTAAAATTCTGCATTAATTAACTTGCATTAATTAAAATATCTTTTAATGTTTGACATAAATCAAATATAATTTCTACAGGACCGACTCCTACTATCTGATAAAGGAAATTCGTTATTACGAACGAATAGTTAAGGTGATTCAAGTAACGCGCGAGAGACGCTGGAGATCCAATTACAATGATCTGTTAACTCACTCGAAGTTCACTAATTATCCTTTGTAACCTGTAACCTTTTGATACCGCGTACTTAAAGTGTAGTTGACGCTAAGAAAATTTTTCAAAGCTGCCAGCAGCTAATAATTAATTTTCGTGCAATGTCGACGTGCAAGCAATGAAAAAAGCTCTTCCATGTAGCGACGTCACACAAGCGTACTTTAAAAAAGATCGCACCGTTACAGGGATTCTGAATACATAGTATTTCGTTAATTAGTTGGTATTAAAGCGCTCTCTTTTCCTGAAAGACAATAGTACATTGTTTTCTCCGACGCGAACGTCTTAAAAAAATGTGAAAGTAAAAATGATCATATTTACGTGACATAGGGGATGTTCTTTTAAAAGCATTTTATAAAGATTGGCTGAGGTCATTCTTAATGTTTAAGCTTTTCACTAGTCTTTTTTACTAACTTGCTAAATTTATCTTGATCGACATTAATCTTTAATATTTTTCTGCTAATTAGCTTAAGTAAAATCCAGTCATAATAATAGGCTCATTATTTGTTAGTAAATTGGCAGCAGCTTGGCAATATTTCATTATTGGATAAATCGAAAATTAATTTAGTGAATTACGCGCTCACCGTGAAATCCCACAGATAAAAATATTAACTTTTGCTTGCAGAACACCTTTTAATAGGAATTCTACGAATGAATATCGGCTGCTTATGACACAACTTTCCAAGAGAGATAAAAATTTGTCTTACCGTAACATTTTCCAAGAACTTTACCACCTTAGTGAGACGCAAGGCGAAAGCAAAGTTTCCATATTGCTTGCCGCTTCGAAGGGATTCTAGCAATGAGCTCGATCAATCTAGAACTTATTTGCGCTTAAGGAGCACTACACGAAAGCGTTTTATTGCTCATTTTCATTGCAATATCTAAATAAAATGTTACATATAATTTAACATAGAAAGATTGTGAAAATTCAAGTTGATTAAATTCGTAATATTTGTTGAATTTGACTAGTGTTAAATAATAATAATTTGAATATGTTCCGAGTGTTCATGTAAAATATAATAAATATAATGAATATAATAAATAACATAATTTTGTTATATTTTGTAAATTTATAATTTTAATTATAAATTAATTTTAATTATAAATTTACTTTAAATAAGAAAATATGTTAAATAATAAATTATGTTATTTATTATATTTATTAGATTTATTATAATATATTTTACATGAACACTCGGAACATATTCAAATTATTTAACACACGTAAGTGAAAAATATCCGATCAAGATAATCCTTCGCATGTCTAATAATATTTTTTGTGAATTTATAATATTCAAGAAAACTGTGCGCCAATTATTTGTCGAGTTATTTAACAATGTTATGGCTGAACCGGGTTATGGCTAATTCTCGCCAATTTTTTGGAACACTGTACAGAGATCATTGTTATCAGAACACAACGCGAAAGTAAATTTGGCGCTCGTCTGTTGCGAATAATGGATTCGCGAGAGCGGAGAGGTGCATCAACGGGGCTGGGAGCTTGTACCGATAGCGAGTATCGCGCAGATACTCACGGGAGCCTTTTCAGCGGGGTATTATAGCCGGGGGATATTTATGAATCGAAGGAAGAGGATCCCCGGAAATCCTGCAGGAGATGCTATCCCATCCTATCCCGTAGCGTTATCCCATCCAGTCTCCCGTAATCCCTATTGGATCTGCCGAGGTTGATAAAGGAAAACCGTATGGCGTAGAAGAGGAACCGTTCCATAGGCCGTTCGAACACGTTGTCATTCCATGAGGCCACGGTTGCATACTCGTTTTATTGAATACATATACTATAAGCTTTTGCAGCAAACTGATCGAAACTGGTCGAGTTTGAGAATGAGTCTCAATTTTATGAGCTAAAAAGAATGATGGAAAGAGAGAAAAAGAGATTGCAGTCAAATAATTTTTAATATATTTTAAACTAGGATATGTGTAATGCAAATTATCAAACATATAATTCAAAAGAAATATAAATATTTCTGTATTGAAATATATTTTCTAGTTTTTATATTCATGATTTAACGTATATTTGTATATTTTTTTATATTTTTAAATATTAAGATATAAGAATTCAATTGTCAAAGAACATTGCGTTTACCAATGGATGTTCAAAAAGAGAAAATATTGCAGATATCTATTCGGACATTCTACATGTTCATAATGAATATAAAATATAGTTTCTATCCCTAAAGAATCGAATGCATTCTAATAAAGGAATGTTTAATCGCAGTGCATGCAATGCACAAAACGGGTGCCATGAATGTTACTAATTTCATTGATGCAATGATGACTAGATTGCGATGGCAAGATTCATTGACAATTCACCAAAAGTGCACATGTTTGCTTCTTCCAACAATTCCAGCCGACGTCTTTCACGCTATTCATGCGAGGAAAGAAAGTTCAGGCGACTCGATTCCACTCGACTCCAGCGAATTGGCAAGGGATGTTCGTAGGAGAGAGCGATTTAGCGATGAAAGGTGAGAACGACGAGTAGAAACAACGACGAACGGGAACGAGATGGGGGAGACGGAACAAAAATAAACGCCGAGAAGCGATCCGATTAAAAGTTTGAACGGGCACCCACTAGTAGCGACGAAACGAAGCGTTTGCGCCGCGCGTTTTCGTAATGGATTTTAGAGTACCCGGCCAGTGCGGAACGTGGTACGGACTTTCGTGAATTTTTACAAAGATCCCTGCGTACTTCGGATATCGTAAGATGGTATGCGTTCATATTCATCACTCTCATACTCATGCCGACTTTGTAGACAAAAATGATGCGTGCTGTCAGACAAAATATGTACGTATGTAAGTTGATATTTCCTTCACCCCTTGTAAAGAAATTCAACTTAACACTGGGAACAAAGGAAGTACACTGAAAAAAATTCATATAATCTTATTATACATGGAATTACATGAATTTTTTTCAGTATAATTAATTGTTTATTTTGAGTACTAAAAGCAACAGCAGTATTTTTAATATTAAAAATAAGTAATATTAAATCACTTATACAATTCATCTTTCTGTATTAAATTTTTGTGAAGGCAGCAAGTTTATGCTATGGAGTATTAAGGAAAATATATATACTAACTAAATATATATATTAACTAACCGTTAATATGCTGTTCTATAATTATATTTTTAATCAAAATCGTTTTCTTTTGTGTATACGAATTTTCAATTTTAAATGTTATTGCTTATTTAGAAAATGTTAAAAAAGTAAGCTTCAATTTCATATAAAATATTACATTATTTGGAAGTCAAAATTGTTGCCATATGTAGTCTATATCCTCCATTGTGTTCGTCCTATTTTCACGCAACGAAATGTGTGGCAGCAGCTGTTAGTCTTGCGGAGTATGTCACTATTTTCGGACCCCCGCTGATTTTATTTCCGAAATGGACTCGCTGGTGGTACAACGATAATGTGACCACTGCTGATGCTCCCATTAGTCTGTGCAACTTTATCACTTCGTGACCAAGAGTGATGATGAAATTTTGCCCGCGAAATAATGGCATATAGAGTTACACGTATATATACATACATATATCGACAGCGTCTAATTTTAACTTACATTTTTCTTAGTTAACCTTGTTACCCACATATCTAAAATATAAAGTTAAGAATGTTTTTTATAAATTGTAAAGAAGACTACTTTAAGTGTTATTATTTAACGACACGATAAAGCGTTGTAATTATAAAAATTAAAAAGTTATGTGTGTATGTATCAGAGCGTAGTGATTATTTAATTTCATGCAAAACGTCTGAATAGTATAATTTAATTGTTCCTTCAGTTATCGTGACACAGATTACAATATAACTCATGTATGATAAATTAATTAAAATATCCTTTAAATTGATTTCATCATAACATAATTGTTACAGACAAGACAAAGCGTCATAAATATACAGTTACAATTAATGTTACATCGAAAGTCCGTAACGATCAATGTCCGTCCATCTCACTATTTTTTATACATTTCTGTTGACTCATCGTGTCATTCTCTTTGGTATGATCGATGATATATTTAAAAAAGAACGATATCCATAATAATAATTAATCCGTAATTGTTCCATCGAGAGTAATGCACTAATGTATGTATAGGTACATTTTGTTACAGTAAAATATCCATCAACTGAAATGTAACCACAAATTTCGAAAGGTCGCCGTATAATCTCGTATTTTTCCCATGACGTTATAATCTTCTCCATATGGAAGATCGTAAAGCTCACAACGTGGTAATTTTTGCCATAACAGGAATCGTAAAAGGTATTTTAGTGCGACGCGTTTGAAACGATCTACTATATATAACCGCGAAGCTATCAAAAATAGCGTTTTGCACAATACGCTTTATCCGATTACAGCTGTGCGTATGAGATGATGTTTGTAATATGAGTTACATATACACGTCAGTATGTACAATAGTTCGCGAAGAGATGATTCGAACGTTAATACATCAATAAAATTGTCCAATTACTTTCGTGAGCTTAGTGAAATAATAAATATAGTGAAATAAAAAATTATTCATATAAAAATGTAACTATTTAAAAAATTTAAATATTCTCAAAGTTTATAAGATTATTAATAATTTTCGCTCATTAAATTTCAAAAATAATGTATAAAAAACGGAATTAACTATTTCAAAATAACTTAGCTTATCATTGCTTTATAAGAAATAATTTCATTAAAAAATAGTATATAGTGTAAATAGATAGTCATGTATCTATTCGTTTTCCTATTACAATGGTACAAATGGTACATTAAATAAACATATAGCATCTTTAAAATTAGATTAGTACGTTGTACTGTATAACGCTGTTAAATCTTAGTAGAAATAACGAATTTCTTCCTCTTACTTCTTTCTACGTTTTTCTAAATTTCTTAAGTAATTTGAAATCTGTTGATAAATTCCTGAAAATTAATTATATTTTTATTAAAATGTAGTGGTCTTAAGGATAAATAAAAATATACGTATATCTACTGATATACTCTCTGATTTTAAATTGAGATCTGGTTCGCGATCCACTTCAAGTTATTTAACTAACTTTTCCGATCACTAAAAGATAGGTACCGTTATCCAGTCATTATAATTTCCATGAATTTTAAATTAAAAAACGTTTCTTTTCTTGATCCTATCCTTCGCTTGTATTTTTATTATGCGCACTTTCCGATCAGTATGCTGTCTTCATTATGCAACATCATCTTGATATTCTCTGTTGTTGCTTGATTCTGTTTCTATCGAAGATTTTGATTTTCGTAATACAGCTCAAGGTATCTTTTGTATTTGCATAACATAATAGAGCGTATATATAATATTAATCATTTTTTGAGAATAATGATTTTAAATCAAGTATTTTCGTCATTATATGTATATAATTCTTATTTTCTTGACGAAACGATCCTCTTTCTCCATTCACGAATTCAACCTTTGTCTCGATCGGATTTTTTCTTTTCGGCCTTGTCTCTAATCCAGCCAGTATCTCTCTTTTGGTCATTTTTTTTCAAGTGCACCGTCGCAACAAGCTCGTTCTTCTTCGTCATCCGGAGGCAGTGGTGATGGTGGTGGCGGCACCGGCAGCAGTAGTAGTGGTTAGTCCTCAAAGTACGAAAGATCCAAAAAGGAAGAGGTAAAGGATGGTAGCTGTGAGAGATCGATACTACGATACACGGATTGGCGCGGGGGAAAATGTCACGTTCGTCCGTTTTCCGGTAACGAATAGTCTGTACGGTCTCATAGTATCGAGATTAAGATTAATAACGGGGACCGATCCGAATGTCGGTAACTAATGTCAGAAACTGCTCGTTTCGCAGCTCAGCATTAATGTATATCTCTCTCTCTCTCTCTCTCTCTCTCTCTCTCTCTCTTTATCTATCTATCTTTAGCCGAAATAGATCATGCTTGTTGAGCGGATAACATACATATGGCGTGGATCGACGCAGGATACGGGCACATCGATACATCGAGCTTACTTGTAAAACCGGATTAGTGTCACGTATCATGTCATATAAAGTATATATAATATTGGGAATATTGTAACTAAAAAACGTCAAAAGATTAAAAAAAATTTTTATTACACGTTACCCGTTTTATACAGTAATAAATTATATCTTGTTAATTATTGAACAACTATGGAAATGATTGAAAGAATAACGTATAAATAATTAAATATAAAAGCTAACTGAATAACAGCAGATATTATACAACAGATATTGCATTGCCATTATACATAAATAATCGGTAATTTGTAAGTTTAAAAGTTTCCATCGCACTATTTCTAATTTTCATGATCAGATACTTTATCATTGTTCTAATAATTTTATCACACAGTAAACACAGTAAACATCTCGTACTTTATTTTATATTTAACATTTATATAATTTGAAATTTTATTAAGGATTATGATTCTTTTGTTCAGATAGATATTTAGCAAAACACAATTTAAAAGATTTTTAATTTGTGATTTAGAAAGTATTCTTCATTAATATCAAGTTTTATTAATTAATATTATTTAGGAAATAATTAATTAAAAAATTCGATTCTAAAATAAATAGGAAATCATATCCCCTATTATTACGTTTTATTTTCTCTCTTTTGTAATATTTTCAGTAAGCTTTGATTTCTCATTTCGTATGCGTTTGATGTCTCCTGTTTCCATGAAATGCAATCCATGATGCAGGATTGAAAATACTCTTGCGCGATGCGATATATGATACTCGTATATGATTTTCATACCCTTAATGTTACCTGTGATCACGGTAAAATCAGGAAACTTGATGTTCCATGCACAAGTTCGATTAAAAACAGTGGACATGAATATGAACGACATTCTGGTTTCAGCTTCGAGAATGAATATTTGTTTCTTATCGGAAAATGTTTTTCATGCATACCGATTTATTTTCTGTTAGAGAGGAAAGACAGGAATAAACTTCTCTATTTTAAATATGTGTAGATATTCTCCGAAAGAGAGTGCATAATTATACAGATGTAAATTACAAATACAAAACACATCATAATTATATTGTAGAATAATTTTCAATATTGATGTGAAATCTACCAATTGCAATTTATTGAAGAAAATTCTTAAATCTACAATGTTTGGCAATTCATTAGGAAAAATATTTTAAGTATTTTATGACACTCGATTTTTCGGTACAGCAAAACAACTTGTATTATTTTTTATTGTCGCTCCGTGACGTACAAGCCGGAGACACGACATTTTTATTATTATAGTTTTCAGAATGTTCTTCACTTCATCAATAAAAGTTACAGAAAACATATCAAAATTTTCACTCACATGTCACTAACATGCCAATCTTCATCTCAATATTGTAAAAATTAAAATTGATTGATAATTTTGTGTTTAAAACTATGTGATTTAATATGCATTATTATAAAATTGTTACTTTACATTTTACTTACATCTAAAATTAACATTGTTAGTAGCTGTTAGCATCGTAACAGCTTTAATTAAAAATCAATCAAGATAAACGGAAATAAATCATATCATAAAAAAATTAATTCATATTCATACCGTACTTTCAATATGGTTTTCGTACATGACGGTCTTTTGATAAATTCAAAATAGAGCGTTACTCGTCAATGCGCGTCTCTTGCATTTTCCACTTCGCTTAATCTCCATCGCATGGCACGATCGATGTATATGGCGTTCATGTAGCTACACGACAAATTCGCGCCGCCGGACTCCCAAGCGGAGTTTGTAAAAATAAGAAACGCTTCCTGTATCCGGTACGTTCGGTATGCGTCCGCTGAATAATGCAACGGTCCTCTCTTTCGTATCGTGAATAGTAGAACGAGCGAGCGTCACTCTCCTTGCTCGTGTCTTTTTGCGTCACAACGAGGACTACGGAAGCGCCAAAAGTCATGAAAGATCCCGGAAGCCTCGTGCAAGATTGATTCCCCACGCATAGATTTCGTTATAGCTTTCGCTCCGGAGGATGCTCCGGTAAGCAGTAAGAGAATACATAAACGCGACTAAACTTGGCTTCCTCTGTCGTTGCGTCGCGACGCGTCGCGAGAGTCGAGAAAGATGAAAAGATGATAAAGTGGGACGAAGATAAAGCAAAGTAAATTCTATCGTGCACATTTCAAGGCGATTCAAGAATTATTAAACGTGTTTGAGTGGAAGTATTTCTCTGCTGTGCGTATTTTCCAAGCACTATACATCCTTTATCGATCGTTCCTTTCTAAATGGGAAAGATTAATATTCTGATTTATTTATAAAAATACAAGATATTCTCAAATGCTGCTGATAACTTTTTACAACTTTTTTTGAATGTATAAAATAAGCGTTCTTTTGCAAATTGAGCATTTTCAGGCGTATTCTACTTATTATCGAGATATTAAAGTTATTGACTTTTCAATCTTCATTAATATTATCATTTGATCATAATTTCTTTGTTCATCCAATACTGGGATGACATAAAATGAAAATAAGACACACTCAACGCTAATTGCATAATAAAAATATGAATAAAAACACACACATAAAAATAGTAAAACTCTAAATGATAATAGATTATGGAGCATTTCCTAAGCGACCTAAGCCGTTAATTAATTGTATCTCGCGGAAAGGCATGCGGAATTATAGATATTTTTTCGTTAGCTATATTTTTTCTTAGATTTATTGCTCTTGGCATGGCATTTTATGCTGTGAAAAATTATGGACAGGTGACAGCGAAACAAATTGCGGCAACGAACCTTGGGCAAACAATTGCGTCTTGAGACGTAGAGTTCCCGTTGTTATGCATTGCATAGTAGGAGATGAAGGAAAGGATAACATAGAGAATGCAGTGTTTACTTATGGCGGTACGACGGCAGCGTTTTGACACGATTCTTGGATAAAGCACGGCAGGAGAGTACGTTCAACTAGTGCCCATAACTTCATTTGCACATAAAGCGGCATTTATCAAGATCTATGTGGCGAAGTATGTTTTACAATTTTAAAACTTTATATACACAAAACATCATACATTTTATAACAAAAAAAAAAAAAAGAGAATAGGTATACCATTGATTCATATGTATTGATCTGGTAGGAATAAAAGCCACAAAGATACACGTAAACATTTATTAAAAGATTATCGTTGTATGTACCAATCACCGTAACAATAAATCACAACGAGAACAAAAATCTGCCGAGCCGGAAAAACGACCCAGCTCGAAAATCGACTATTTGCCAATTAATTAACGCGACTGCCGACGAAACTTTCGCTATTAGCCTAAATAATTGGAGCGGGATTACCAAGTTTTAACCCAAGAACCTGCCCATCTCACCGAAGCCAGGCTTTCAAGTAGGAAACCTGCTTTCTTCCTTGCCTAAGAGAGCTTTGTCGAGTATAGAACGCCGCACAAACTCTCGATAAAAAGTCCATTACAAATTTGGTAGAGATATAAGTAAATTTTAGACGATTAATCTTTAATATATTAATTATTATATTTGCAGAATTTAACTAAAGTACCTAATCTTTCATATGTAATAAATTCTTTTCTAAATATAACAATATTTTGTATATAGCTTATTTTTCAGTAAATTTAATATATGTATAATATATTGTACTTTAACGCCAGTAACAAAATTTCTTTTCATTATTTTTCTTATTGTAAAACTTAAATTTAAATTATAAAACTTATAAATCTATTTTCTTTAATTTTAATTATAGAAAGAAAATAATTAACTCGCTCTTTAATTTGTATGGATTGAATAATTTATAATCGCAAAAAGAATTCATATTTGACTCTTTATACACGGTTGTCTCTCTGCTTTTTCGCAAAGCAAGTACGCGCAACCATATTCGAACCGAAAGTTTCATTTTGAATAATAAAGTATCAAGTTGCTGGACTACATAATGCCAGACAGTTGTACAAACATAATAATGGAAAAATACGGAACATAGTTCTCTGCAAAATAATACGTATTCGAATTTGGTTTTTCATTCGATGTTCATCTTGATTTTTCGTGCACATTTACATGTACAAAATACCGAATTTACGATCTTTGAACGTTTTTTTTTTTCCGATGGCCAAACCGAAAGTATTATTCTATATCGAAATTTAGATTATAGAGAAATAATTTGGAACAGAATACAAAAATATGTGAAAATCGAATTTATTATATTAGAGAATATATATATATATATATATATATATATATATATATATATATATATATATATATATATATATTCTCTAATATAATAAATTCGATTTTCACATATTTTTGTATTCTGTTCCAAATTATTTCTCTATAATCTAAATTTCGATATAGAATAATACTTTCGGTTTGGCCATCGGAAAAAAAAAAACGTTCAAAGATCGTTCTCCAATATCATAAAAATCATTTCTGTGTAAAAGTACAAATAATTACTTATATAAAATGTTTTTATATTTGTAAATGTATGACATAAATATTTCGCGTCTAATGGTTCTGGCAACGCTTGAAGATTTGTATTGTCAGCTGAGAAATATTCGGTATTGAATAATTTTGCCAATAATGTCAACTATGTTCGCAAATACCGATGTAAATCCCAACAGATTCTCCGTTATTCTCCGCTATTCTCCATTCGTTAACGGACAATTTAGGCAGTCAGTATTGTGGTTATAATCCAAAATCCGCAAGATGAAATTCTATCGAAATACTTTAGTTTTTCAGATCTAATATTAGGTACCATTTTCTGCATACACAGAGTCAGAATGAAATAGTAAAGTAATTTTGCCATCAAATTCAAAATTGAGATCAAGCATACACATACACATTCGGGGATTAAATATATTACAAAATAAATTGCATATATTTAAAATGAATTTAAAAACGAATAAAGCTTTCCAATATCTTCTTTTATACAGTCGAAGCAGAATATGGATAAAATAAAATTTTACGCGAATTTTTTTTAAAAAAAAAGCGCAACAGTTCGTCGAGAATGCGAACACTAGGGTTTACAAAACTAATTGCCCGTATTCCGATCTATCGTTCAGGATATCCCATATCTGTTCCGTGTGACAATCGAGTTATTATAACAGATGAGCCAAATAAGCCAGAACAGAAACATCCGCTACATGCAGCTAGTTATAACCAGGGAAACACGATTTCGAGAGACAAGCAACTGGTAGATACGATTCGTCCAATTAACCGAATACCTCATCAGTCTGCGATCGTGTTCGGTGGCACTTGAGTGATTTAGCATAGCTTTTGCACGATAAAGCTGAGCCGCCAAATTATGTACGATTTCGTTAGCAAAATATAGCATATTGATAAATGTATAATACCTAAGTTAATAAAATTTTGCAAAAATGCTATTAATTATTAATTGTCAATCCGCAATATCCAGTGAGATATTTTTTAAAAGGAAACATACATTCTAAAAAAATATAGATGTGTGTGTGTGTGTGTGTGTGGATTTAACACACTCACACAACTATATGATGTCTGTATATAATATTCAACGTGTTGATATTGGTGTTAATATTAATATCAATATGATATGGTTTTAAATGGTGTCCATACAGACTTCCAAGGAACTTCTAAAGACGTTTAGAGGACTTCTCTATTGAATTGCTCTTGAATGTTCTAAAGATGTTACTACGATGTTTTTTAGATAAAATGTGCTATATGGAGGGATGGAAGGTTAAATCTACATCATGTTTATATCAATATCAACACAGTGAGAATACGACATCGCATAATGTTAAATCCACACTCATTTTTTCAGAGTGTTCTTATTATTCGTTCTATTACGATAACAAAGATAAATATCTACTACATGTATATATATATTATATTAGTTTATTGTACATGCATGTGTGTATTATACCTTATATTTTTGTATTATTATTGTGTGTGTGAAGTTTCTGACACGCGAATCGTACTGCTCTTCTCATTTTCAAGTTTATACATATCATAAATAATAACCATCTCTATTTTACTCTTCTTATCCATTTAAGAAAACTTTTATTGTTGAAATGCTCGACTAGTTAGAAAAGAAAAGTAGAGCCGGAAATCCAAGAAAAAGATGGACAGAAAGTAAAGGAAGAATGTAGGAACATCCTTCGGGATTCGATGGTCAGAGAGTACCATCGCCGAGAAAGTTTTGATGAAAAAGTTCCGTCACTCTTACTTACGACGCGAGAACACAAATGGGATGATCGGAACAGAAAATAATGAAAGCATTGGACATAAAAGCTATGTCACGTAAGGCAGATGAAACATAATAAAAAGTATCGGTAAAGCTGGCATCAGATACAGAAATCTAATTGAAAGAAGATCCTTTTTTAAGTTAAAAGCAAACGTAATGCAAGGAGCTTGTTAGCTTTTATTGCTTTGCAACGAAGCATCACTTTTAATATCATAAAAATAATGACACATTATCATTTTTGTATTTTCTTTTCTTCCGTTAATTATACTTAGGAAAAACTTTTCTGTCGTTAAGTATATTAGGAAATATAACAGATCATTATAACTTTATCTATTTATAAAATAGTCTTCTTTTAATATTAATAGCAATATTAAATAAAAATATTTTATAATAATCTTTCAGATATGTGTACGTATGTATATGATACTTAATTATCTGTAATAATTGTTATGTAAACCATTTTTACTTCTTGTATTTTCATAAACTATAGTATGAGGGAAGATAATTATATAATGATAGAATTTTTAATTTAACGTTAAAAAGAGGGTTTATATATTTTTTTACACAAATATATTACGATTTCTTTGTCGTTTTCCAAAATTGTTTTATCTATAATATTATCTCGATTACAAAAAGAAAAGCAAAAAAAAATCGAAAAACGTGGTACGTTATATCATTGAATCATATTACGATATTCTGCCCTGAAGAGGCTGCAGAATTTTATCAATATGTGAAAATGATGAGATCGAATTATATCCAGATCGAATATATATCCATGGAAGCCTTAAAGCGTTGCAACGAGGATCAACGTCGTTCACGAAACAAGCATGCGCTTTGCAGGTCATCGCATCAAATTCAATTACGTTGCCGGAGGTCGTTTGGCATATCCATAACGTTCCTGCAAACCTGGCTTAAAATGTCTCTGTCGCTCGCGCGCGCGCGCACGGGCCGTAGATGGATATGATTACCTGCGGCCCAGTCATGGTCATAGAAAATACCGTACTTAGGGGGTCCCTGTATTTAGTAGCCGTCAGTATACGACGAGCTGAAATCGTTAGCGTGGCACGTACGTGACACGCGCCTATTCTGCATTTCAACTACGACGAACCTGATTGCCCTGATGTGATTTACCGACGCACGTATTAAAACAAAACGATTACCGTAATTTTTGAAGCTCACACAACGACGTCATTGAAACTTGATTTCGCTCTCTGTCGCTCTCTCTCCCTCCCCCTCTCTCTCTCTTTCCGACCGAATTACGACAGGCGTTCTGGTTCTGGTAGAAATTCTGGGGAGAACCGGGGTAACCGAGAGGCAGTTAGGCGCTATTGTCGTGCTGGGAGATCATTAAAATTAATTACGGTCTTGCACGGCTAACTGAAGCCGGTTGTACGTATACCGATGCACGATATGCAGTAGAGTTCCCGCAGATATTAATAAACGATGCCATGCTCGTATTACTTTAAGTATAAAAAATATATTATGCGATATCTGTCAAAAGTAATCGTAATCTTATCGAGACAGAGATATTTAAATGGAAATGTGCGCATGCGTGATATCATAAATAAAAATTCAAAGTATTAATTGTAACGAAATATTTGCATATAATTTCGATTTTAAACATATTAGGAAAATTTTGATATGAAATTCATATAATTTGTTTATATTATTAGTAAACAGAAATATGATATGAAATTTGAAACATTAACATACTGAACGTAACGAAATGGAATTGAACATATTATAATTATACGAAATTATATGGAATTAAAAATATAATATTTGTTATATTTGCTTACGTTATTATTTATATTCAGTTAGAGATACGGGCAATATGGAATATTATACTTGGCAAGCATATCGTGTGTAAATATGTGACGCTTGACTGTATGACCTGGTAATTATACTGCTAACATTCCCATAGAAATTTCAATGATATGTTACGTATGCACGATTATCAAAGCCACTGACGGAAATCGAGCTCATACAAGCTAAAATGCACAATACCCTGATTGCAGCACGTGATGTCCGTATTAAAAAAAATTAAATCGATACAACGAGTCAACGAATATAACGTCGCTTTGCTCTGATTTGTTGATATCATCTAACTTTACTGTTAGATTTTAGATTACTTGCTTAAAGAGCTTTCGTTTCTAACTTAATACGTTAATATTCGTATACAAATTCATATGCATTATAACAATATGTTTTTCCTGGAAATGTATAACATTCTCATGAAACATATAGAGCTACGATGGTTATTTGTTATATAGAAGCTTTGTAATGGAATATATTAATATCCTTTATTAATTATACAACAAATTTAGTTATTACAATTTGATTATTTAATGTGTTATACATTAAATTATATCAGTTGCATGCATGCTATTTCAAACTGTCAGATTAAATGAGGCAAATAAATTATCTATGGATAGTTTGGCAATTATAACTCATGATTGATTGACTTAATTAATTATTACGCTTGACAATATGGAAACGAAAGTTAATCGTCGATATAAATATATATGAATTTGTCTAAAAGAATGTAGTAAAAAACTAATTATAAAATGTGTAACTTATAACTCATATTCTCGAGTATCGAATATTGCATTATTGAAAAATGATTAATAGTCTGAATATTCTTTATTAAAAGTACGAATTATGATATCAAGATAGCATAATTAGTAGCGAGCATAGAATACACAAAAAGTAGGAAATACCGAAAAAATTGCCCTAATTGCAAGATATACAATTCGCGTTAGCGTCGCATACATACGTAGGGGCATTCTAATTAATGCTATTAGCGGACGTTAACGCGTTCCATCGTTATGTGAGATTTATGTTCGACGCGAAGTAATTACACCTTGCTGCTAGAATTCAGGTTCCCTAGATACTAGCCTAGATACAACCTTAAACATAAAATTACTACTGCTGTTTCATTGTATCGAATAGACACCATAAATATATGGTTCATTAGTATATTTTCTTGTTTTATTTATCTCCACTAATAACACATATCATAAATAATATCTATACTGACAAGTAGTAAGTTGTAAATTATAATAAGTAAATTATAATAAGTAATTGTGAGTAATATATCTATTACAAAGCAAAATATTTCATTTTAAATTAACTGTCCAAAATGTTACACATATATCTCTTAAATATACTGTGTACAAAAAAAAGCATTTCGAAAAAAATTGATTTTAAAAGTTTATTACTTTATTTAATAATTATAAAATAATTACTGCATATAATAGACAGTTTATTATATTTTATACTTTAGATAAGCTAGATACAGAAACGACTGAAAGAAAATGTGATATAAATCGGTTAGATAACACAAAATGCTTAAACAATGTTTCAAGAGATAATAGATACTGTTTCTATTGAAGAGTATGCTGCAATAGATTTGAGTGCATTGTTTAGACATGGATAGATTCTCGTACAATCCAAAGCAGAGGGAGAGAGATGTAGAATGCAGGTTAAACCGCTTCCATGCAAACGGCTAAAGAGGCTCTCGAAGCATCTTCAATCGGCAACCCAATGCACGGTCCGGAAGTGCATTAAAGCGTTACAGTCGTTATGCCGTAATATCGCGTTATGTAAACGACCCGCGAATCATCCTCCACAATCCTTGCCCCCTACCGACCATATCATGGCGCGCATTCGACCGATAAACGTTACACGCGTGCTCGCCCCGTTTAAACGCAATAGTCCCCCCCCTCCCCCTCCCTCCTCTCTCTCTCTCTCTCTCGCTCGCTCGCTCGCTCGCTCTTTCAAATCGAATCTCCTTTGACGCGTGCCCAACGCAATCCTGCGCTTGTATGCGTGGGCACCCCCGTGCACAGGTTTCATTTGATCCGATTTCACTCTGCATTCTGAGCGACAGGCATTACATTTACCTTTTGTGAAGACCGACACGAATTAATGTGCTGCCCGTCCATAATCCGGCACGCATTGTACACGATATTTCAACACAATTAATCTTTGGAAGCAGAGAAATTGCAAATAAATAATGCAATTTCCTTAACGTCTCATGAAAAATTGCATGTCTGCAATATATTCTTTTTTTTTGTCACGAAAAAAAATTGAAGATAATTTTTATAAAAATTTTGCAGCATCTTATCGTAAATCGTATAGAAATCATGTTCTGGTTCAGAAATAATTAACAGTGTATAATAGTTTCTCAGTTAAATCTAAATATTTATATATAATAAAATATGTTTATAATAAATTTATATCGAAAATAAAATTTTTATAATGAAGAAATATGTTTATTTAACAAAATTTTATATCTAAAAAAATCATCAGTTTTTTTTTATAAAAATAGCCAAATTGCTTCTTACTTTGTGATTCTATTGTGAATTCTATGTTGAAGTGAAATAATTTGAGAAACTACGTATTACAAATATTTTAACCTTTTATCAAAGATAAACAAAATAAAAGAGAAAAAGACTTTTAACGTTGTCTTAACAAAACGTTTTAAAGTCCATGTCAATGACGTATTTATCTTACGATACTTACATTATTTCCTAATACTTCCCATGATTCTTTCTTTTATTATTTAGATAATAAAATCGTTATATCTATTGTTGCTAGAAGTTTATACATAAATGTTTCTGTCACGTTTGTGTACAGTATTGCATGAAAACATTTGAAATTTTTTTTCTATTGTAGCACAAAGTTAATGTAATTCTACAGTGCTGTTAAAGCGATTATCACAATTTACTGTACTTTATACGGATATATTTCGTTCATCAAAAATTTTAATCACTAGCACGACGTTATTCGCACTTTTGATTTTTCGAAGTTTAACGTTTTATCCGCGCGGATGTACTCGATCAGCTCTATTGAACACACTTTAATCGCAAATGTCTTATCTCCGACACCGTAGTGATGGGAAATAGTATATAATGATACATAGGAAATCGATAAACGCGCAAAGTTTTTCTCGAGGAGGCAGCTGACACGCGAAGATTACCACGAGTTCCCGCCTGGATTTTTATTGGCAGCAATAGGAATAAAAGTTGGCAAGAGATTGATGTATGTACCCCGGTCGAGTCGACGTTTCTCTTTGTCTTATTTTAGTTCACGCCATTATATCCGTCACCCAGCTTACATCTCCACGTGTCTTTTGTAAACTCTTCTCTTTTATTCACTGAACATCAACACTCTATAAGGATACGAAATATTCGCTTGAGCACGATAAACTGAAGAAAGCCATGCTGCGCACGTTCATTCCGACCGATCGAATTTGCACTGACCATGGCTTAAGCAAAGGGTAGTCATCCCTCGCGTAATTTTCACCCTTAGCACCCTTTGCTTGCGGCAACAGCAAATACCGGAAGCGTGAAGCTTTTTTTGTCCGGGATATCCCGGATAGGAGAATAATCGCTCCATTATAAATATTGTCTGCCGCTGATGCTTGATGCATTTAATGTATGTAGTTTTTATGATCTTTATTAAATAAGAGAAAAGAACGAGAGATAATAAATGAAAGAAGAAATGCAAATAAATATATAAACTCAATTTATTTCAATAAAAGATATATTTCAGGAAGCGCAATACTAAATAAGTTTAATATACCGTAAATAAAACGAGCACAATAATATATAATAAATAAATGATATTGAAAATCATACATGAAACATCAAACACATAAATAGGATAAATTCCTGAACATAAATTCGTTAATTTGATGATTAATTACGTATAAATTTATTTTATATCTATACTAAATTATACTTTTAATTGTTTTTAACTAAATCGCTAAATTTACGAAGATATTTTCAAGAAAATTAATTTCACTTTATAATAAAAGAGACAATTATTATTTCATACAAAAATATCTGTAAAATCTGATGATAAATATAATTCTTAAATTAAAAAAAGTAAAAAATAAAAACAATCGTAAAAATATAAAATGATTTATTTTCTCATATTTCCAATCCGCATATAGATCTTATTTTACTGTTTATAAAAACATTCCATTTACTAGATGATATCTCCGATGCAAGAAAGCTTAGTTAGCATCTCGAGTTACATTTTTGCACTAAATCATCCACATGCTGGGCCATAAATCCGTAATCACGGAAAATTCATAGCTACACTGTCTTCGCGAATGGCTGTTCACGCGCGACAATTCGCGCGTGGTTTCGGAAATACCGTGCCAACGTGCGAGGTATCGCGGTGAAAAGTCATACCTCGTTAGAAACACGGGAGGAATGTAGAGCTTGTTTACAAGCGCAGAAAACCACATAACTATGCAGTTATGTGTACACGCGACTTTATGCCCATGCACTTCCATGTGTTCTATTTATCTGCTCGACGGACACGGATGCATTAATTTAGGTTGCTAGCGTATCTGTGGCCAAACTATTCTGGCTACCGCATCCGGAAAAGGGTTGAGAACGAACGGTGAACATTTATCTCTTTCCGATGTGTTTACTGACACAGCCGATGCCAACGTTGCTACAAAAAGATTTCTAATATATCAACCTTTCATAGGAAATTTCATATCTTTTTGTATCTTTTTTTTTTATATGGCGAGTCAATTTAGGTGTATTAGCATATCTAGCATTTTATAAAGAACCAAAATCTCAAAACTGCATAATCTGTATTATATTGTGTGGTAATAAAATCTAGATAAGGAGAATAAAAGTTAATCCGAAAAATTTTAAATTCAAGTTAAAAATCTCACTATCAAATAATCACTTTTCTAACAAACGTTCATTTTATCGCAGCACATATTAGTACACGACAAGTATGCATGTCACAATACTAGAACCATAATAATGCTAGTACGTGTTTCTACAGTAGTAAATCAGATGAACGGTTATGCGGACGCAAATACGTGCGATACATATTCACACGCTTTTAGCTTAGCATCTTGGCTTCTATGCAAATAAACGCTACGACTGCTATGTACATACGCATATTAAGATAAAATAATGCAAATGGTTTTTGGAGGATTATATCATCTAACGTTAATATCCTTCCTTTGTTTCCTTTTATTCTCTTCTTTTAAAAAATACTATTTTTCTTTAGTATTTCTAATGCTGGAATATATTCATAATTTTTATCTGAAGTTTCTTATCTAAAGTCTAAAGTCACATGAAAAATAATTACAAATTATTTAAATCTCTTTAAAAAATATTTAATTCTAATCGGTATTCGCTCCAAAATTTTCTTAACTGGAATATAGTATATTTTAAATTAATATGTATCTAAATTAATATGTCTCTTTGCTTAACGTAATTGAACAGTTTTTTCATTTTAAAGGTCAAGATTCGAAGAATAAAATGATATACTTAACTTAATTATGTAAGCTTGAAAAACCTTTGATAAATAATTTTTCACGTAGTTAAAGAAAATATCTGGATCTGCTTGATCCGTAAGTATCGATAAGATTTATCACATATTAATATATAACCTATTTTTTTGCCTATTAAAATTTCTAAAAAGGCAAAATATATTATGTTATGAGTTATAAATGTAAATATTATTTAGTTTTCATTTAATATCGTTTAATATCGTTTTTTAAAGCACCTATCACAATGAGTATCTTAATTGAAACATTATCATCCAATATAAATAGAAAAAACGAAACATTGTCTTACTAAAATTCGGCTGTAAAAAATTAAATATATTCTAAAATAAAACGAATGGATTAATAATTAAATTAAACTTACCTGTTCAATCTGATAGTACTCTTCGTCTCTCGCACCATCAATGCTCGTTCCCAAAAGTGCACAGCTTCAGGTAGGATAGTATTCTGAAATCGAACAACAAATAGATTTTAAATTCGACACGAGGATATTAATATTTATGATGTATATTATGGATGTATATTATAAATTACATATCGAATAGATGGAATAATGTACAATACATGAATTAGAATTAAATATATGCATATATAAGCAAGTTACTTGTATTTAGCCGATCTTAATTTAAACATCTTCGCTTGAGGAATGTCAGAAAAAATCCGAAACTCTGATCATCGCTATTGTGTTATTGCTACGTAAAAAATGAGAATAACAAAGTCTTTACACAATACTTATTGTTAGTATTTAACTATTCTATTTAATTATTCTACTTTCTGTCTGCGAAACATTCGTTGTCAAGCAAGACATGGAAACATAATGCGGACGAAATCACGTAGAACAAGCGAATGGAATAGACGATGAAAAACATCGAAAGAATGAAATAATGCAAGCTCAACAGATGGAAGAAGCACTTAGTCTGGTTTTATGAAGTTTCGCTATCACGTAACAACAAAATTACTTTCTATAATGCACCTTTCTATAATGTAGCGTAATTGTAGTCTCGTGATGCTTTTCGAGGTTAATCCTGGCCAAGGGTGTTGGATTATGCGCGATTTTTAATTCCTACATTTGCCATACAATTCATGTCGGACGTAAAAAGTCTAACGTCGATCCCAGAGGAACGTCCCTTTGTTCCATACATTTATCATGATTATACACACTGAGTAATCACAGTTCTCTTGAATAAAATATCCGGCGAAATTATCATAACGTAATTGCAAAATTTGTAATGGGAGGGATATTTTCTCGTACAAGATATAAAAGTTTAATGAAATATTAATAAAATCTGGTAGCCCAATAATAAAGTAATTCTAATATAGAATCAAGGAATATGCGATTTTATATAAGTAAAATGGAGTTGAGTCATTATTCGATATTCGAATGTATTGGAGTTCGCTTTTATTAAAAACTTTTCATTCCTGGAATATAATATTTATAAAATAATAAAAAATGTATAAAGCTGTATAAAGTGAAAGAATTCTTCGCAAACAGATATGAGACTAAAGAGAGAGAGAGAGAGAGAGAGAGAGAGAGAGAGAGAGAGAGAGAGAGAGAGACTTGCGTAATGTATTTCGAAATAATTATAAATATCTGCAACTGACAATGAGATAAATTTCCAACATTCTTCGTTACGTATTTTTTTCTACGAAATGAGATTACTTATATAATTTTATACCTCTTATTGTTAATGAAACAGTGATAATTGTCTTTAAGAAATAACATTTTGAATTGTCAATAGTTTCTAGCTGTCTAGACATGTTATGAATTATAGTTTAAAAACATTTCAAGAAAATGTCAGTTTCAAGTTTTTTTTATTCCATTATCGTCTCTTTATTCAAAATATTTTATATATAATTGCAATTATAAAGTACAAAATGATATTACTATTTTGCGATGAGACGAACTTTCTTATAAGATAAAGATAATAAAATGCACAAAATTTTTCGTGTATTATTAAAAAGATCAATACAATGAACGCAATATTTCTTCCCTGTCCATGTTTCTTTATTTCACTAAAATGTGTCGAAGAAGAAGAAAGGAAAAAATATACTTATGTATATTATTTTTGGCCACCTTAAACAAATTATCGTTACCGTTTGAGAGCTCGCGATGGCACGTGCAGGGGGAAGGGGAGGGGAGAGAGAGAGAGAGAGAGAGAGAAAGAGAGAAATCTCTACGTTCGAGCAGACTCTCGCCATTAATATCGGCTTAGTGGCAAGCGCTTGATAATTAAAACAGACTCGAATGCGTAAGCGGTTGATTTTGTCTGCAATTATTTTTCACTGATTGCATCATGGAAGAAAACGGACCGTTAACAGTCTCGTATCCTTCCATTACATTTTCTTCCTATTTACAGAACAGAAGAGAGAGAAAATAAACTGTCGCATTGCCAGGAAATTATGGTTCGAGGCCGATATTCCATTTGTGATAATAACACAAAGCCATTTCAAAAAATTACAGAGAGGTTCTATCACACGACGATGCAATCTTTTAATGCGAATATGTTTAAATAGCAGTATGATGATCAGAGTATAAACCTTGTCAGAAAAAAATGTAAAATGAAATTCACGAGACAGAGTGTCAGAGATACGCATGCCAATATATCCAGGAATACATTGAAAGTAAAAAAGATTTCCGTTAACATATGTCACATGCAACATGCTTGTTTTAAATCATCGCCAATCATGATAATATATTTTATCATGTAAAATATTGAAATGTGTATTTTTCTGACTTCATTTATCACAAATATTGGATTACATTTTAACACACAGATACCATTAATACCTGCCAAAATTCATCAAAATTAATCTTCTCATTCCCAAATTATTTTTGAATATTAAAAAATTATGTCGATATTTTTTAAATATTTTCCAAAATTATAATTATAACACATTAAAATACGAGAAATATTTCATTAATTGGTAATGTAATTAAAATTAATTTGTAACTCTTTTTATTCATCTTTATATGATTATATCGATTGTTAATGATATTGCAATTTTTCCAGAACAACTTAGAAAAATCGAGTTTCAAGATTAAAAAGATACTGTTTAATGAATTAATTCTCTTTACAAAGTGCGACGGTTAAATATAATTTTACGACAAATTCATCCTTGTCACATTTAATTAGCTGCTGCATCTATAGTAATAGCAATAGCATGTTGCGAAAATTCAGTTAGTATATTTAAAGCGACAAGTAGCAAATTTGCGGAGGAATGAAATTGTACCGAGTGATGAAACTGTTCATGATGGTAAGTTATGGTTTTTTATTTAAGAAAAAAGCAAGCACAAAGAGATGACAGCAAGAACGTGGAAAGGGTGGAATACAAAATTAGACGCGGACAGATACAGGGTCCAATGTTTGGAGGCATTTTGCGCTTCGTTACGCTCGATTTCCGCGATGAATAAATCGATACACACGCGCCGGATAAAATATAAGAGAGAAAAACCTCAACTCCATGACTGGCGACATCTCTCTCTCTCTCTCTCTCTCTCTCTCTTTCTCTCTCTCTCTGTCTGTCTATATATTTTTTTTCATCCCGTCCTCGTCGCGTGATTGCAGTTGTGGGTGCAGCGCACAGCGAAAAGAGACAGTGTGCAAGATGGAAAGAGGGATGCGCGACAACTGGCCGATTATTGTTGACAGAGACGACACACGGGTGCTCTCGTGGAATTATTCACGAACCATCGCGCGAGGCCGAATTCAATTTGGCATTGCGTCAACGCTCACTGGAAAAAAGAGAGATGAAACGAGAACAGGAAGAAGGACGGATACTGAAAGGGTTGTAGAGGAGGATGGGAGATCCAGGCCAACAAAGGGCCTGATCTCTCTCTTGGTTTTTCGGATTCGCTGATCCGGATTCTGCAGCCGCGCTGCTGGTTAATGCTAGCGCGCTCAGGTCCCTGGAAACGACCTATTTAACGTACGCGAATGCCAGCTGGTTCCATCGTAGAATCGTGGGCGATTAATTCGGCCTGCTGGATTTTATTTCACGTTCCGCATGCGTAATATGTCTGGCTATTTCGGAAAAATACGATTCTGAAAATGAGAGCTCAGCCAACGACCGTGATAATTATTAGCTAGCTCGCGACGTCAGTTCTCGACCTGTCTCATTCTGACGGCGGGAAAAATGGTAGAAATTCCAGAAAATTTTTATACGCGTATAACGCGGTGTTCGCGAATACATCTGGAAAGTTTCACGTGTGTGCAGGCTTTGGACGGTAACAGAGAGAGAGAGAGAAAGAGAGGGAGAGAGAGAAAGTATTCTTAGTAGAGAGTGCATCAACGGATTGAAGCGGAAAGGAAAATAATCCGTGCTGAGATCGCATCTTCTCCAAAATCGCTTGCGCGATTTTTATCCGTTACGATGGGATTCTGCGGTAACGTGGATAAACACGACAAGATACACCTGTCAAAACTCCCGTACTATCATTCTCCAGATAGTAACACACAAAATACAATATTATTTTATCTCTCGAAATATAGAGAGATCTTTATAAAAAAAAAAAAAAAAAAAAAAAAAAAAAAAACAAACAAACTTCAATCGTCATTCGACACCGCCAATTCGCGAAATATTTTGTGGTTAAAAATTCCACAATGTTCCATATGTGCATAGCACGAATTCGAAAAGGTGAATTAGTATATACAATATTTTTCTTAATAAACGAATTTCGTAATTTAATTGAACTTAAATGAACGTTTACGAAGATAATTTTCAGCAGCTTTAACTTCAACAAAAATCTGGCAGAAAAAAGGCTTTGATAATTTTACGTTCAAAATTTCAAAGTTACGTTCAATGACGTTCTTTATCTTAAAACTTCATTAATGAAAGTCGACGCCCACCGACTTAAAATTTCTTTCTCCCTACTAACGACGTTCACGCTTTATCGGGGACCGTGTATAGCACACGCGGCGAAAGCCGTGTTATAAGTTCCAACGAATTAATTCCCCGGTGGGAAAAGCACGGCGGTGGCGGCGTGGCGTCGGCGGGTCCAATTTTTCTTATGGCCGGGCATGAATTTCAACGCGCACTGTCCATTACGCCATGCCCTTTATCCTAGTTAACAGGCATTCCTCTCTCCCGGTGCCTCGCCATGTCCCGTCAAGCGTTCCTCGCATCGCGCGACGGGATGCCTGGCGCCCTTCTCTCCGCGTCTGCCGCGCGCGTTTATCACCCCACACAACAGGGACGACGTTCGCCTTTATCACAATATTGCGTAACTCCCGCAGTCTTATCAGTTTCCAGTCTTTTCCTCAGGTAAGGTTGAGTAGCTTCTCGACTCGCAAGGAGGGTATTATCTGCGCATGTAAAATTACAACACGCGCTATGACGAACGGTGACGGAAGAAAGTACCTCTGAGCGAATAATAAAATTCCACAAGCAAAATTAGACGCAAGCTTTAATCTTATCATTCTGTTTACTAATGTAAATATATGACATTAACTGAGATAATTCTAAAATAGGAAAAAAATATTTTCTACTTTTCTCTTTAATGTTTCCTATTCTCTCTCTTCTCTTTAAGAGATTTCTTACATGTTATAATATACCGATCAAATTTCGATCAATGTAAAAATATATATGCATGTAAGCACATCAAATTCAAATCGTGTTACATTATTTATTAAACCGCAGCTCAATAAATAATATTATTTATTGACAGCTTCATTATATCAGAAGGAAAATATCGAAATATAAATATAAATTTAATAGTATATCCCATAAATTCAGTCAAGATTGAAATATTCATAAATTATTTAACTATTTAATTTTAAATAAAAAGATAAATAAATACAATAATTTTCTTAGAATAAAAATAAGAGTATATTGGGGATATCATAATAAAATAATATATCCCAGTTGATGCCAACTAAATCATTATCTATTAATTATAAATGCAGGATTATTAAATATAATTGTAATATAATATATATGATGTTATATAAAATTATTGAGTGCGAAATTATAATGTTGCTATTACGTTACTTTAGTTGGTGTTTGGTGTCGACTAGGATAGGGTAACGACGATATTTAGAACTATCACAGACAAAATTCTGTAACAGTAATGGCGTAAACTTAAGCCGATGAGCTTATATAAATATAAATAAAAAAAATAAATAAAAATAACAGTAAATTTATTCATAAGACAAATTTCAACCAGTTAAAATTTGTTTTATGGATATAAGTTTACTGCTATTTCTATTTCCATTAGATTACGTAGATTTAAAGCAATATTCTGAATATAGCTCATCAGCTTAAGTTTACGTCTTATGGTTACTGTTCCAGAATTTTGCCTGCGGTATTCTTATGCTGAACAAGGATTTACGCCAAAGTAAAAAAAAAAGTAGAAGAAGTATGTGGAAGTAATGCACTTTTACTGTAGCAACCAAAAATTGACTGTTGCAACCAATTAAAAATGCTATGCCATATTTCACCATATCATCTAATTTATTGCAGCAACTAATCTTTTCTTTCAGTGTTAGTATTGTACATATTAGTATTGTGTTATGGTGTCAGTTTTTTATTGTTAATATTAATGAAACCATTATCTTTTGAATCAATTTTTTTTTTAAACCGACAAATAATTTGCGCACAGTTAATTCGAACTGGAAATTCACAAGAAATATTATTAGGTATGAAGAACCGCCTTCGAAATATGATATTTTTCACTCATGTGTCTTATTTCTAATTATTTAATAAATTTTTCATGAATATATCTTGTAGGGCTACTTATATTTCCTATAAGTAGCCCTACATCTCACCCCTATGGAATATACGCCAAAAATGTAAGGGGGGAGGGAAGGTTTAAAGTTTTCTTTTAATAGAAAAAAAAATAAATACATAGTTTGTATGTATTCTAATTTTTTTTATAACAATAGACAGTGTAACGTATTTATTGGTACAGTTTATTTTAGAATCCGACCGAAACTTTTACCAAAACTGAAAACGAACATTACGTGTCAGTTTTGACTGAAACCATATAGCTCTTCTTCATAAATATGAATTTTAATATGTATAATTATTGTTTCAATTAAATTATGATGTTTATGAAAAAGAAGTACTTATTCTTTCGCAAAAAAATTGACACACAGTTGAAATTTCGGTTTTCGATTTTGGCCGAAATTTAATTATTGTTTCAATAAATTATGATGTTTATTATTAAGAAAAAGTATATGATATAATGAGCATATCTACACATATAGCTTTTATATTCCTATAATTTTTTAATTTTGGTTTCGGTTGAAATTGACATGTAGCCGAGTATTTCGGTTCAGTTTCGACAAAAGTTTTGGTAAAACTCTGATTTATTTATCTTAAATATAATAAATTATATTTGAAATTAAGTTTTCAAGGTATATATTATACCAGAGTTACCCTATTCTAGATACTATTCATAGCGTTGAGTATCTCGGTTCAGTTTCGGCAAAAGTTTTGGTCAAACTCTGGTTTATTTATCTTAAATATAGTAAATTATATTTGAAAATAAGTTTTCAACAGATGCGGTATATATTATATCAGATTTACCCTATTCTAGATACTATTCATAGCGTTAACTAGTGAATTATATTCTAACATTGTTGCTAGCTTGCTATATTATTTTCTCCTATTTTCATTGCTAAGTTGCCAACAACAACTCTGTTTCGGTGCTTTGACATCTCGTTGCTACGAGGCAATCGAAGTAGTCGTTAGTATTGGGACACTTAGTGACAGCTCCCGTGATAGACTCTTGGACTATATAAGGACAGGCTGAAGTTTGATGTTACGTCGTTGATGAAGTAATTCCTTTCGCGTCATGTTCGAAAGCATATCTGCGAGCAATCAAGCGACAAGTTTCCAGTATAACCGCGCTGCCACTTACTAAACATCGACTTACATCAAAACGCTGTTTAGAACTGTGTGAAAGCTCAAAATTGACTGCATTAAACTTCTATACTCGGACAAGATTTCTCTACTACGATAAATGTTCTTTAAAAGCCTTGAAGCGAAAATTTTTTATATTCATATCGAGCACTATCACCATATACACATGAATCTATTATCTATTAAATAGATGTCTTTGTTTAAAAGTAAAAATATTCAAGATCGCAAAATCATTTAATCGATCATTTAATTTTCCGCAAACAGATGATAAACGATTAGCTTCACAACGTGTTTCGATAATATCCACATGTCGTCCAACTCGGTGATATGTCAGCGTCATAATCACGTGGCTTAACACGACGCGGGCCCTTACAAGAGGATTTGTTTAGGATGTCGAATCTTGTGGCCACGTTGAGGATGGGCGGCAGATCTCGCGGTTGGTCTTGCTTTATCGAGCTTCGTAGCTAGTTAGACGTCGGTATTAAATGCAAATGCCAAACGCCCATTTAAATTTTAGATGCAATTAGATTCATTTACTCTCCCGGGGGCGGCAATTATTCGACTTACCGCGCAAAGTCGTCAGTGGGGAGGAGGGAATGGTATCGCGGTGAAAATTTTCTGAATAAATCAAGCGCCAGGCGATGCACGAATCCCACAGCTGACCTCGCGCGCGCGCACGCTGTTTCCACTTGCTATGGGCGCAAACGGCCACGGCATGCTCCTCGCGATTTACGATCTCGATAACTAGCGTTTTATTCATGGAGCGAACGCTCATTGCCTTTCTGGTGACTAAGTAGCGACCGGTGCGAAAGAAAATAACACCAGTGTGTTGGAAGACGGATTACCTCGACTCGTCGTCACCGGCAATGTGAATGCGGATTCAGCACCGAAGAATGCAACGTGAAGTAGAAAATGTTAATTAAACGGAAGATTTTTGATGTATTAAAATCTAAAACTTAGGACAAACATAAATTGTTTATTATTGCTAGTATTTGTTCTTATACGTAATGAAGCTGCCACACAATAATATCACAAATATAATACAATATCGTGGGAAATATTTAGTCTGGAGATAATATTCACGTGCACGTACATATGGCAAGTAGTTGAATTTAGTGGAGATATTGCAAGGAGAGAGTCGGTATATTATTACAACTCTCCCTTACTAGAGTTCCGGACGTCGCATCGTGACAGTCTGCAACCGCACATCATTAAATACATGCGAGGTATTAAGATCTGGTTTCCCTCAACCACCGATAGCTGTCCTAAGTTTTAACAGCATCATTTGTCTATCCAAGTTCTCCCACGTACATGGATTAATAAACCTCGTATACGTGGACTTTGTACCATGTATTAGTCTATCATAATGAGCCTGTAGATTAAAATCATTACACAATAAAATGAATAAATATCTCTTGTAATAATAGATAAATATTCCTTACGATTCTCTATTGTGCAATATTTATCGTTATATTATAAAATTATAAAATAATATTGTAGCAATTGAAAATAGCATTTTAGAATAGAATATGTTACTCGATATCTCATATATACGTATACGTGTGCGCGAGTATGATCCTCTTAATAGTATCAGCTATCAAGACGGTAAAGAGCTTTTGAGAGGAGCACGACTTTGCTTGCCTTTGCGAAAACGGCTTTCCTTCCACGATATCGGAAATTGTATTTTGCGAGAAGAGCCTGCTTTGCGGTGCAAGAATAAAGAGGTAAACGGAACTGATAGCCTCTACAAAGAGAATATTGATAAATATTAAATTACAGATTTAATAAATATATTAATAAGATCACGTACATTGTACTTGCGCACGTGCGAGTTATAACGACTATAGCGATAAAACTCATATTACTCAACTATAATAAATATATCTAAAATTTAAAATGTAACAAAAAATTCCATCATTATTTTATAGATGAAAAATTTAAATGTTTTCATTTAAATACGAGAATACGTACTACAAAATAAATGGATATATAAAATGAATTAAGAAGCATATACGATATGTTCTGTTTTTTCATTTCCTGTCTATTTATTCGACGACATTATCTATTTTATACATACACTCGCGCCGTTAGCAAACACACAGTCGCAATCGCGTTAACGCGTCGTGCAATTTGCAAAATTTATTTCGAAATATATTTGTTGACGAGTTTTCGTAAACCCGGGCAGTTTACACAACGACTGAACTGTCAAGTTACCGTTTTTATCCTGCTAATTATTTCCATTGATCCGACCGGCGCTTGTAAGCGTATGGGCGTGAGCGTGCATTCCGCTCGTGTTATTTTATTCGCAACGCGAATTCGTAAATAAAATCAACAGAACAGAAATAAACGTAAAAAGGGATTGTACTTTCGTGATACAGCTATGGGAGATATGTGGTTGCGAGTATATTGTATACGATGGGCCTGCACGACAAGCACGTGCATAACATATTCACGGTTGCAAATTATTATTTAATTTTACCTTGCTGTGGCTTAATCTATCTACCGTCACCGAGATACCGCTGTAATAATTATACGGCAAAAAGTCGCGAACTCGTCGTCAAAACTCGCAGTTTGAATTCAATTATCGCTAGCAACGCCTGTAAAAAAAGTTGAATAAAGATGAGAGAGTTGAAAGATTAGATTTTCTGCATCAATATAATTAGTTTGCCATTCTTCACTGCACCTGGTGTCCATTAAATGTCACGGATAGCGTGCTGTTTACGACAGATCGCAAAAAAATTTTAATTAATTTCGTAGCAAGCCGTCGCTCGTAATGTAATAATGATAAATATGAAAAGAACTTATATAATGTACAAATTAGTTTGTTGAAATACTGACTGAATTATATGTGCAATTTGTATTTAAAGTACATATAAGCGAAAGAGAATATTGTATGACATATGTCTCGATAGTGTATGACGAATCGATACACCTGCTTGCAAATGCTTCAACTTGTTTACACGTTTCCGTTTCCGTTGGCCGTAATCCAAAACTCACAATTGTCAGTTATAAATTCCAACCATGTGAAAATATATCATTCATATTTCGTGAAAAATTGCTATTTCCCGTAACAATGTCTCATAAGACGCCACTGATTTGATATGAATATACACGGAAAGAACAATTTTGCTGAAGTATTTAAAAGTTTGGCTAAATATAAATCTGAAAATAATATTTGTTAAACTATTAAAATAATAATTACGTTAGAATCTCAAGCATGATGAGCACGCTGTAAAAAGTTTTAACATTCTAGCAACTATATAGTTTCAGCATCCTATCATAATTATTTTATTTTGGTCCAAACCAAATCATTTTCTCAGTTTTATATCTAGTTAAATTTTAATATCTTCCGTAAAACCGTCTTTTCCGTGGATATATAAGATCAAGCATTTTCTTTCAAGTCAAACTAAAAGGATGATTATTTATTACAATATTAAATTTCTAATAAGTACTGTAACATGTAATTTTTTTCTCAATCTTATTGTACAAAATAACGGCAATGAATTAATTTCAACCTGCGCTTTTACCGTTAAAGGCATATGGATAATACAATAAACGGAGAAATAGATGAAAACACGGTCTGCGAAAAACGCAATTCCTTTAGAAACGAACACGGACGGTAGACACGCAGCAACCCTCGATGACGAATTTAAAGGCAAACTCGTGCATGTGTGCTTTAACTCCGCAAATCCATTTCAGACTCGAATCGAGGGACGCCCGCGCGCTAAAAGGTAAAGGGTGTACATGTGGCAATATAAAAATACGCTTTACCACGCATTTGACGACTTCGTGCACGATCGTCAATAGCACAAGGAACTGGAATATATATAACTGCTATATATGTCGTTCAAGTACAAATCGTTTCGTTTATCGATATTACTTTTTCAAGCCGGAACGTTGCATTCATCATTTATAGATATGTAAAAGCATAACAATATCATTGAATTTGAGAAGCAACTTTCACGTGTAAACATTAACGTTATATATTTATTTATTTCGCTAATATGAGATAATCAAATTACTATCTTAAATATAATAGTTATTTACTAAATTTTTCCGAAATATGAGTATAATAAATGAGTATAATAAGTTTAAAAGAACGGTGGGACACAATATAGAAATATAGTTTCTACTCTCGTACGAAGCTACGTTATGATGTAACGTAACTACATAATACCGATAATTAATCATTAATATCAAGATAACGTATTGCAGAGGTGTAACAATAATGCTAAACGTGAGATACGGGGATTATGAATATTCATTCGCTGATGAAATATAACTGTTGCGCTAATACGGATCGTTTAAATCCGTTTCTGCACTCACACTCGCAAAACTCGTTCATATATAATATAATTCGCCGTATTAATGTCAGAGCCAAACATGAGAGTGCACAAAGTGGTGGTATCTGTCGCAACAACTGTTCCCGACACACTGTTTTGCTGCTTCAGTGTATACATGACTCGTCCGACAACGATCACGAGGCGATAGGCGCGGAAATGCAACAACCAGAAGAGTAGGTGAGCGTTTAACGTGGTAGAGGAATTAATTTAAACAGTATAGTTAGTTCATAGAGTTGCTGCGTTAAATCGTCCCTTTTTCATTAGCAAATCTTAAAGTTTAGCCGCGAGAGAAACTTATTTCCATCATAAATCGAGTACAGCCAACGATATTTCTTGTGCAGCCTCAATTCATAGATACAGATAGATTATATGTACAGTTAGAATTTTATTGAAGTATCTAAAAATTTTTAAAACTAGATATCAATCTGAAAGTAATTTTGTTAGACCATCAAAGTAGAATCAGGATTTGGTGTTACACGGTAATGCATTACTTCATAAAAGCAACTGTTACTTAGAAAGTAACAATTCGTTATCTTTTTCGTTACTTTTCTGTAATATTAAAGTAAGATATATTTTTTAAAAATTATGTTATTTAATAATCAATATTAACTGTGATCAATATTAAAACTTAAAATTCTAAGCTAGTCTTATAGCAAATTCTTCTTTATATTAAATTTATATTTAATAAATCTTCGGTAATTTTGTATACTAGTATTTTTTAATATATGTTTATCCTTATAAAATTAGATTATAATTTACAAACGTAGATTTTATTAAAAATTTTTATTAGATATTGTTTTTAAACATTAATATTATTAAGAATATGTTTCAATATTCACTGTCAATATTAAAAATTTGCAAGAAAATTTGCAAGAATGCAGCCTAAAATATAAAGTACAAAACGTTTTCTTATATTTAAATTTATATTACAAAATATTTTTAGCCAATCAACAAAAATAATATGATCTACTAAATAGTTATACAGATAACAAGGTATACAGATAACAAGGAAATAAACGATTAAATTAACGACTGAATTCGTTACTATAAAAATATAACAGTATTACTATTACCGTTATAGACAGAAAAAAGTAATGATCATTACTGAAAAAAGTAACAAAAAGTAATAGAGTTATAAGTAAGTAACGTGTTACTTACCAACTTTGAAAATAATTAGTAAAACGTTGGTTGTTCAAATGTTAAAATTATTTATAGCATTGCTCATCATGTTCGAAAATCCTATAATTATTTTGAAGATTCATCAAAATTATTTTTAGATTTGTATGTAGCTAAATTTTTAAATACTTTAGCAAAACGATTCTTTCCATACATGTATATCAAAATCAAGATTTTGATTATTTCTCTCATACGAGCAATAATTATGTGTAAATTTACTGGAAGATGAACTAGCATATGTGCGTGGCAAAACAGAAATTTTTGCTCTAAGAAGGTTGAGCTTATTTATTGTGTTTGCACGAAAAATTTCAAGATAAATGTGTCACCGTATAATATACAATAGCTCTCCAGAAAAACTTAGCGCGTGATAAAACATACATAATAGAACGGGCTACAGGACGATCGCGTCACCTTTCTTCATAATGTTCATCGATCTCGACACGAAAGAAAAAAACCGTGCCATTGTCTCACGAGTCGGAGGGTAAAGATTTTCGCCTAGCAGAACTTTTTTGTACTTTTCAAGAGAAAAGGTGCCACGAGGAAGGCATAGAGCATGCCTTCTTTGTGCACTTTCTTCGGCAAAAGTTTTCATGATCGAACTCTTTGCACGAGAGATGATCGTTATACTGGATCTTACTATTGTAAAATCCTCCATTGAGAGTTCCTTCGCCAAGCACCTCCTATCAGAATGTATGCCTCTCTAATATCAGATAATATTATAAATGGGTCGTCTCCCCTTTCATTTCCGAATAAATAACGAAACACAATAACGCTTTAATTTAAATTGCCTCGGGAGAATCACATCTACGAGAAGTAAACTCATTAACAAGTTTCCATTCACGAAGGGTACTTCGCAAAATTGTCACCGACAATAATAGCGACGTGCAAATGCTGCGAGATTGGATAACACAAAAAAAAAAATTAATTAGAAAGTTACGATTATATGTGCACATGACGTTATTTTTGAATTACATAAACAATAGCTAACGTGATTCGTGCTCAAATTGTAAAAAAATCAAATATTATAGTCTTAAAGATGTAGTTTTCATTAATTCTAATATAGAAATTTCTATGAAAGTTTTTCTGCACGTTAATTACAAATTAGACATAAAAATATCAATATTTTTATTTTCGTGTGTATTTCGTGTGTATAATACAATAAAATTCATACATTTTACGTTATTATGTAAAAATACATATCGTCTTAATGTTTTATATTACAATAAAATATTAAAATGATTCACAGATATATCAATTATATATTTCTACAATATATATACGAAAAATAATTTATCTAATTAATTTTATATTTTTATGAAATAAACAATTCTTTACACAAGATATTTTTGTATAATATATGTATAATTATTCTCTGATTTATAAAAAGGGGGAAATCAGTTATGTACTATACTAGATTATGTAATATACTAGAAACATCTTAATAAAATAAAAAAATAATAAAATAAATTAGACGCTCTTTTTATTTTCATATATTTTATAAAATTATAAGAGAGATAGTACAATAATAATTATTCTTCTAGTGGAATTTAACAGAATAAAATTTTATTACCAATATTCATTCTCTTGTATGCATTACAAATAACGATGAGAATCACGATAGAATCGCCCGTGAGGGATATCATTCGAGAAAGAGCGAGTGGAAAAAGAACGGTCCTCTTTTCCACGAGAACAATCAAGATTGTCGTTCAGCGGCAATATGGCATATGCGGAAGATTGTGGAGTGGACATTCCCCTGAGATTACCATCGCACACACAGTAAAATGATATGCAAATGGAAGGACTTGCGTTACATGACATTCCAACGGAAAAATGCATTTCATGCATTTTTAATAATAAAAATATAGAGTACATTAGTTATTTTAATAAAACTTCGATAAACTCATAATTATAAATTTTTTTGTTATGAATTTCTATTATTTATTCTATATTTTTTAAATATTTCTATATAAAAAAAATTAATCACACGATGATTATAGTGCTTCGCGATTGAGTTACTGCTACTAATCTGCTGGCAATGTCATTATGTAATTATTTTAATTTACGCGCTATTGAATTGTTCAAAGATTTACTTCGATTAATGTGATATATTAGGGAATGTATGTCCATAATTAGTACACAGGCACACCAAATAGTAAGATTTCTACTCTTGGAACGAGAAGCACCTTTGGGAGATAGTGTCTGAGAAGAGAGAGCGATGAAAACAAGCGGCTAAGAAAAATCAAGAGAGCAGTTCGACAAGCGAGAGGAGAGTAGCCCTGCAATAAAACGCAAGCGGAAGATTGTGGAGTAAAGGCACTCTCTTGAGATTGCCGGTGCACATGCTCGATACTGACACAGTGAAAGAGAGAAATAAAGATTCTCGATACACCTTGGCAGCCATGAAGATTGTAAAATATATACAAGTATATCCTTTCAATTTATCCTCTTACAGCCGACTACATATATCACTAAGATGAGATAATAGAAAACACAATACAAATTTTTTGGAAAGTTTTGAAAGAGCTAAAAGTTGATATATGTACAATTAAGTCAATACGTGTGAAAATAAACTAACTTATATACACAATTAACAACTATATATATATATATATAATACTATATAAAATAAATTAATTTCTATATACCTTTGAAAATTTGTATTAAATTTCATACATTTTAAATGTCAAACAAATTTATGTGTTAATTTAAGACGAATATATTAAAAGATAAACACAAGCATTATTTAAAAAAATAAATACAGAAAAGGTAATATTACACAGTGTGTAAACAAATCGTGTGGAAGCATATTTGTTCAGTAAAATTAACATTTATGATATATTAAACTAACAACTATTTTATTCATTTAAAAATTCGCGTTTTAAAATACATTATTCTTATGTTATTTTTTTTTTAAATTAATAATGTCATGACTTATTTCGAGCTATAATTAAATTATTAGGTGTTGGAATTAATTCGTAGCGTTTTACAAGTGATGGGAAGTACTTTCATTAATGTATTTTTTAATGCTCATGTGAAATAAATAACATTCTTTCATTAAAAAACGCTACGAATTAATTCCAACACCTAATAACTTTAAATTGATATAATTAATATAATTAACAGAAGTCAGTTAATTTTCAAACGAGCAATAGTCGATATCTTTATTGTACTTAACTGGATCTTTGATGGAGAATTTAGATTACAGTATTTTATATAAATTATCAATATCATAAAATACTCATAATTAAAGAATTCTCGATCGTTTGATACAAGTCTATGACAAACTGGATTCTCGATCTCAACCGAGGAATTTGGCAAATCTATTTTACCGATGAACATAATTGATCTACTGTTGACTGAAGTATCCAAATGTTCCTAGCTTTTTATCATCTGGTGAGATACTTATTGACGTTTGAATATTTTTATATTTTTTTTATATTCTTTTATTTTTTTATATTTTGACACTTCACCATTGAGGGTTTTTAAATTTTGTATCCGTTATTCTTTATTCATTAATGTAAGATTGTATTACTGCGTTGCGACACTGAAGAAAGTTTTGTCGAAAGCCGAAACGTCTGTTAATTATATTAATTTAAAGTTAATTTAATTACAGCTCGAAATAAGCCATGACATTGTGTTAATTTTTTAAAAAAATATACAAGCATTTTTTACTCCATCTTATGTTATTTGTTCATTTATTCATAAATTATATCATTGACACTAGGAAATATTGAATATCAATTTGAAACACAAACTATTTAAATAACATAATTACATCATATTAAATTAATACTCGAATATTAAAAAATTCAACACAAAATTTTAACAAGGACTTGAGTGGACTTTCCAATACAAATACAAAATGTTTTTTGTTGTGCAATTAAGAATTATATAGGAATTAGTTTTATTATTTTCATAATTATATTTTCATAATTATATTAGGTGTTGGAATTAATTCGTAGCGTTTTACAAGTGATGGGAAGTACTTTCATTAATGTATTTTTTAATGCTCATGTGAAATAAATAACATTCTTTCATTAAAAACGCTACGAATTAATTCCAACACCTAATATAAAAATAGAAATATTAATTTTTATTAATTTTATGATTGTGTACAGATAAGGCACAAAAAAAATACATAGAATGTATTAAAAAATTCTTTTTTATGTTTGTAAAGTGTTTAATAAAATAAAGCAAAATGCTAGTGCAATATAATGTTTATTCAAGACACATTTAATTTATAGCATGCTATAAAACATCATCTACGTATATATTTATCAAAAAGCTATTTAGAATGTTCACTGAAACATTCGACCGCAGGGGACATTAATGAGCTGCGCTCCTATCACTGGCGAAATGCAATTGCACGGGTAAATGCACATGGCTTCATCCAAGTCAAAGACGATTGTTTTGTTGTACTATGCGTGAAGTAACTACTGCAATTGGAACATGTTGGTAAATACAGCAATGTACGATCGAGATAAATCTGTGGCGCTTACTACACGATATTGCGTTCTATCCTGCTTAAGTGCGCAATTTCATAGCGGATGTACGTAATATGATGTAGGATAAACGGAGGAAAATCATTTTCAATATTCAGTGATGACTACAATATATAATATCGGTCTATACTGGATTGTAAATTTCTGTTTCTATTCCATTGCAATTTACACTTCACTTTGTATTGTTGAAAAATATAAGTTTTGAAATATCGTTATTATCGCGCTTGTCATATAATCATGAAATTCATTACAATTTTTCCACTCAAGTACGTACATACATATGCAAATAAATGTTCAACATTATATTTTTGGTGCAATGGATATAATAAAATGTAAGCATTAATAAAAATATACTTTTTGAGAAATTGAAACATATTGGGTTTGTGCTTGATTTTTTTCAATAACCAAAAATTTAATCAGAAGGATCAATATTATTTGCTTTTAAAAATTTTATTAAACCTTAGACAGCTTAATTATTCAAGTGCAAAAGTTAAAATGAAATTTATTGAAATTATATATAAAATATTATCCATTTATATTCTTGGAAAACTTGATCCTTGGAAGCTGAAAAACTTTATTAATTAATCGTTTAATGTTTAAAACATTATTAAATTGAACTTTCGTAAATTGTTTTATCAAAAGAGTTGATGTCAAGTTTATAAATAGAACATATTTCAGTTATTAATTTTCATATTTTGTCGATATATTGTGAAGTGTAAACAGATAATCACGAATAATAAACGAGCGTTCCTTTCTGTTGAATATAGCTTTATTCGCTGTAGCTTTACCGGAAAAGCGGTTCTCCAGAGAGAAGCCAGCAATTCCCCGAGATTTCCCGGCTCGATTTGAGAGATTATCATACAAGCTAGGCATCTATTTATGTGGAACAAACGATGGTCCATGCGACGGACGTTGCCGAGCGATTCTGATTGAAATGCGCCCGGTAATTTCCGGTTATTTGGCGCATACAGTTATGCTCGCGACGCGGTGCATTAGGCCGCCATGACGCTGGCAACGTTTGATATGGCGTGGAATGCGTAGTTCTACCATGGTCCATTTCCATCCGTTGCGTCCCATATATCGATGTCGATCAACATCAACGAAATCGTACGGAGGCTTACGCGATTACAGAGAGCTAATATCACGAGGCTTTTAATCGATCCTGTGCAAAGAGAGCTAAGTTACAACATGATAATTCCAAATTTGCATTGTACGGATGATTCAAATTTGATTGATTTATATTTCCTCGAAATGATTAGTCATTCTCTCTCTCTTTCTTTACTGGTAATATAAATTATAATTATTAAAAATTTTTCTTGTTTTTTCGAAATTATTACTCTTTTATCTAAAAATATTCTTTTATTATATAGATATTAAATTGGATAATTAAATCATTATTAATATTGCTCTTATTTCTGTTTATTATTAATTTTTGTATCATTATTTGAATATTATATTTTGTGCAACGGCATATTTCGTAAATTTCCGACTTGATTCTCATTGTCAGAGTCTCAGATTCTAGATAAATATAATTTCTGTTCTACATTGTTCTACAAGCGAGACGTTTAATTAAAGTTGTAAAAGGTAATGCTGCATTTTATCGAAATTACTTACGTTAATGAGATCCAGCTTCTCGTCGTCCAACCTGCAACAAAAAGTGAAAAAATGGTCTTTTAGATGTAACGGAAGCTAACAATTTCCCGTCGACATTTCGTCGCTGACCAACGCTGAAATGCCACTCGGAATGAACTGTAATAACATTAGAACTTGACAATGTACGGGGTGACTCGTTGATGACAGAAAACTATATTCCCCGGTCGTGCCAGTCCTCCAACCTACCAATTTCAAAAGTTCGTAGTAAACTGGTGGCCAAAACTAATTTTCCAACTAATTTCCAAAATAGGAATCCCAAACCGCTCTGGTAGATGACCGAGAAATTACGTTCACAACACACACAGAACATACATAGGCAAAATCGGCATTTTATTCGACTCTGTGCATATTATTTTTTTACTTTATAATGTCATCAACTTTAAATTTTCAATTAAATTGTAACATATACTATAGAAAATAATTCCCATGAATTGCAAGTATTTCGAAAATTAATATTAATTTTAATGAAAGCTATATCTAACGTTTAATCTATTAATAACTATATTATATACGTATCTCTCTCATGATATTTTAACACTAAAACCGTTAACGATATCCCAATAGAACCGTCGAAGATGCCAATTTGGTAATTTGCTATCCTAAATTTAGTTCTCTTGTCCTTATTTTCACTTAACAAAGATTTATTTTGATATCATAAAATATAAGGTTTATTCGTATCATTAGAATTATATTTGTATTATATTCATATATCTTCAATATTCTGTACTATATATTTAATACAAAAAAGAAAAAATCAATATAATTATAGCGAAGCTGTAATCGTGAAATGGCACGATTCTAGTGTTAAAGTGGCTTTAGAAATAATTATTATATTGAAGATATATGAATGTATTATATAGTTGTCCTTAATGAAATAGAATTGTCACTATTTCTTTGGTCACTTTGTTCACATTAAATCCGATCAAAGACTTTCGAGTTTCGTTAACCAGAACAAACGACGTGCGGGCGAAACCGAAGTATATCCTGTCGGAGCAAACCTTCTCCTTAACTAGCTAATTCCTCGATTAACATTTTAATTACCCGGTGTACGAGGCGAAAGTTTGAGCGAGCTGCTCTAAGCTTCAACGAAGGAAGAAGATTAGAGTCTCGTTAGAGTGGCGCAAGTCCCCCGCTCTGCTGCTTTTATCCCCCACATTTCATTCTCTAATTTTATTCGGACCGATATGTGTTGAAGAAAATTATTCGTCGGCTTATTCGTTGGCGTCTATCTTCCGCCTGGAGGAACGTCGTGTAAAACGAGGCAGAGAACGGAGGATGTCAGACACTCTTGTGGAACAAGAGTGGACAAAGCGCAAAGGACTTTAATCTCGGTGAGGAACAAAAAGGTGCGGTATGTACGACGATACGCGATTTCACAGTGAGTACTCTCGCGAGAGCTTTGTGTAGAACATTAGAAGTTGACGAGCTGCCGTTTTCCGCGTCGAGCGTTTCGCGAGGTTGGAGTTTCGGCGATTAGAAACATTGCAAAGCTCTTCTTTGCTCAACGTTATTTAGCACTAATTTATTTGTTGCACAGCAAAAAGAAATATCGGCATCATAACATGCAAGAATCTAAAAATTATAATTGCGCATTCATGTTTTAGAAAAAAGTTTTCCAAAAAGGATCTATTTCTGTTGTCTATCCTTATTATTTTAATGTTGACATTTATAATAATCTTTCGATTAAATTTTATTTTATTCGCTATGTTAAAGATAAAAAAGAAAAGTAAGACGTTAGTAGCTTGTGTTTTATGCGAAATTATTCATTTTAACATGTCCCAGAAGGATGAATAGAATTTGCTGTTCTGACATCAAAACTGAAATAGAAATAAATTTTCCGTACAGCAAGTATTACGTCCTTTTTTTACGAAAAGTAAGATTCCTGTAAATATGAATTTTGTTCGTGGAGATAATCATCCACACATATATTCAAGCAAAATGCCGGAAAAGACGAGATTGTGGCTTGCTCTAATGAAGGCGATACGTATGTACAAAAATTATTGCGCAAAAGTAAATTAACCTACTTGTCAGCAAAGTATATTCGCACCGCGCCGCGCCGTCGGTTTACTTAATATTAACCTTTTCAGCGTATAAATTTATGGGAGCTCGAAGATAAGCCCAGAAGAAAAATTAAATAGGAAGAAGGGAATTGTAAAATTACCCTTCATATTTTACTAAGCGATATTTAACATTCCTAAAAGTTTGATAAATATGAACTTTAAATTATAATACAATAATAAAATATGATCGTAACAATAAAAGCTCGCGTATACGGAGAAAGTTCTCGCGGCAGAAAATTGTATTGTTAATGCAATAGCATAGTTTCAAAACACAAGCCCATTTTTAATCACAGAGAATGCCGCCGCCGTTAAAACTGGTAGAACTGAGATTAAAGCGGCAGTTTAAATCAGCGTCGCTGATTAAAAAAAAGTTATCTGTACTCCTGCTAAGCACGCTGTAACTCACACTATTTTCACTCACGCAAAGCGTCTCCAATTCACCGGGCATGTCTCTTGTGTCTTGACTTTTTAGTCGACCCTTTCTCTATGACCATTCACCCTTCGCTTCCGCCTTTACGAGCTCCGCGTCCTTTCCTCGCTTGTGCTTCAACCCCATTGAACTTTTTGTTTCAAACGCGCCGTGCTTCTCTTACAAGCAAGGGTTATACGTATACTCGGTACTCGTACCATTTTCATTTCATCCGAGTGCACAATTTGCAGTTTTGCTCGTAGGCGATTAAGATGCTTAATCTGCGCGCACGAGTGAGTGACTTACTCTTTTGCCGAATCTCCGTTCTTCGTTTTCTTATATTAGATAGTTTCAGCTAATCTAACTTACCCCTTTACCCCTTTCCTCGTCTTCTTCCATCGTAGTCCGAAATTTTCATAGTTTTTATTTTCTCATTTACTTCGTGTCGCTTTGCTCCTTCATTTCTTTTCCTTTTTTCTTTAACTTTTTTCTCTTTTACCTTTTATCGTTTTCTATCTATGTTAGTATTTCTATTCCCTTTTTTCTTTTCTCATTCTCCTTCTCTCTTTCATGTCTCAAGTTCTCTTCCATGTCTCACAGCACCATTTCCTTTACGTACAATACACAATTTCCTGTACATGTCGCACTAGCGCATATCTTTCACATCTCTTTTAGCTTCTATCTCTATAATCTAAATCGGCGTTCTACAAAAATCTTCTTTTTTATATCTTACGTCATATTAATCTTCATATTATAATTCGTATTAGCTAACAAATAATAAAAATAATCAATTAACAGTGCATTATATATTTGTATAAATCGTAGTATTATATTTGTCTAAAAACTGTTAATTTTTAATTTTTTTATCGTTTATGATATACTATAAAGAAGAATTTTTTTAATGTTATAACTATTAATCCGCCGGTAACATGGAATTTTAACTTTTTTGTCAGCATAGAGGACTTCCAGAAATAGAACAAATTTTTTTTTATTGTTCCGGATTATATAAAAATCTGAAAAAATTTTTGTAGAGAAAAGTCAGGTCATATTGGACAGCTGTTGGAATGGACAAGGATTATTTAAAATATTAGATGCGTGTGGCAACATTTATTAAGCCACTGGTAAATCCACTTACACGTGAAAGCTGGGATTTTTCTATTGAGAATAGATGCAATGTTGTTTATAAATTATTTTGCATTTTATTGTGCAGATGCTGTTTACGCTGGCTTGGGATTAACTTTACCAACCAATCACATCATTAAATTTAAGTCAAATATCGTTCCTAATTTATCAGCATCTTTAAGTTATAGGTTTTAAATCATTTTTTTTTTTCAAAACTGCTCGTTTTTCTTCATTACAATTATTCAAGTGATATTGAACAATGAAGTGATGTAACTTAAATAAGAATAAAAATAAGGTTAATAAAAAATAAAAAAGTTAATAAATGCTATAAAAAAAAACATTAGTGTTTAAGGAAAAAAATAAATAAGATGATGAAAAGATTGATTGCATTATTTGGGGAGAAAATTTGACGAAAACGAGATTATTCAATGTAATGTTTGTGAAGATTTGACTCATGAAAATTGCCAATCTTGAAGGATTCCTCTCTTTTATTTAATATAAATAAAAAATTAATTTGAAATTTGTAATTAATAAATATAATTTTAAAAATCATGTTTCTGTCCAATACCATTTTCTAATTTACAAAAATTGTAAAATGTAATGACATTTAAAAATGTAAAAACCTTATCTATTTTCATTTTTAAAAAATACAATTAAAAAAGTGTTTTGGTATAAGAATAATGCTTTATATATTATATATATATTTATATATTATATTTAATTTTTACCGAGAAAATGAAATCTCGAAAAAACGTAAGATGTCCAAGATATCATTCGACCTTTCTCTGTATTAAAACTGTAACAAATTTTTATCACCATGGAGATTGGCTTGTATTTTATTTAATTTTTACAGATTTAAATTTTTGTTTAAAATTCACAAAATATCGATGCTGCTTTTAAAGACCTCATATTACTGGTGGAGGTTTAAGCTGTCATTGTTATAATCACAATTTAATCTCATTGCATCTTTGGACGACAATCGTCTAGAACTTTGTACAGAGAAGAAAAAAAGCTTAGACGTACTTGATTTAGCGAATTACTCAGCGAGTTACCCAGCAAAATCAAACGAGACACCACTCTCGCGTTTTAGCGCCACGGAGAACAGCGTGTTGATTTAGGACAGTAAGTTATGATCTCGAGTACTACTGCAGCGCTGTAGTAATATCCCGTAGAATATGGAGGCGCCAGATAAATTTCAGTAGCAATTAGCGGCTGCCGCGATAAAATCCATAATGTCGCCTCACCGCGGAGTCGCGCGCAACGTAAGCGCGAGCTTGTTAATTGAGTGTGAATCTGGTTATAACATTCGTGATATTTCACAGTAGCAGAATTTTGAGTAGGCTTTTAGGACTAATTATTGAGTCTAGTAATGTAACAGGTAATACGCTTAATAGGCTTACGACCATACATAGAATCAAAATAGTTATTACGATTTAATTAGCAAGTTCTTTATGATACATAACCGGATACATAAGATATTTTTAACCATAACTAAGAACTGTTATGTCCAAAACAATACGTGTTCGCAACATATACATTTAAAAAATTAAAAAATAAATAAAAATATTGAATTAAAAAAATATCTTTCAAATTTTTTCAAAATTTTATTAATGTTTTTTATATTTTTATATACGCAAAATAACCTTTTCGATTTTTAATAACTTGTGTGTTGAAAAAATAACTAAAAAATAAATAAAATACGTAACAATTGAAAAACGTAATAATTCAAAATACGTAAAAATACGTTAATTATGATAATTTCCGAGTTATAAAATAACTTTTATATCTCGTTTCTACAGACATTTTTTTCGAGTCTAATTCTAGACTAATAAAACAAACATGTAGCACAAAAACTCGTGTAACTTTTATCGAACAGGTACTTGTCGCTGTTGGAAGTCACGTAGAAATCATATTACTCGCGGTCTTATCTTTCGGCTACCTCGTAACAGAGGACACAGAGAAACCGTGCGGTATGCATATGTATTCACTACATTAACGAAATCAGTCATCATTCGTAGCACAGAACACCGAAATCTGACCGTGGTGCTAATGTCCTGCAAATTGCAGGCCACGTTACGGTGCTGGATTATTGATGACACAGAATGGCTACGACTATGCGTCTCTATTATCTTTACGATCTGCAAATGGGGCCGTGGTCATTCGTTGCCTTGGATAAATATGGCAATGCTATGCGATTGTTTCAAGCTTAACGCTCGCCGATTCGAAATATCGCCTGTTCGTTATTTATTGCAAGGAATGCAAGGCAAAATACTGCTGGCAATTGGCAAGTACGCGATTAGATATATAATATAGAGAAGATATATAATATGTTATAAGTATAATATGTTATTAAACTTAATACTTTTTAGATAAAACGCTTATTGTATATATACGTAGCAAAAAATCCACAATTATAGTTATCTTTATTTTTACGTTTCATAAATTTAACATTTTTAATTTTTTATTAATATGTTATAAAAAAAAACGGGATATTACATTACATGTACGTATGTTATCTATAATTTCTTATGTCTATATGTTCGCCAGTAGGAGAATGGTGGAACGACTTTTAGAGAATAAAAATTCATGTTGCCACTAAAAGAGCGTTGCCAGCATAATCGCGCGCTCTATTCGCGTAAATCCACATCTGCTGAATTTGCGTCGTTATTCCCGGCATAAAATCCTTTTAAACGTTCTCATTTTCTCAAGGAAACATACGCTTTATGCTGCAATAAAAGTAGCAGTCGCAACGGTCTCGCGCGTCGAGTCGACAGGAAGAGATAGGGAGAAAGAGGAATACAAATTCCGCGTCTAAAATCCTCATTAGGATGCAAGGAAGGTGCGTGGCATACAATACGGAAGGCTAAACGACAGTTACACTTCGTCGTCTCTTCAAAGTCTTTGAGCACTCGAGAACGTGTACAAGTGATAAGATTTTTCGAGCGAGAGCACCACGGGCATGTTGTCTACCCCGTTACCATTGTCGTACCATTACATCGTAGTATCTCCGCTTTCAAACCGCCTATTGTCGCATAAAGAGGAAAAAAAAAGAAAACTTTACGTAGCGAAAGAGCCTTTTATGTGAGATAAAGTATCCTGTAAAACACGCGACAAAATAGCAGCAATATACAGAACATGAAAATGTAACAAAGCATTTCCCACCTTCTTAAAATACTTAAAAACACATTTGTCCTAATGATTACAATGTAAAAGTTTATCATTAAGCAGTTAATATATATAATAGAGCGCGGAAATTTTAGATTAAGATTAAGATTAAGATGATGAATCATTCCATACGCAAAATTCGTTATTTTCCTAACAATGCTAAAATATAGTAGAGCAGAAGAAAAACTTTTTTCAAATTAAATGACTCAAAAATTTCTCATAATTTGAACTTATTTGCTATCACCAGCTTGAAAAAATTCATTATAAAGTTTCACCAACTTCCACAACCTAATTAGATCTTATTAGATTAGGAAATTTCTTTCTTCATCCTCTGAAAAATTTACATAAAATGTCATATAAATTATTAAACACGTATATATATTAGGTGTTGGAATTAATTCGTAGCGTTTTTAATGAAAGAATGTTATTTATTTCACATGAGCATTAAAAAATACATTAATGAAAGTACTTCCCATCACTTGTAAAACGCTACGAATTAATTCCAACACCTAATATATATATATATATATACTGGTTATAAAATAAAGATTATAAATACATATTATATAAATAATTACAACTATAGAAATTAGAGCGATGAGAATAATTCAAAAGAGGAATAATACTATTTTCAGTCAAATCGAATCTTGGTGATTAATAATATTCATATGCAAATTTTTGCAAATACATATAAACTACACGCCAAATTCGATTTATTGGACTTAAAACGCAATCGCAAACTGAAATATTAATATCTTAAATTAAATTAAATCAATTATCAATTTAGTCCTTTGAGAACCCGAGATTTCTAATAAAGTAAATTTGGAAAATCTTGCTTTCTAAAAGTTTTCGGGGTCACTGAATTCGATTCTGGTCGCAGAATTCTAAGATTCGAACTTAAAATAATTTGATTATCACAAAATTCGGTTTTAGAAAGTTCTTAATATCTCTTGAGTTTTGAATATGTAATCTAAAAATATTGAATTTCAAAAGGATGGAACCCCTACAAAGAAAAAGATCTAGTGTCACAGAATTTCTAATCCTAGTTTAAAAGACAGTTTAGAAAATATGTGTACTATTTATATATCATGATGATTCAAATAAAACCAAATTAGAAATTTAATTCACAATTAAATATTCCCTAAAAGCAAATTTTATGATAATCAGATTATTTTTCTAAATTCTGTCTGCCATATTAAATACATCATTTTGAATTTTTTTATTTTTAACGTCAAATTTAAATATTATTAAATTACTTCATAGGCCAAGTTTCATAAAAATTGAGTGAGTAATTTATGAAATAAAAAGTGACCTCAAATGAAGTCGCTTGCATCAGTCCACAAAGGGTTAATAATGATAACGTTCTCTTACTAGTTAGTGGTTATTGCGACAAATATCTCCACATGCCTCGGTGGATCGAATTGGTACTCGTTCCGGAGAATCGGAAATTTCAGATTCAAACCCTATCTAAAGGTCTACTTTTTGTAACAAATTTTTTATAGATTTTCAAGATGTTTATTGGTATCAGTATTAACGATCAATCTATTTTGAGATTAATATTTTAGCTTCAGTTTGCGATTGCATTTTAAGTCTGATAAACCAAATCGGTACGCAATTATAAAAACTAGAAAATGGATTTGGAAAAATTTGCATATAAATATTGTTAAGCACCAAAATCCGCTTTGACTGAAAATAGTACCATTTCTGTTAATTGAATTATAATATTTATTACAACATTCATTATAAAAAATGAAATAAAAAAATTTTGTTATCTTTTATGTGATAGAGAGTCGATGTTCCATTGTTATTTCGGAGCAAAAACATCGGTCAATTTTATGCTTATCTGGAAAAAAAAATAATTCCACATTTACTTTAGACTTCATATAAATAAAACGTCTCAAAGTGCGTTTCCTGTAAATTCAAAGTACGAACACACAAGACAACCACTATTCGCGGTTGTCGCTAGACCGCGAACATCCGTGGGCAAGAATTTACATACTCGACGACGTATGCGCGCGCACAATTTGCATTTATGTAAGTGCATAATTCGTTATGAAATGCAAGCACAATGACTATTAGCTTCCAAGATTAGTCTGCGTCGAGCGACGATTCGCGAGTCGGAGATTCTATTGTTCGCAAGTGACTATTAGATTCAAGAGTACCCCATTCAGACTTTATTCGAATTAACTTGGAGTCGAATTGCATGTTTCATAGAAGCGCTCATATAAATGCGAAATTTTCGTTACTACAGTTATCGACTTATGCGGTTCGCATATAATTGCAAGCGCAAAACAAGAGAGATTGTTGTTTTCTTAATAGTATAACATCCTCAAATTATTAATGTGATAACGCGATTATTAATCTTTATTGTATTAAACACAGATACCTAATATCGGACTAAATTCTGTTATTTTAGGATCAATAAAATTCAACATGTATATATATTTGGAATCTATAAATAGGTACCGCATAAGATAAGGCACAGACATATTTATTTCATATTCATGTAATTACATATTTCGATGTCGAGACAGTCTTCTGATATTAAACCGATTTAAATATCAGAAATGCTTGCTTTTAACTACGTCTCATATTGAATAAGAATAAAATTATTATAATTTTCTAGAATATATTAATCTCTTTAGAATTAAACTTTTAAAAGCTCGTATAATAATAATTAGAAAGTGCGATCGATTAGAGACAATCTTCATATTCTCTTCAAGTAAAAATCTTAATCTGGTCCACAATATGAAAGGAAATATTTGTTTTGGCATTCGTGCGGGATAATGAATGATTTGCAGCGATAGCTCTTCGAGATCATTCCTACTCGTGATCTTTCTTCATTTTATGCGGTCGTAACGGAATGCATCGTGCAAACGTCAACTCGTGATCATTTCATATTTAAAGCGACAGCTCGCCGTGAATAAAGACGAGTAGGACTTAATGCCGTCTGACGCGCGAAACGAGATCACCTCTCGCTTGTTCCACCGAGTGTATACCATAAACGTGCGTAAGAAATCCAACGAGTCACGTCGCGTTAAACGCTTTATCACGTTATTATCATCTTCCACGTAAGAGCACGTAAACGCGTCGTCTCGCGCTTTTTACGTCGCGGAAACGTGACATATCGTGGAGAACAAGTCATTTCACCAGCCATGCGTGTTACGGATTTTATCCGCATATAATCACTTTGACAACACATTGCCGTCCCGAGATAGCGAAATAAATGAGATTTCCGCCAATGATAGGATGAGTATTTCAACATCAGTCACGTAGTAGAATTGGTATTTCGTTAGTGTAGCGATTTTGCATTCGTTTGACAATCGAGCGCGCGTTTGATATCCGACTTTTAATCGGCCTCATTAAACCGGGCCGCTCGAGAATTTGTCGACGACGATGACGGGTCTTGCGACAGCTTATAAAAAATGCATGAGCGCCAGTAATTTACTTCCTTCATCGCGAAGTCGGCCCTTGATCTTCTACCTTTATATTTTCTACGGAAGAAAGTTCTCTCTCCTTCTCTCCGTCGCGTCGGCTCGCGCTAACGCCGCTACGCTTTACTCTCGTCTTGGTAGAGATTTAGCGTTGCGATATGACGGCGCTTTCCGAGGACAGCTTAAGGAATCGGCAATGTCGGGGACGGGTTATACAGGCGAAACATCGTTTACCTGATACGGAGACCATCCGTCATGGCAACGATAACGAAAACTATTTTCCACCATCCATTACCGAGATCGCTTAAGCTGCATCGTTCAATCCCCTCTGTGTACTCTCGCTAAAGGGGTTGCTCTTTTTCAATTAAAAAAAAGAACTTTTCTGAGATAACGACCGCGTCGTTAGTGCAAACCGGCCGTAGAAGTGCGATAACTTCGATCGATCGTTTACTGTTAAAGTATTTCTTTCGCGGCGGCCACCGTAATGGCGGTGTTTCTTCAAAGTTTCTTTTATTGCGCAGTATTATTTTCGTCCGCAGCGAATCGACTCAGCGAAATCACGAACTTTATTTGACGGTGCATTAGAGCCAACGTGTTCCTTGATTGCGTGCGCTGGACGAGTTATAAGATATCGCTGTTCCTCATATATAAGACAAAATACTCGTTCCACTTTGCGTAAATTAATATTTTTAATTCATCAAAAAATCCATATGACATTTATTAAGGAGAAGATTGCATAAAAATATCTATTAAATATTGAAAGGTATCATTCTCTTAAAAGTAATATAATTTTAAAAAATGTGATTTTCGACTTATTATCATGAATGTATTAGATAAAGATTCTTCTGTCAATCATAAAAAATAAACTAACTTATTGTTAGCTTCACAGTCCGTCAAATATTACTGTCATCTTTTTAATTTTCAAAGAGATCATAATATTTTTTATAAATTCGATTTTGAATTGTTTTTGTAAATAAAAAGGAGTCTTTTACAGAGAATATTTAAAGATAATAAGATTAATAGTAATATAATATTTTCTGCTAAGTTAAAAAAATAGTTTTCCCTTTTCCGAAAAATTTAATTCTTTGATCAAGTAAATAAAAAGGGGCTATGAGCCTAGCTGGTTTTAAGTTGCTAATAATTACAATTTAATGTATAAAATTAATTACATGACACAGGACGTTTTCTACCCGTTATCGGTAAATTCTTAATGTCATAATACATATAATTTGTCTTACTGTAACAATTAGGATTCGCATTAGATTTTTGAAAGCGTATCTCAATTTAGGACTGAAATATACAGTAGCGAATAGAAGTACATTGGTTTTTTTTTAAATTGGATAACGCTGAAACACTACATAGACTAATTAACACGTTTAGCGAGAAACAATTGTTAAAAACGGACGTGAAATAAATTATATTATCACATTGAGAAGGACCCGATAGGTAAAAAACTGTAATTAATGTAATTAATTTTGTACATTAAATTGTAATTATTAGCAATTTAAAACCAGCTAGGCTCATAGTCCTTTTTATTTGCTTGATTTAATTTTTATTAATTAAACCCTTGATCTTAATTCTTATTTTAATTCTTTGAATTGTGTCACTTTTGAAGTAAGGAAATGATATGATTCACTTTCGTTTATATTCGTAGCAGAAGTCTTGTATAGCATATTTTTTTACATTTCACGCGCAGAATTGTCACATTTTTCACCTTTGTTTCAATACGGTGTTAAATTAGCAACGCTTGTACTCTCACTCTTTTGTATATGGTTGTTATAGTAGTAACACAAAGCATATTATTCTTTATTAATACAATAATAAAGGGCTCTAAATAATAATAATTACAAGAATAAGAATTGACTCTGCTAATTATTTGAAAGAGAAAACTATCTTAAATTTTCATTGTTAGCTTAACCAGATTCTCCACACGGTCTTCCAATCGTTATGTGAGCAGCTTTAATTATTCTGGAAACAGCTTACGAAAAAAAAAAACGTTCTATGTTAAGAAGAAGTCACATCTGTAATTAAAAAAATTTTTTTTGGAATTTCTGAAGATGGCTCAATCAAGCAGCCGAAACACGTCAAGATTTCAAATTTAAAAGAATAGGTTTGAATATCAAAATTCATGTAATTATTATTTAGATATATAAAATAATTTACGCAACAAATTCTGCGTTTGGCTCTTTAATATCCTGTAAACTTATTATCATATTATTTTTCCTAGAATCATCAAAGCAAGATTTCTTATCAGAAGGAAAGGCAGTATATTTTTATATCGATACAATAACAATGTATAATAAACTTGCGCAAAACATAAATGGACTTATGCTTAAACGTCCAATTATGTTTCTATAAATTCTAATAATTCTAAATAATTTTGAAATTCTAATAATTTTGAATAATTTTGATCCTTAATTTTTTTCTAGCTTCGCCATATTTTATTAATAATGTTTATTCTTGTTTATTATTATTACGAAATATTTAATTCAGCTTATATGACTTTTGCAATTAGCTTCTATATAATAGCAGGGAATGTAAATTCGCTTTGTAAGAAAAAAAAGAAAAAAAACTAGAGGAAAGTTAAGTCATGCACATAATAAACATGAGAATGTAAAATCGAGAAAGCCCGCTTAATGTAAGACGAAATTTTAAGCATGCAATTTTCATTGCTATGACACAATTATATAAGAAATAGTTATAAAAGAAAAATTTCGCATACCAAGTAATATCACTACATTCAATTTTATTTATTCATAGATTATATCTCACTAGAAGTGCAATTGTGATCTCAATATATTTGATCGCATATGCCTTCCAATTCAAGCTTATCGCACGGCGCGTGTGAATGAGGATAGAACCAACGATTTATCAAAACTTTTTCAGTTCCAAATCTTTTTACCTTTGCCATTGTAATTTAAAATTCGCTAAAAAGTGTCTCGTTCACGCACTGCGAGTTTTAGATCGTGAGCAAATATATCGTTTTGTTATAAGATAGCTTTATTATTACGAAGGAAGAGGAAGAGAGAGAAGAGAGAGAGAGAGAGAGAGAGAGAGAGAGAGAGAACGAGAGAACGAGAGAAAAAGAGAAAGAACGTATTGCGCGACTGCTGGCATAGAAAGTCAACGAGTAATTTAATAACGCCTGAGGCGACTATCCGTCGACCTTAACGACAAACTTTTCCGTCCATTTAAACACGATAATAACCAAAGTGGCCTTGCGCCAATGCAGTCGTAATGCCGATAACAGCGATGATATGATAACTACTCCGGTGCTTTCATGAAACGATTCCGGATAGTCCGTTGGTAGTATACCTCTCGTAAAACACGTCGGACAATCAAAGCGACAGGTAAATGGTACCGTTTCGTCGATATTTCATACAAACATTTCACGTTCTTTGTAACGGTGCATAGAATGTTGAACCTTATGCAAAATATACTTCAATGCATCGATTTATTCGCTCTAAATAGTAAACATAACAAAGTGGTTCTTGTTTGATAGGTCTTCACTCTACGTATATATATATATATTTTACAATGCAACATTTATTCATTAAAATTTAATGCTAGTTTCATTTCTAATTTTTAATAGATATAAAATTCTACAGAAACATACATTTTAAGAGATTATTTTATTAATTTTTTATCGCTAAAAATAGAATAACATATATCGTCCATATGGAGAAAAAATAAAAAAAAATTATTAATTTAGTTTATTAAAAATATCGAATTTATCTTGTTAGTTTAGCGTATCGTCACATTATATTGCTATATTATAGGATAAATGAGTAATAACGGATCGTGATATTCAGCCACAGCTTCGTACACAACAGCGTTTTATATCGTTGACTCTTACTACTGAAATCGCGAAATTATTTTAATAAACTGTAATCACTAATTATTTAAAAATGCCAATACAATATAATCAGATTATTAATAATCGTAAATGCAGTCTCTTATAATATAACATATAGGTAAATAATAATAGATATAATTTACATAATAATAATAAATATTTAATATTTAAATGTAAAAATGACTAAATAAATATGTTATTTCGAGAAATAAAATGTACAATAATTTATTATCCAAATTCTATTTTTAATAAATAAAGTTAAACCAAATGTTAAAGTCTCAATTAAGTAGTCATAGTTAACTTTACGACGTTTCACTGATCGCAGCTTTAACGTAGTTTGCCAAGAAGTAGAACAGTCGACGGCGTGAGAGTACCCATGGTCCATTCGGCCCAGCGGAGCTTCGCTTTACGCTCCGCGGTTCAATCGGATTACAATCGGAGCGCGTCCTGCTCTCCTCAGGTTTTTCGACTATATTGTAGAGATCGAGAGGATGAGGGACTTACCCCCTAATCCTCCGACACGCTTCACGCTCCGAAGACGATCGTCCGACCATTCTCGCGGTCTAACCACATCTACCGCGCCGAATCGATATCCATCTATCCTCGAGAAGCGTGCAGCAGATACGTGTCGCCACGACGCTACACATGCACCGGCTATACGGAAACGCGTATATTTCTTTTTTGCGGATATAGACGGGTAGACCCTCTTCCTATACGCGGATGGTGGAATCGGCGGGATCGCGAGGGAATGGCGTATGTGTATACACATTCGTGGAAGCTTAGCCATGAGTAATGGCGTACGGTGGCAGGGAGAACCCGGACGGTTGCCGGTGGTTAATTATACGGTGGGATTAGCTTGGCCGGCACCGCCGCAAACCCACCTCTATAATTTTCTCGAGAGTTCAAATTCGAGCGTAAAGCGAGCTCCCGCTCGAAAGTGGAAATGGTGCGAGAGAGAGAAAGAGAGAGGGATACGTAAGAGGAAGTGGTAGAGGAGAAGGAGGCAGAGATGACCGGCAAGGCTTTGCATGAGATAGCGCATCCTGATTGCGTTCACGCTATAGAGCTATGTACGTTCTATTTACTATCTATTAGAATTCAGCTCTTGATGTACAAATATGTATAAAAGAGAGGAGGATAGGGAGAGGAGAAAAAGAGAGGGGAGAGAGAGAGAGAGAAAGAAAAATTAACTTTATTGTTTCATAATAATTAAACAGTGATTTAATAATTATTTTACGCAATCAAAACCAATTATAATAATAATAATGTTAAAAATATTAGAAAAAAACTTGCTCTCTCTCGATTCGCAATTTATAATAATAATTATGATAAAATTAAATCTTTTAATTATAAAAAATTTCTCTAAGAATGTGCAATATGAATTTCTTTTGATAAAAGAAATAAATAAGTCTCATTGTTGAGAAATAAATAAATCTCAAACAAATTATTTTCCAAAATAACATTTTTCTTTTTTAAGAAATAAATGTGATTATCTTGTAAAAGTACCATACAATTTTACTTTCGCACGCAGTTAATTCACTTCTACGACAAATAATACGAAACATATGTCTTGCGACTATTTACACAAAGAACGACGATTTATCGTCGCATCATTCTTTTTTTTCTTTCATCTCAAAGTTTGCGACCTCTATGCCAGCATAATCGACCAACATACCTCTTACGCGAGGAATCAAGTAAGATCTTGAATGGAGAAAAGGGAAAGAAATTGCTATAGAATGGCGAAAAGAGATAGGTAAACAGATAACGGACGATGAGACAAGAAGATCGAGAAGGGAAAATTAAATGCAATTTAGTACGATCGATGAGATCGATATTATCTCAAAAATCTCTCTTTCCGATAAAAGAAGGCGGGAGAAATCGTGTTGTTCGCGAATCATTAGGTTTGTCGATTACAAGCTCTTTGTAACCAGCTCATGAGTCGCGTCGCTGGTGCAGAGACAACGCGAAAATGACTTTAACTGAAGATTCCATCGTTGCCTAGCTTGATTACTAATAACGTCACGTCTATAGATTTTTTCCCAATTAACAATCATTTGCTCCACTTCTGCTGACGCCCCACATTTTAATTCGTTCGCTGGATTTATGTCGGATTTCTTCCTAATCCTCCAATTATGCAATAGAAATTTCAAAGGTAGAATTAAATTTAGAAACTTTGTGACACGAGATAAGACAAGTGAGAATAAACAGGAAAGATAAAGTGGTAAAGTTGAAATAGATCGGAAAATTTATATCGTTTGATTTACTGACCAGAAATTTGGAATTTAAGGATGCTGTTTTCTTCACACGATGAAAAAGGCAAAATAACGGCATAGTATAACTCTCTGTTCGATAAATATAGCTCCCTATATGAAAAAAATAAACTCAACTTTGTTCAACAAAAATATCTATAATATATAGAAGAAATCTATTTGTCGAGAGTTAATAAATAATATTAATTTAAGTCAGTTTTATGATTTTTCATCAGTATAACGTAGATTTTAAAGAAACGCAACGTATGTTTGTTCGCGTATTTATTTTTTTAGATTCCAGTATTTTCCACTTGGCAAAAGCTTGTAACAAAAATCTTATAAAACTGAAAATAATTAAAGACAGTTTTAAAAACGACAAAATAATTCTGTACGCCAACAAAACAGAACAAAGATAAAAAACAAAGAGTACGGTCATTATACATCCAAAATTAATAAATTTAGATCATATAATGAATACAGTTATAAAATTTTATTTCTAACTTCATAAAAATCGTTTTTAATATTTGATATATTTTCAAAAATATGTGTTACATTTTCCTGAATCGACAGTTCCTATCTGTGACAGCAGGATTAGATTTGAAAATACAGAGCTAGCATGAAACAACTGTTTACACTAGCATTCATATCCTAATATTCCCCATGTTGTATCTAAAATCGAATAATCTTGAAATTTTTGAAAATATCACAAATATATACGTTGCGCAGTCAGCATATCATAAATCAAATGCAAGAAATAACATCGTAGACTCTCGGAAACTCTACTTTTCCGTATTGAAAATACTGAAAAATATATTCGATGTAAGTCATACGATACTTGGAGACAGGTATCAAAAGTATAATGTATTAGACTGAATAATTCTGTGAGTAAACCAATAACATACGTGATAATAAAAAAAAAAATAAAAAATAAAAAAAACCCAATACCCTACTGATGCCTCGAGAAAGAAGGTTAATATTGGATTACATAGTTTAAATTATCTCTCGCTCAGCCTACCACACTTAGGGCCGGTTGTTCCACTTTTTGGTAAATTTTATCTGTGAGATAAAACGGGTAATCCGCGCATGTGATTGGGTAATCTTGCTACTTACCCAACAGGTAAAATTTAGCAAAAGGTGGAACGAGCAACCCTTAGAGATGCCCGTTCAAATTAAACGTGTTCTTTCGCGGAACAACACACTGGGGTAAAATTCGCGCGGACGTGACGTGACGGGCAGCGTGTCCGAGATTGACGGCGGTACGGCGAATCCGGCGGATTTGGCATAAAACCGGCGGGTTTACGAGGCCGACTTTGATTGCGCCACTGGTCCGTGCACGCTATTGCGACGCGGACGAACGAATAATCGAAGAGATTGCCAGGTGGTTGTCAGAACATTCGGTCGGGCCCCTCGACGCAGCAGCACGCCCCCGGAGCGACAGATATTGCTTTTCCACGGCATCGTAAATTCACGGCAGCGTGTATTAATGCCCGTCCCGTCACGGGGAGGAACGCACGAAATTTCCGTACTCCGTCTTTCTCCGTCCGTCGTACTTCACGCCGTTATTCATCGCCATACCATCGCGCGTCTCGCGCCTCCGTAAACTCTTGCTTTGTAATCGATGGGCCATTGGCGCACGAAGAAGATGCGCAGCTGCATGCATGACGATAGCTCCATAAAAAAGTTTCGACGGAGTGTTACGTCTATCGTGACGTCTTTTGCATAGTATTTTTGCCTCTGCGTATCGTCATAGAGTGTAAAGAAAGCAGCACAAAATTGAATCGAGAAAAGTGACGTAAAGAAAGGTGAATGTTAATAATAAAAATAAAACTTTACAAACTCATATTTTATTTATTAAAACGTAAGTGCGGATATTATTATATTCAACTTTTATCTCGTGAATTTCACAGTGTGGTTTACTTTAGATTTTTAGTGACATTATCCTTGGTCCATAAAACCTTTTGAAAAGGTTTGTGAATTTATATTACTTCATGATATATTATAATAACTCTGATATGCTTAAACAAAAGCTAAATTCATCTCTATTTTATTTAATAGAAATATATAACCATCTGAAATTTATTTATTTTATTTAACAATGTTGTTAACAGGGCGTAATATGGAACAATTATTTCGGATTAAAATTTATTTGTACAGTATACTTACACCGTTATACTATTACACATTCGAAATGTCGCGATATATTATTGTGAGACTTTGAAACGTACAGTACTTAGCAAAATCTTAGATTAGCTACAGCGTAATGAAATGTAGCGAAGGATTAACCAAAACTGCCAAAATTCCACGCGTTAATGCGATGTGACGTATTTCGTGTGAAGTTGATAACTTGATAAGCGAAGCAGGAGCGTCATATCACGAGAGACTGAAACAGCGAGGCAGGGGTGTCAGTAATGAGCTATCCGAGTTAATTAAGCACACCGGTGAACGCGTATCCTGCGCGTCTTGCGGTATCGCACAACCAGCCACTTGCGGCGTCGAGGTGAAACCTCATGCGGAAGGATAGAAATTTGCTGTAACGTTCCTGATCGCACCTTCTATTCGTGTGAGCGTACAACGAGCCACTGGAGGGCTGCTTTATGTTTCACGCTAAGGTATTAGCGTAGGAGCCATGTCACGATATAAACGGCAAGAGCACGGCTGGACTAACGAGCTAAGCTGAAATTTATGGTTCTGACAAAATTACACGCGACGACGCGACGCCTCGATGTAAAATTACTACGTATATAGGTGGCTGTTATACGGTGAGGAATATGCCACCCGCTCCACTCCATTGCGTCTCCACGGAACACGAGAAATCGTAATTCGAGATTCGCGACCTCCTCAAGAGCACAAGTTGCGATTTACCAAACGCACGCATGCTCTCATTTATTGATTTCATTATGACACGAGATATTCGCTTTATCGGAAATTTCAATGTGCATGTAACGATGGTCGCTGACAATAATTGCGTGGCTCGCGCTCGAAATCCGGTAAATCCACGTTTGCGAAAATTCATATTATTTCTGTACGCTGTATTGCACGATACTCCGTATAAAGCCAACCGTAAAGTCGTATATATTGAATGGCGTTAGAGAAAAAAAGGGCATTTTTCATTACTCTGATAAAAAACGATCTGCTACTGACTACTTTTTCACGGTTTGTCACAGGAATATTTCGATCGATGATTATACAGTATTATACAATATTACTTTGATACTTTGTATGATTGTTATCTGAAAGTAATTTCGAAATATTTCCAAGTATAATTATCCAAAATATCTCGAAATTACAATATTTTCAGAAATAAAAATCTGAATTAATGAAGAAATGGAAGACTCATTTTGCATGCAGGAAGGCAAATATTCTCTCGCTGCGTCGTAATTATGGTCCGCATCGGTACCTACGTAAGACTGTAAAATAACAAAAATATACGAGTACTACAAGCCGGGATGCTGTGGGCGCGATCCCCAACGGCGTCATTCCTTATGATACGAGATATACGAAAATGCACGCGGACTCGGCTTGCCGGGTTCTCGCCTACCCGCCTACGTCAAGCTGCGCCGTATTTCTGCCCTTTTCCAATCTCGCCGACGTCATATATAGTTTTTGTTTCGCGTCAAAAGACTGACGCACGAGTTGACAGGTTCCCGCGGCAACAGCACCGTCAGAATTGCGCCCCGGGATTACGTCGAACGTCACATCCTCCTCTTTCACTTCCGCCTCGTATCCGGCGTGCAATCTCTGCCTCTCCGATTCTCCCGTCCTCCGCTCATCGCGCGTATAACATGGGCCACCTTGTCATAGAGAGACGTCGACGAGAAGTTTCGGCAGCAGCAGACGTTTCGAGAGCAGAATCGGCGAGAAGAGCGCACCGATGGCACTTGAAATACGCCCGCGAGACAATGGCTGGTCGTATAAGTTTAATCCTACGTGACGATATAACCTTCTCAGAGCTCTTCCAGTATAGTTCACCATCTCTTTCCGTCTCTTTATCCCCCTAGAGAAAGAGAAGAAGGAAAAAGGGAGCAGTATACTCTCCTCAAGCTCCACCAGGTGCAATGAGACGTCTTGCAGAGGCGTCACTTAACTTCTTATTTTAATTTCACCGAGCTACAAGCTAATTGTAAAATGTGCGCGATAAATACATATATATATGGCATAAGTACAACATGTAGTTCCATGAGAACATACTCTGTCGCTACAGTCAAAAATTATCGAGAACCAATCGAGAACATTGGAAATCGCTTGCGTAACATCAAGAGCGAATACTCCACTTCTTGTAAATTGTACTTTATTATAACACTTAATATTAAATTTGTTTTGATATAGACTTTAATAATCAAATGCATGAACCATTTAATATTGCTCCCTTATTTTAAGGGACAAAAAGTACATGATTTATGAGATATAAATGAATTAGGTAAATGAATTAGGTTGCCTTATAAAATCATCAAAATTAAACTAACTTAATTTTATTAAAAAATCATCAAAGGTATGTTGCCACAACTTACACAAGATGGGTTTTTATGGTTGTAAAATAAAAATAACATTTGATTAAAGATTTGTTAAAAATTCTTTTTGTCGATTATTTGATTAGTTAATAATTTTCTGTCCAGTTAGAATTTAATAATTTTTTATTTTTTCTGGAAAATTTAATTTTTTAAGTTGTGTAATGTTTGAAGTAAGGAAGCGATATATTAAAAGTTAATGGCTTTTTAAAATTAAATATTAAAATATTTGTCACAATAAAAAAACAATTTTAAATAGTTTCATTTAAAAAATTGACAATTTTTTAATAATAATGTTAATTATGTATCGCTGAAAACTTGATTTTATGAGAAAAATATCTCTGAGATATCTCTGTCTAAAAAGAACTTTATTTTTAGTAAGGGAAAACATTTTGCAGTGACGCTAAGATTAGCGTCATATCATAAGACGCTAAGATTTTGAATGTACGGCAACTTCAGCATCGAGCGATTACGCGGAATTTATGTAGCTCAGGTATGAGACGGTCGTGCAGCCACAAAGTGGTATTCAAAGCGTCCCGCTGAGCGAAAGATCAAGCTACGACTGCGACGACGATCCATTTGAATTCGTGACACGCTCTAAACAGATTTGACGGCAACGAGGAGACGCGTCGCAGGATTTTCGCCACTCCGGCGTGCCAGTTAAGATACTTGTCCGTCGAGCAAGGTAACCGCGGAATTCTGAAAACACATGATACCCGCGCACATGACTTGGCCTATGGCCTGTCTCATCTAACTCCGTGCGGCAGTTTACCTATCTAGTTTGGTATTCTGCCGTCGTTTGTATATCAGACGATATAACTCATCGCGTGATGTTCGATTTAATTCTTCTCGAAGTCCTCTGTCTGGCTATAGTTATAAAGTTTCGAAAATTAGGAGTTTCTCCTGCAGCCCGCAGTTCCTGCCCCGATAAATCGCAATGCAGATAGTACACGAGACTCTTCTACGCGATTCAACATTTAGCGTCTTCACTTTAAGCGATTGTATTAGCAAATAAGTTATTAATTCTGATCTCCTCTTTCAATAGTACTAACAAAATAAGATTTCTTTGTTCGCGTATTTCATAATTTGTAGTTCTTTGTTATTTAAAAAAATTTGATTCATATATACGTCATTAATAATAAAGCTGAATGTTTGCGTAATAATATTACGTGATATTATATATTTGTTGCAAAAATGATATAATGCTTATATGATTAAATCGTGAATTTTGGTCGTCAAGGGACAGCAGTAGAACGTCGCTCTACGGACTGTGATAAATATTGTTTGAACTTTCATCCTCTGGGCTTTGCATGCTTTGAGCAACGCTGCAGCTACCAGCTCTGAGTAGAATTTAATGTTTGTTACGTCCAGCGTAACATAGATGTAACCCCTGCCCCTCTGAAGTACGGCTTACGTAATATGCAACTTAATCCGTAGTCCCAAATCTCGTGCTTCGTAATAACACCGGCACTTCGTCATAATTTCATGCTTAGTTTAACGCTGCGAATGTACTCACGCTTGCCACTCCATGCAACGGAGACGAAATGCACTACGATACAATTTGGTGCTTTCCATTTTAACGATTCGCCGCATGATATAGTGTAAAACACGAGTCGCATCTGCTATGTTAAAATTTAAGACGGTGCAGCGAAATGCGCGAAATAATATTTTATTCTGGCTTTAATGGATGTATTTGCTTCTGCGCTGGCTTGCGCCAAGCGCAACGACAAAATTCACATTCTGGAATCCAATATTCTTCCGCATTACCTTTGACGCTACGCTGGTTTCGAGACTGACTCCTTTCTGTGTGCCTCGTTTTTCGTTTGTTTATCAGACATTCTCGACAGAGAATGTATGAAATTTGATGATATACTTTAATCCTTTTCCTAACGATTTAATCCTTCGGGATTTTTATTTACATGGTATACAATATATTAGACACAATAGTTTCGTGCAATCGTATCATTTGCAACTGGAGTTCATAAATAACATTTGAATTTTAAACTTTATTGTAATTTTTATTATTATTATTTATTTTTTATTATTTAATTATTATTTAATTATTCGTTGATATTTCGTGTGATAAAAAAAAACTCATATTCCTTTCGTTTTCCTACCAACCTGTAATTGACAGTAGACAGGAGTAAAAAACCGATTGCAATATTAATAAATACATTTAAAACGAATTTCATATAAAAATTGCGTATGGTCATACATATATCATCCGTTAAAAATATTAAATTTTTTAAAATATAAATTTAACCATCAAAGTATTGCAACAAAGGTAATTTTAAAAAATCACGAATATTTTATCGTTAAACTATACGATTACAAACAATGATGTATAAGAAAATAATAATGGAGGGAAAACACGCGCAGCTTATCTGAGGTTAATTACAAATTAAAGAGAGTTATTAGTCTGGACGGCTGCGCTGAGGAATTATGGAGTATGTTACGATCAAAAGATTCTTTAAAAATTACGCGGTTATTTCATTATTATCATCCATTATCACATAAGCAATACGATTCCCGACGAGACGCGACGTCGAGAAATCCGTAATGAAGCAACGGACGATAAAACCCTCCGTGTCTCTCTCGGATCGTGCACAAATATTCAGCTTTTCTCCTCTCAACGGCGTAGATCCGATTATAAACCGGCGAGCCTTTCCGCGGTCGTAATTTTCACATTAGCGCCGCTCGGCGGGCAACCTAATTCGATGATACCACTGCTAGCCGCGGTCACTGTTCGACCACCGACAGCAAACTCGCCCTTTCACTCGCGACTCTTCGGAATATTTGCCGTGCCACCCGGGGGATAACGAATATATCGTGCGCTCGTAACGACCTTTCAATAAATCGCATTCCCGCCCTCGCCCGCATCAAATCAAATTTCCGGTTCGGCCTGAGGCCATCCGCGGTGTGAGAAATTCGACGATGATCCGGAACAAGGTTTACGCAGCCGGTAGGTCGATACGGGGTGAGGCGAAACGGGACTCCTCAGCAGACTAGTTTCACCGACAGAAACGGATTGCTTTATGTCGAACGAGATGTGAGTTGAGAAACGCCGGCTCTTCGGTGGTAGTTTCCAAGCAAGCAACGGTTCAATAGAATTGAATCTTGAGTTTGGTATCGCTGTTTAGTAAACGCATATATGAATGACCAAATTATTCAGTGATTAAATGTCCATTTCTCTCAATAATTTTTAATATAAAATGATAATTATATATATTTTCAAAAAATGTAATTATACGTTATAATATCATATGTAGTTATAATTAAATATAAATTGAAGCTCATATTTTTTCGTTATCTCTAATTTTGTTTCGTTTTAAATAGTATTGTATATCTATAGGTGCTTACAAATCATTTAAAAACTAAAAGAATACCTGGTGTGTAAAGACATAATAACGTAAATTGATTTATACCATCCATGAAATTATTATATATGATATATCTTTATATTGTTTAATATCCAATATTTCAACTGCACTTGATTACACATTCTACAATCTTAATTGATGTAATGCAATGTGATCTTCAACTATATGCACATAGATTACTAATGCAAATTTCATATTTCATATATACTGATATCGCGTCCCTCATTATCTAAATGTATAAATCAAGAAAAAAATCATCGAAAAGTATTTAAAACATAAAAAATATAAATCTATCATTTTACTAAATTATTTGAATTCATATAATTTAAATGTCAAATTGAAATGAATGCAATTCTATTTTTACTTCCACATTTCGGGTGACATGGATGGTGATACTCTCATTTTAGTTCAAAGCATTGTACTAGTATATGTAGGAAAAGTGGGAAGTGCTAGCAGTCTATGTGTAAATATATGATCAAAAGAGAGATACAATAGGCGTTAAAGTTTTTAACGTAAGTGTAAACATAAAATATTAAGATACAAAGATACTAAAAGTATGATATTATTATAATATAATATAATTATGGTAAGTACGTTAAATTAATAAGATATCTTCCAATTTTATTTTTGATTAAACGTTACAAGTTACACAGCTATAATATATTCTTCAGAGATCAAATATGATAAAAATACTGTGAAAAAACTTGTCAAAGATCAATCAAGATTTATATAAATTTATATAAATCTTGATTTCTAAGAATATTAAATTTAAAATAAATATTAATTTATCTTTTAATTTTAATAAAAGTCATACATAAATGTACAAGGTACATGATACAAAGTTAATAAGTTTCAACAATATAAATGATGAATAATTTATGATTTGTTATTATAATAGTTTCAAAAAAGCTATCAATTTTATCATTATATCAATTACTCTATATATTTCATTTAATTTATTTGTCTTTTATTTATTTTATTTCAGTATCCATTAATTCATTTAAACTTAATAAAGAAAACGTGAAGTCAGTTTCCATTCATATATCATTTCATTTATATTTGACACATTTTTATTCGGCATCAAAATATATACATATATATAGGAAAATAATTGAATATTAAATCGTGACAATAACAAATGTTCCATAAAAAATGTTGATATTATATATATATATATACAATATCAACATATATATTCAGTTATTATATTATTATATATTTAATTATTATATAGTCAAGAAAATATATGGGATCTTTAGATTCGTATTCACATCTTCCTCTGACACGACCCTTGTTGATCACAAGTCGGCCATCGAATATCCTTGTAATTTCCGGCGTGCAAGAATGACCACGGAGAATATACGAAACCGGAAATGAGCGTCGCCGCTGTTCGCCTCGCGACTCACTTCCGTCGAGATTCGACCCTTCAACGATCGAAACTCCTATATAATACATGGGAAGTTTATTAAGTCACCTAGTTGCCACTATATTTGTGTTTAAATGCATCTGGTTACGTAAACAACGTCAATCGACAATGATAAAATTCTGAGATGCAAATTTGTAACGAGTTACGAATGTATCTCATAAGAATATCATCTTTATCACAAGATTGTTTTATAAATACGCACGTTTAATGTGAAACAATAAAGAAGAAATATTTTTTAAATATCTATCTTTAATATTGTATTATCTGACAAAATTTGTTTCTAGTATTTTATTTGCTCTTTTATAATATTTTAAAATCCAAATTGATATACAGCGCGTTGTTACATATTTAACTAATATAATTATTTTAAAGACATTTTTCCGATAACGTTAAAAGTTAATGATAAATATTTAAAATATCGCTTTTGAGAAAATTGTCTAATTGTTGAAAGAAACGTTAACGAACTGTTCATCTTTCAATGTTTTATTATTTCAGTGCCAAATGCAGAAAATTGCGATTTGTTCTAGCTTTTTAATTAAAAACTAAAATGCAATTTTTCCAACTCGACTAGGTTTTAATTGCCAATTGTGCTTTTTTAAAAGCGTATAGCGTTATTTTGTAAAATGTAAGTATTAAAAACAAAATATTCATACAATAAATAAATCTCTCCACTCATAGTAAAAATCAGAAATTTTATATTTAAACGAAGAATTGAATGTTTTATACATTAAAAAAAAAAACGTTTTAGAAATTATTTCTTATAAAGAAAATTATTCATTTAGTTTAGATTAAAAACATTAGATATTATCAAGCGCTAAATTTATTACTGAAAAGTCGTCATGCGTATCAAAGTAATTCTTACAATTATTTTCTTCTTCTTATAATGTAAATGCAGAAATATTTGAATCACTTACGTTAATATTTTACATAATGCCTAAGAGAAAAAACAGATAATATTGATCAATTTCACTGAGAAGTTACATTATGCTTACTCTTTTGTATCAGGTTATGCATGACATTCAAACACAGACTGAGTAGATACATATAAGCGCGTATCCTCTGCCTATTTTTTGTCGGATAAGTCGACCCGATTTCGCAGTATTCTATATCGATAGAAGTTGTTTGTCGGTGTATGGCTAGGAGCTATTTACTTAGTTGCTTTGTGTCGAATGGAACAACGTAGACGAGCATTGACATAACTCTGTAAAGGGCAAGTTCCATAGACTATTGGGTAGAAGCTCGCCTTTGCAATCTTTTGCTTTGTTGGAGATTTCTACAACGATCTTCTCGAAACTGGAATCCGTATCTCTACGAAATCTGTAGTTATATACGCTAAACCGAATCAATAATGTTTTCGTTCGCCGGAAAGCTAAATGTGTATTCATCGTACTGCAAATATTAAAATCGATTTGGCTGTTGGGAAATGTTAAGTAGTTATCAAAGCATATGCATATATTAGCTGTAGAAACTATGTGATTTTATTTTGAGGTCAAATAACAACTTCAGAGAAAATCTGCATTAACTTCTCAAATATCAAGATGATGTCAAAGAAAATAGTCTACGTGTAGAAATAGAATAAATTTTCTCTGTTCTAAAAAAAATATTATTTGTACAGATTTTTTGAAATTGTTGTGTTTGGATTATATGTATATTGTCAACTAGTATAAATTAATCCCGAGCTCTCAATATTAAAACCAATATTACAAAAACAATAGACAACTAAGAGTTAGTACACAGTTATTATTAATGTACGTTACAATTCTTCTTTATTCTTCACCTGTTCATTTCCGACGTTTCAGCTTCTTTTTTTCAGTCATCTTCAAGGTATAACATTCAGCATAATATTCCAAAATTTAAATCCAATTATTGTGAATGTAAGCACAATTAATCAACCTCGAGTAGTTCTTCATTAAATCATGTGAACAGCTCTTCTTAACAAGTCAAGATTTGTAGGATCGGTTGTACTAATCTAACTTGCACCTCCATCCTGTTATGCACAATTAAAATTACAAATTATATTAAATTTTGTCGCTTAGACATGTGCCTTCGTCATTCGTGTCTACGTAATGTTTAGTACATTCACAACAATTGCATTTAAATTTTGGAATATTATGCTGAATGTTATACCATGAAAATGGTTAAAAAAAGCAGCCGAAACGTCGGAAATGAACAGGTGAAGAATAAAGAGGAATTGTAACGTACATTAATAACTGTGTACTAGTTCTTAATTGCATTTTGCCTATTGTTTTTGTAATATTGGTTTGTATATTTTCAATATTTCCTAAATTTCATCTATGAGGTTTAACGTTTATAAAATAAAACTTATAGACTGAAAATACGTCTTTCACGTAATATATTAGAGATTGATCCAATTCTCTATAATGGAGAAGCATTGAAATTTTTCAGCCAATATATCTTATATCCATCCACAGATTAAAATAATGGAAAATTGAATTGTTGCATAGGAAGAGTGATTTTTTGCTAGAGTCTCTAAAAATTTAGCTAGATAGAGATCTGAAAATAATTTCGCTAAATCATCAAAATAATTACGTAAAACGTTCAAACTTGTCAAAACTTTTCTGCAATTATTACCTATATTTTGATATATAACCCAATAACATTATTTTCAGGTCTATATCTACTAAATTTTTTAATACTTTAGTAATTGTTGTTTTTCTGTATATTAATCGTAAAATCTATACGGACCATATTCAGTCAGAAATTTTCGGCTTTTCGCGGTCTAATCTTCGCTCAAGCGATTATTGAACACTTCATTTTATTGACCAATTTTATAACCAATTGGCCAATTCTCGAAAGAGAATTTCTATTTGCCGGATTATTTTATAACCGAACGTTACTGTCGTCATAAATCGTGAAATGTTACTGCAGCTATTGGTAAACACAAAATTAAACCGAATGAAATAACTCTATCAGAGAACTGCGATTAGCCCATTAAACATACGCGGAAACGAGGGGGGCGTGTTAACCCGCCCAGACGAAAACCTAATCGCGTGCGACCTAACGACGTGGGACTTCTTTTTCTTCCTTTCTCAATCGCTGAATCAGGTTCTAAGCTTTGCAAGTCAAATACGAAGCTAGGCAGCCATACTACCTGTGCTGTCGGGTGACAGAGCGTTCGATAAACGTGATTTATCGTAATAAGGTCTTTCCGCGTCGCAGGTTTTGCACAAGTTTGCGCCCTAGGAATGCACCTTTCGCCCTTCGGATCGTGGTGGCTTCCTGGGTCGACCGTCACGACCGGAAACTTCCCCCGCCTACATGCTCGGCGGGTGAAAAATGAAGGTTATCGAGTTATGTTCCTGAGGAAGGTAATAATTCGCCGAGGATGATGAAGTATTCGGCTTATGCCGCTGCAGATTCGACATGCCTGAGAGATAATTTTGGCAAACGGGTGACGATACCGGCGGAATTCAATCGATCCTTAATAGTTGTAAGCAAGCTAGGATGCTTCTTCAAATAAGAAATATCGAGATTTGCAAGCATAGCTTAGAGATATCTTCAATCGATTAAACTAAACTTAAGACGTGGTCCGTGAGTTTACACGTCGATAATGTGAAACTTTGCATACGTCAAACGCAAAGTTTTTAATCGCGAGGCGACAGTTTCTTAATGTTACGTCATGGTGTGGATGCATACCGTATACTTGCTGTCGAAGTTTCTAACAAAGTTAGACAAGACACCGCAAAATAAATTCCTTGTCACGTAACTTTAATTTACTATCGACACTTGAGGTAGATAAATAGATAGATAGACCCGAACATACACCCGAGAAAAAGATATTACGTACACGAAAGAAAAGTTTTGCTGATCTAAAAATTTAGCTAAATACAGAAATGGATTGTGGATCTAAAAATAATAATATAAAATATTCATGAGAAATGCTGTAAAAAGTCTTGATTCTAGTAATCAACTTGAGCGTCTTATGTAATTATTTTCAGATCTAGCTAAAGAACTTTGCCGTATCTATTTTATGATGACCCAAATCTATTTTATATATAGATTTGGGTCATCCGCATAACAGAGATGAGCCGTACGTCAATTGTGTATAAAGAATAGATTGAAACTATATAAGTACTAATAGCTAAAACAATTACAGATCAAAGTCTCATTAACGTAATGTGTAAACTATATTCATTTTGCTATTTATGTTTGCAAGATGCTTTAATAATCGATTGGTGGTTCTTTATTATGTAATTCAGATTCCTTTTCATCCTTATTATTAATCCTTATTATTAAATACAAAATGATATACATAATAGATATGTTGACTCAAAATGGACGAAGCTCCTTCTTTAAATACTTCAATAAAATCGTTCTTTCCATGCAAGTATTCTTTACATTTATAATGCATTATTTTTTTCAACGATCATTTTTGCGATGATAAGAATTGTCTATTTTAACTCATATATTTGGATGTTTAAATTTAAAACGCTTGTTCATGCACCTAAAATAATATTCGAGAATAAAAATTCCTCCATCATTTTAATTATCCATATTAATACTTGAAAAAAAAAAGTATTTGAAGAGAGACTTTGATAATTATTTTATACTTTCTGAAGTGCTTTATTAAAAAAATTTTAAAGGAAAATTCATTTCATGAAACAGCAGTAGTAATATATTAGTATGAAAATATCATCATTTTACATTACTGAAGGGCTTTTCTAGGAACAGGACATGATTGTACGTACATAAAAGAAAAGCCCATGCATAGATTATCATAATTGTGGCAGTACGTTGATCATATCTCCATGTAAATTCCATTTATATCCGCGAAATGAGATTGCAATACCGCATAATAATTTTCCACAGCGCCGATGTTCTATTATGCGAATAGAGATTATTAAGATACGTTTATGCTCTATTGGATTTTCACGCTCAGTCCGATTTAATTCTGTCCATTTAGGCTTGCCGAACTAATAGCTTTCAAAGTTACTCCTCTTATGAGCTGATCGAATTTCAGAAGCGCCAGACCGACGCGGTCCGATAAATTGGCAAATCCGCGGCAATGCTTCTGGAAGGGCGCCAATTATTGGATGGGATAACGAGGATCAGTGGCGACGAAGCGGAGCGGAGCGACGCCCACGCTAGACCTAATTAGATAAACTGATCTTTGTGAACATCCAATTCCAATGAGCATATACTGCAACCCCTTTAATGTATGGAGCAATAAGTGTGTAAATACGTTCCGGCACGTATACTGGAATCATGATTAAGCGGGCACTGGCTGTTCTAATATGGTTATTCAGATTCCACTATTATTTCAAGTATCAATTACCCAAATTGTAACTTGTCGATTAATATAAATTATTGATACAGTATAAAATTTAAGATATTGTCAGAATAAATTATACCTAATCTCGAAGACGTTAAATGAGATGCTGGATAAATTAAGTTGCTCAGACATCTATATTTTTAAATAAAAATAACAAGATATTTCAGATGAAAATAGATTGGAGAAATTTATTTGAAATATTAGAACAATATTGAGAAAATGCTGAACTCGTTATTTGCAAATAATTGAGAACGTTTCAAAGTCGTGACTTCTTCCGTGTTTCTGAGAATTATATTGCTTCGTACTAGCATATTTCAGTATCTTTCTGTAAAAGTCATTAGCGTCCTTCTTGTCTCCGAAGTCATTTCCTTGTATCTTTTTTTCTGTTTCGGTAGCATACGACATGAAAGTCGTTCGTTTAACGAACATTCCGGTGGCGTTCAGCGCGACTCGAGGAAATACGAGTTTTAATTAGTTTTAATTTTGGTACCTTTTTTCTTTGCGGTACGACAGAGCTTTCGCACTGCTGCCAAGCTCAGCAAGACGTAATCGTCCTGCGGATATAAGTGCAGGTAATCTCTCTCAAAAGATTTCCGTGGTTAGTATCCAGATGGTAACAACTATAAAATTGATATACTGCGGTAAGGATCGAGCTGAAAGTACCCGGCTTGCAAGAAGATATGTTGGCGGTAAGGAGATTAAATGAATGAACTTTGATTAATTTACTCCATAATCGGCCCAATTTCATTTAAAATAATACTGCTGCTGCTGTTCTTGCATTCGTTGCATAAATCTTGCGTCAGAACTTTTGTCATATATTTTATTAAATTCGTATGTATATTTTTTAATACTAAATATATATATGACATAATAATATGTATGACTTCAATATAAAAATTAAAATAAAAATGCAAAAAGCTTAATCAAAGCTTTCTTGTTGCTTGCAATAATTATACGCATATAATATTAAATATATTGAAACCGTTATATAATAACTTATTGCACCTATAACTAGTCACAAAACTAAATTTAAAAAATTTAATAAGAAAATGAAACTAAATTTAAAACGAAAACATTTTACTTCGCCGTTTTCGTTCCCAGATACCCTAAGATTTACATAATTTAATATATAATATAAAGGATATATACGAATAAGTCTATTAAGACGCGGAGCTGGCAGCACAAACGTGTAAAGACGAAAAATGTTGTGCTATCTATTCTTTTTGAACTTCGACAAATCCACGGGATTTTATAAATTAAGCGAGTCTAGCTTTAAGCCAGAGGAAACAGGATTAACTGAGCGTTCCTCGTGAAAAGAGAGAAATAAAAAAATTGAATCGTGTTAATGACTGAAATATTAAACAAAGCTTTTGTCATATTTTATTAAATGCACGTATGAGCATTTTTTAATATTAAATATGACATTATAACAATGTATGATTTCAGTGTAAAAATTAAATTACTACTGCAAAGTTTAACTAAAGCTTTCTTGTTGCTTGTAATAATTATACACATATTACATAATATTAAATATATAATATTAAAACCGTTAGATAATAATTCATTGTGTCTGACTAGTCGTAAAAATAATTTAAAAAAAAATAAAACTAAATTTAATACGAAAATATTTTACGCCACCGTTCGTTTTCGTTCTCAGACGCAAAGAAACGGCAAGAACAGCCAGGATAAATCGCATTACCAGTTGGAACTGGATACGTAGTCGGAGCTGAGAATCCTAGCCGTGAGATACACGTGTGTACGCAGTCGGACTGAAAAAGAACGATATTCTACAAGAGATTTCAGTAACGTTATGACAGCCGCCGTCGCTGCCCAACGACGATAGAAACCGAACTCAAGAATCCAATAACTCGAGCAAAAATCCGGGAGACGAGGAATCATCGGTGCCGTTTAACAATCGAGATTTCCCAAGCCAGAGAGTATTTACTACCAACGCAGCCGCGGAATTGAAATCAATTTAATCGGGTTGCCTGCCGAGTAAATTTATCTGCGATTTGCGACGGTTTTCTCTTGATTTCCACACCGTGTACCTTCCGGCAGTACTCGCCCGTCTTGTTCTCTCTCGGATGCTGCGATTCTCAAAATAGTTTATCGGAGTATACACACATATCTATATACGTATATCAATATTACATATAATATAGTCTATACATATGTATAGTATTTATATGTCCAGATATACAATGCTCTCTTATACAAGGTATCACAAAATTCACGACTTAAAATAGACATTACAGCAAAATAGTTTTCGAAAAATAAATCAAAAAGTTATTTGTAAATTTTCAAATAATTTTTAAAATATCAAGATTTAAATGTAGCCAATTACAGACTACGTTTAGACAGTCATGTGACTTACGAGTTGATGGCTAAACGTAATCCGTAATTGGCCCCTATCTAAAAAATCTATTATCTAAAAAATTACTGCTTAAAATAAAAATTTCTAAATAACTTTTTTACTTAATTTTCCGAGAACTTTCTTGCTACAATATTTCGAATCACTACGTGAATTTTGAATCACTATGTATAGTCACATATATAACATATTCATACATCCAACGATCAGAACGCGATTATTTTCTATCCGAAGTATCAACAATATTTCTTCAACAATGTAATTCAGTGTATCGATTTCGGAAACAATCGTGAAACTGATCAGTAAAACCCAGTAATGATATACATGGTACCTATTTTACACGTAAGTGATATACAATATATACGAGTACGTTATATAAACAGGAATATTGCATTATACATTATAATCTTATAATCACACAATAATATTATTTTTAAACAATCATCATTCTAAAAGTAAATCTCTGGGTGTACAGTTTTCTAAAAGATTACTATATATTCTAAATATTTATGCAATTAATTGCACTCACAGTTGAAATAACAGAAGAAACGTCAATGGTAATGAATTGCATAAGTGTGCGTGCAAGCATGGATACAGAAGGAAAGGAATGTAAAAATTAACAATGCATTTCAAGACAAAAAGATCGCTCGTGCGCGCAAGAAATGAATGCGGCCGGCGCGTCGAACAGCAATTTTCCGCGGGTAAATTTACTTTTCTGAGTTGTTTCGAGAATGAGGCAAGAAATCAACGGTTATTTGGGTAACGTTTCGTATCATTGTTACAACTCAGGGAGATATTCTGGGCTTTCACAACTACCCATTTCATTGAGAATACTTTTGGATGCATAGAATTTTTTACTAGACGCGAAGGAAATTTCTATGCATCAGCGGACGACAAGGCGGAGATGGGACACGGAAAAAACTCAGAAAGTATGCGCGTGGCTCGCTCTAAAAACTCGTTTACCGTAGATATTAATATTATCGCGAAATGAAATCGCGTTAAACGAGATTATTTTCGAAACTCGATAAACGCCGAAGATTTCATTTCGCGCGACAACGAAGTTGCTGACGCTGCTACGATTATCTCTACTATGGTACGCTAGAGATTATATTTGTAAATAAAGTCTGGTTTCTAAGATAATCAGCGTACATAATATTAATAGATAACGTATAAATTATACGAAAAATTACCACAATATCTTGCTTTGGAAAAATTTACGTTTCTCTATTAGTAAAACATTCATATTTCGCATCGATATATTGTATAAAGAATTAATTCATAATCATCAAGAACAATCATATCAAATTCTATGAATTATCACATCCGTAATACAGGTACATAGATATAATTATATGATTATAATTTATTATAACCATGCGTCGATAAACAAAGCCGTTTGCTATCGACAATCATGATACCCATTCACCAAGTTTAATTAATCTAAAATAACAATGTGTCACGTGCATAAATTAACAAGAGACAATTCCCGGGAGACAACTGTTAAATATAACAATCAAAACTGTACGACATTTTCATAGTCATTCGTTATATCGATACATCAAAATTACCAACTAAAATTATTGATCTATTTAATATTAATTACCTACTATTATTATCCAACGGTATTAATGGTTGCAAACAATCTATTACATTTCAATAATGCATAACAGAATCGCTAACAAATTTTATGCAAATTAATGAGATATATGATATATGATAAGAATAAAATTCATCGTCGATGTATGTATTTCGTTAAAAGCAATTGTGAACAAAAAATAGCGGTTGTCATCGCGGTATCTCGCGGCAGTGCATTTCCTCGATAAAGAACACGAGAAAGAGGAAAATGCGATAAGGAGACACACGGCAAGAAAAATTTCGAATCCGAAGCTAGTCAAACACGATTCCGTATTGCGTTTGCATCCGCTTTTGTATTGTCGTTCTTGGTCTATGTACATATCACGTTCACGCTCGATGGTTTCCAGCACGTCGTCGGTCTTAACTTCAGTAATTTCAATTTCACATTATTCCTCTTGGAATTGCTCGAATACAATTGTATGTGCGCTATCAAACAACATCCTCGCAACTGCGGCTCTACAAATCTAGTTTCCATATAGTATGGCTATCACGGTTGTTTGCTCGACACGCAGGTACCAAGTACATTGGTGACAATGATGACCTTGATCGAATTCACGCTTGTTCCACAGCTACTATGCTACATCTTATTTGATAACATCCACATATAATAGATAACGCAATATCTTATGTTCTCATTTGCACAATTTTCATTGTATAATATTGTTTCGAGCGTACAATTGAAAAATAAAAGACAAAAATTGAAGGCATTATCCGTGATTGTTAAATGTTATTCAAACGAAATGAATAAATCATGCGTCGTTCAAAATCGATTTATACAGTTACGAATGTTATTAAATCAAACATCAAATTTTACTGTTATTGTTGAAACGCGTGCATTGTTTGTATAGACTTCGAAATATCGCAAATTTGATATTTGTATTGTTTTAGCTTAGTATAGGGTGACAGGTGGTCGTAATAAAAATTGCTACACTGCAGAGATGAATATAAACGAGAATAATTTTTATTACTTTTTTCTTCTACTATGTCAAAGAAAGGAGTTAATATTTTGAAAAATTTCCTACATGAAGAGAATAGTTTTTGTTAAAGTATCTAAAAAAGTCAGATCTGAAAATAATTTTGTTGGACCATTAAAATAATTATGTAGGACGTTCAAGCTAATTGCTAGAATGTCAAAACTTTTTGTAATATTGCTGTATTATGCATGTCCTACATAGTTTTGATCATCCAATAAAGTTATTTTCAAATTTATATTTAGTTAAATATTTAGCAAAATCTTTCGTACATTCTATAGATACTCTAAATTACTTATATGAATTTATTATCAGAATTTTTACAATTGTTTAATCTTGCTTGCGGTATTTTTTATATCTCACAACATTATCTACGATTCTGAAATGCATAAACTAACAAAGAAATGTGTGCAGCAGAATCATTACTTTTTTGTATTGTTGCGAATAATTAATATATCGGTCAATAAATTTCGCAGTTCGCACGCATTTTCGTGGTTCCGTTAACTGGTTACATTTCCGCTTTGATCTAACCATTCACTCGCGCTACGAATCACACCACCATATTCATTAATCTCTCATTAATCTCTCACGCTTTGCGCTTCGCCGGTTCGCAGCATAACAATTTCGCGGTCGAACGCTATGGCATCCGTGATGAAACGCGATTCCGCGGCGACAGTTTCGGACGAGAAAGACGGGTCGCGAATAGCATATAGTCGTGCAACAGGTTCGCCGAGAAGAAAGAGAAGGAAGAGACAAGAGAAGCGCGCGCGAACGGTGAGGAGTCATTTCCTCGATAAGTCGGAGTCTCCGGTACGTCCGTGGCTCTTGAAAACTTAACGAAGAGTAATTACGCGCGCTCTTCTCGCGGAAGTTGTCCGGAATGAATACCACGTCGTTCTCGTCGTCGACGCCGTAGTCGCTGCCATGCTGCTATCGGCGAAACGATCGATTCCTAACGGGTAGCAGGTGCGCAGCTCGGATCTGATTGCGCTCGTACGCACGGGATTTACTTTTCCAATTTCGTGGACAATCGACGAGCGCGCGCGCGTGTTACTTCTACTCCACTTCTGTGAAATTCGTGAATATACTTCAATCAAAACACGAATACTTTGTAAAACTTCGGTTGACTTTGTCAATTCGTTAGCACCCGGCGAATGTATTTGTCAAAGTTCATTTTGGGATGACATACTAAATATGTGCATTCATATATCCTTCATTGCATTCATATATTTACAAGAATGAAATTTTGACGGAGTTATTATTAAAAAATTAAAATTTATAGGAATATGGGTATACGTAGATGTACCTAAAATGTCTTTCTGGATAACAGCAGCTATTCTAATATCACTCTGCCAAATATTCTCCAAATATGAAATGTTTAAAATTAATTTGCTCTTACTGTTTTTGCTGATTTTAATTAAAAATTTTCTCTCTTTCTTTCTTACATGCAAAAATATTGTTATTGAATATGAGATAAATTCACTTTTTTTTTAATGAAGCAATTATTAAAATATTCATTAAAAAGTTCTGTGTAACCTGGGAGTCTGACACTGATTGGGAACTTAACGTATATACGGGATATAAATCTCGATGTATATCCTTTAGAAAAAAATGATAGAAGATATAACAAGATGTAACAAGAAAACAATGATAATGTTGTAGAGTGATGTAAGTTCTATACTGAGAGATATGTTTGATTGAAAATGGACAAACCAATTTTGATTAGATCCATCAGAATTCCGGTTATCTCAACTAGAATTTCAGTAAATTTAACTAGAAAATTCTACTAATTGAGATAACCGGAATTCTGATGAATCTAATCAGAATCTTCTGGTTTATCCATTTTCAACCAAATATTTCTTTCAGTGTACACATATTTACTTACAATGGCAATATTTAGAATAAATATAGTAATATTATTAAAGTATACCCGTATTATATACAAATAAAATGTTGTTTGAGTTGAGGATACGCAAAGAAGACATTGCACTGCTGTTACAAAAACATCAAAATAATCGAATATTGGATAATCATTGTTTACCTCAGATGGCTCAGAACGATCCATTCCATGCGTGCATGGAATAATTAAATTTTGTAAACAATAATCCAGTTTCATGATATAATCAAACAGTATCATCGTTATGAAGAATTATCAATATCCTGCACATTGCCTGTTGCTCGATAATGAGAAGAAAAACATTGTGACCAACGATAATGAAATTTTCGCAGATTTGCTGTGACATCGTATACGCAACAATGTAAATTCATAATTATTATAATAGCGCAGAACACAATTTTATCCATATTTGCAAAAGCCGTTGTTTTATTCGACAATATTACAGTGGTTCTATATTTCTGACCCAAATTAGGTTTCCCGGGAATCCGGGTTGACATCTCGCGTTTCAACGAAAGCTAGAATATCGTAGCTGGGAGTAATTCGCGTACTGGAGAGAAATCCACCGATGATTACGTTTGCACTTAGATCATTTTCTCACGGAATTGGAACGATTTTCCGTCAAGCAGAATCCATGATCGAGTACGCGCACATCATAGTTGTAACAAGAATGATATCGGAAATCTTTCCAACATTGTGTGTGCGTGTATACAAGTATATATCGATACTAGATTGAATACTAATATTTTTTTCACATTATTAATTGAAAAATAGATATGCTCATAAAATCTAGAATTAATTTTTACATTGAAACTGTTTTCGCTAATATCATTTAATCATAATTAAATTGATTCTTTGATATTTATTCTCGCCGCATACTTTTCATTAAATCTTTGACTTCAGTCTGATTTGTATTTCATCAATTTTGAATGTAATTTATTTATTAAACAAATCAAACTCATTACAAATTCATTATTCACAGTTGTCATCAAACAAGCGATAAGAATAATTTTAATAATCAGTTTAAAGTTAAAGTTTACTAATGCTTTTAATAGTGTCCATATTATATTAATAATTATTTAATCAATAACAGAAAATTCTTTCAATTTATTATTCATATTATTACAGAGATATGTTATTGTAGAAATATAATAAGTTATGGAACGTACGTCATTCAACATTGCAAAAATCGAATAAACAGAAGGATTTGCAGAAAAAGTCAATAAATAAAGAAGATATTGTGCAATGACGAGAGAGTATCCCGTAATAATAATAACCAGCAAATACATTAAGCTATTATTTATTCTTCTATTGCATTTTGCGATAACAACGTGGCTCGAGAAGACAAATGATTACATAGCAAAGCACGCGATAAGTATTTTTCCCGATAGAAAAATACGTCAACTTTTATTTTCTCCTCGAATATGTCACTGGGTTAATATGTCGAAGAGCGGCGCTTTGCTAAGATTAACGTTCAGTTCTCGAGGTCAGATGTATTCGTGGGATTTACCATCCGTCATTGTTCATTGTAGAGAGCCTATATGCGTGTAATTTCACAACTTAACGCTACATGCTGACGGTCACGAAGAGAACAGCCTTGTAACACTTGCTGAAAGCTTGTCACCTTACCAATCCCCATCTCGTGCTCAACAACATACCACTAGTTCTTTCTTCTTATACGTGCTATACAGATTGAAACGCCTAAATACTGTCTTTATAATTCGTTACGTTTCTTTCTCTATTTATCTGCCTAGAAATCATCATACCAGTAATCATTTAAAAAATCATGAAGACAAAATTTCTATCTTCATTATGCAACAAAAGATTATTATTAACATTGTGGACAATATGAATTTTTAAAAAATAATAGTATTAGTATTTTATTTTTATAAGAAAAGTGAAACTTGGGAGTCTTATATAATTTTTTAGTTTACTTATTAATAGTTTTTCATATTATGTATTTATTACACTTATTGTATATTCAAATTTATTTACACAAGCAATGATTATTTTCAATGTAACCATTTCTGCAGTACCTTTTTCTTAAATTTCTTTATTACTACAGTCGATTCTCTCGTACTCATTCCGCTCACGCTCTAAAATGTCTCGACGAGAAGATACCTTTCACTCTTAACCACACGAAGAAAATTTCTCGATTGCTGTCACGACAGTATCAATAATGAAACAGCGGTGGTCGCGTGATCGCCGTTATGTCTGACTCGTAAGGCACGCGAGTGCAATGCGCTCGAGAATGCATTTGCGAACGCCTTACGGCCGCCGCACACCGGAAGCCGCGCCCACCGCGCCATG
>NW_011626951.1:207042-231630 GCF_000204515.1 Acromyrmex echinatior
TTATAGTCTTCTCTCTCTCTCTCTCTCTCTCTCTCTCTCTCTCTCTCTCTTCTCTGTCTCTCTAATCAATATTATCTATTATTAAAATATATAAATATATAATATAAATAAAATGAAATTTTTGTACGTAATAGCTTTCTATGCAAATTGTAATTGGTTTAATTGGAATTCCAAATATATATTTCATGTAAGCTGAAGGATTAATTAACTCTTAAAAGACAATTACAGTTGAAGAATTACAGTTCAATTAAAAATGAAGAATGGTCATGTAGGTTTTCAAGAATTAATAAAATCCATTTGAAGGCAAATAAAATCGTCTCATTCATGTTCAATGCATATATTACGATCGTTACTCTTCTCGCTATCGACATGAACTTCCTACTTCGAGTTGCTCGCACAAAGAGTTCGATTTTCCAATAATCTCGTGAACTATCTTTAAGCAAATGCAATTTTCCCTTCCATTTCTTCTAATCGTTCATCAGTTTATAGGATATTGCATATCATTCGTTAAGCGCGTAGTTTTTTTCCGATGAAAGTAGTATAACGAGGAGCATCCTAATTGCATTCGAATATTAAAAGATTCATAGATTGATGGGATATCGATAAGCGAATCAATACTTGACAGATATAATTACTAAATTGATGAAAATATCTGTGAATTATTATTTGATACATGATATGTTATTTTTAGAATGTTCTTCACTTTAATATAATACTATAATTCATCACTCACTCACGTCAACCAGCGTATAAATCATAAAACGTTTTAATTTAACAGAAATGTCAATATATCGAGTTTCTTCTTTTTAATAAATATAAAACAATCGAGACCGTAATTTTATTTCCGTCTGATATCATAGTTCTACTTTTATCATCTACTTTTTATGTCAGACTCTATAAGTACGTTTTTTTCACAATATTAAAACATTATGATTATTTGTCCATACATGATAAATCAATACCAAAGATATTTCAATTCGCTGTTGCGAGCTTATAATCTAATAAATAATCCAGTCAAGTAATGCTTATTTAAAATAGATGCAACTAAAAATGAAGATAGTTCTCAACCACTGATAAAAAATAAGTAACTATTACTTATATGAACAATAAACAATTATTCGTGGTGACAATTTATTTTATCAATAATCGCCATAATCACTTGATTTAATATACTACTAATGAGTGGTTATCGATCAGCAGCCACGTGAATACGATATTTAATCATTTGATGTAAATATGTATGTAGCATCCAGTAATGTTCCGTCCGTTAATAAGGTAGTTCTCTGTTAATACATAAATAAAATTAATTGTACAATTAACAAATCAACTTCATAAATATAGTACATTTCTTTAGCAGCAGTAATTCGCTATTTAATTCGAAACAACACCTATTAGTAGTAATTAGTAATTATTAGCAATAAATAAATATATGGAACATACGCAAGCCGCGAAAATTAATGTGTATGATGTCGATTGAAATAAATATATTATTTCAACGCGTTATAAAATCAGTTGATTTATAAATTATTTGGAGGACCAGTCACATAAAATTTAAACAAAACTCTGGAAAAGGTTCCATAGAAAATTCCATTGAAAGCTCAAATGAGCGGTTAAAATTTTTTTTGTAAATTTACTAAGTCACTTTTCAATTGTGCTCAGGACATTCGGGCACGATTCGCACACAATAGGCAAAGATCGTGAATCGCGGCTCGATTATAAGCAACGACAGTGGGAACAGCCTGGGAACAGTACGGCCTTTGTACGCTGGTAACCTCTCGTGAATCTCGATCTTTATTCGTTTGGTATATTATTCTCAAGCAAACTAGCTCGCCTACTAAAAAAATCCAAACAAATCTAAGATTATAATTATAATATATTTTATATCACGGAAAGAAGACCGATTTTGCTGAAATAGGTAAAATTTGTAATATAGATCTAAAAATAAAGAGAGATCTGTTCGTATTGCTTAAAATCTTCCAAAATGCACTTGGAGATAAATATATATTTGAACTTTGAAGAAAGAAAAAATAAAAATGCTGAGTGCAAAAAAATGCGAATAATGCGAATAAGTCTATTTTGTTGGATCTGTCAAAATAATCATGTAGAACGTTCATACTGATTGCTAAAATATCAAAATTTTTTTGTAATATCGCTCGCTTGTTTGAATTTCTTACATAAATATTTTGTATAGATTGAGACAAATATCGTTTAACTGTCAACATTCGTTTCTGTAAATTGGTATTATTTATTTTTCTCATAATAAAAACTTAATGTGTATCATACATTCCTATTATAAAAATATATAAGAATTATAAATTAAAATGTTCATTTATGAAAAATTATTTGCTGATCTAACATCAGTTTCAATGTTCCTTTTTTTTCTTCCTAGTTTCAAATAATAAATAATTTCTCGTGTTAAAGTTAGTGCTAGTCTATACATTCAAATTTTAGTTATCGGCGTACTATCTCGTTATATCATTATACCAATATCAGATAAAAGGTTCGGTTACACTTCGAAAGTTCGAACGAATTAAAATCTCAGCACGAATAAGGATACGCGCGAACATAGCAAAGTTCGAAGCCAGAAGAAATCAAAGGGCATCGAGTCTAATCGCCAGATTAAAGCGTCGGGATTCATCTCGGATTAAGGGATAACTGGGTCTTGTCGCTGACGACGAGGGGAATAACGAATCTGATGCGCGATCTGTGAAGCGTGCTATCCGCGTTTGCAACTTTTAAATCCGATAAATCTGCCGCACGGGATGCCCTTTGACACTCGGCATGCATCTCGTAATCTTCCCACGTTATTTTTCACTGGCAGCACAAACATAACCAATCCCAGTTTGAATTAGGAGAAAAAAATATCTATCATACCCTGTATCGTTATATCCACCTAAAATATCATTCTTTGTTATTCTGAACTCTTGCTAAGTTTTAACAGAAACTTCTTTAGATCGCAGATCTTTCTCTTTGATTTTCAGAGAGAAGAAACGCAATGCTGCTTTGTCGCGGTTTCAATCTTCTTAGACCGTAATAGTTAAAAGGCTTCATTGCTTTTCACGTAATTCAAGACAATCTGATTTAAATATTATGTCTACAACTTTACTACATATTATATATATATAAGCGATTCTTGGGCGTGCACTCGTGCTTGTAGATATTGCGGCGGAACATTCTGTTCTACGCATTCGCACGTACATTTGCACATCTACACATTCTCATCATACACACACTCTCAATTGCGTATGCAACAGGTTTCTCGCTAGTGTGGCAAGGTCGACGTCATCCGCGAAGATACGTATGGCATTACTTAATACCGAGGACTTTCGCAAAACAACTACAAATATTTGGTTGCTGCACGTTTCGGTACATCCATGAAGCTCTCTACGGTAGCTCAGATCAAACAATTATTAACGCAATTATTAATGCAAATGTCAAACGACATAAAAAAAGGACGTCAACATGTATACTACGAATAACCTAACATGTATAATCTTCTGGAAAAGAAGAAAAAAAGATTACAACATTGTCCCGAGAGAGAAGTTCTTCGTCCGAGGAAGGATTAGTGTCCACATGGGAGATAAATCGCTGCTTCAAGGGATTTTCCGGGCTTCGTTAAAGGAGATCGAGCTACCTGATCTTGGTGAGGAAAAGGAGGAAGTGGAATATCGTGTGAAATATGGGATTTTGAATTACGCGCTGCTGGTGTGCACTGAGACATTAAAAGTACGAAATAGCGCAAGCTTTGTCTTGCGCAAGAGAATCTCAAATCATACAGGTCGACAGACATGGCTTTAATTTCAACGAACGGATTAATAAATTTTTATTTAAAAAATCGATATCGAAATAATGCAATGGACAGAAATAACCAACGTGATATTTCGAAATTAATTAAATATCAACTATTAAATATCAATGCGGGCATTTAAACACAGGTTGAATATCTATTTATCTATTAAATTGATCTATTAATTTGTATATCAGTTATCTTCGTCCACATTATACTTTCAATACGGGAAATTAATTAGCGGGAATGTGCGTTTTTTTTCCTGCGAATTTTTCATTCAAGGAAAATAAATGTATTTATTGTTTATTATAACTACAACAATATATATATATATATATATACAAGCATACACTATTAACTCTTACCCTACTAATATGGGTCACTAGTGATTGAGCGATTCCTGTTCGTGCAAGTTTCTTTGAGTCTTTCGGTAATTATAAATTATACTACATTTTTATTTTCCAAAATGAAATGTCAATATTTATTCTAGAAAGTTGAAAGTATGATGATGAATTTTTAGAGATTTTTTGAATCATTTTGAATAGGTAAAAAAAATGAATGGATTCTAGTGCCCATGTTTGTATGGATGAGGCATCAAATTGTAACTGATATATATATATATATATATATATATATATATATGGTGTGTGTGTGTGTGTGTGTGTGTGTGTGTGTATATATATATATATATATATATATATGGTAAAGGTGGTAAAGGTTAAATTCAAAATGTCAAATTATACTAAATTCGAGTTATTTTTAACCATTTCTACATAAGTTGCCACTGCTCCTATTCAATACGTCATTAATTTAATTAAAACAATGGAGTTAAACAATTTAATTCAAGAAACTGCATTACATTTGACTCAAATTTAATTTATTATGTGTAAGTGCATGCGTTAATATGCTAATACGTAGTTTACTGTGAAACTAAGGAACACAGAAAATGAATTAATTTACATTTTGGCACACATGAAAGTTAAACATAACAAAGTATTATATAACTCAAGAGAATAGTTTACCATTGTTCCTTTGATATCTAACGTTGTATATGCACATATAAAATACATTTTCGTACAATTATTATCAACGATATTGCACAATCAATAGTAAAAGTACATCGTAAAAGTAACATCACGAGAAAACTGTCCTTTTTCATTCCAGTTGTGCGTAAAGCGTCGTTAATGAGGACGCGTATTTATGCAAGCGCAAACAGTGTACTGGTAGTTTCTGAGGAAAGATATACACAGGACTGCTTGCATAGCGTGTTTATCATACGCGCAGCATCATTAGTGGGATTTCAGAATGTTCTTCAGCGGGAACAAGAGGCCGCAGAGACTTTTTACTCGCACTTTCATCGTATAATTCTCTGCGAAAGTAGTATGACAATACTGCATATTATCAAGATGCTCATTAAGAGTTTTTCATATACAATACAGATTTAGGCGCGAACACGCACAGTGAAGGATAGAAAAGATTTTCCTTTCCTCTTCGAGCGTCAGTGTCGAGTCTGATATGATCATCCAGATTTGTAATATTTACAAGCTACAGTTTCGTCGCCTGTTTATACATTTAAAATTTAATCTGACAATATTGTCTATGTTATGAAGCAACTCCGTAATGAAAAGATTAAATCATCAGTGAGGAAAAATCGATAACGGACTCTTCAATGGATAACAGATACGACAATGACGAGACATCCTATTTATGAAATGCCCAACAGGTGTCACGCGTACATAATCGAAACGAACGTCATTTTCTGTTAATTTTCCGCGCTCGTTTAATGAATATCCGCCACATAGAATTATCAGCGCGTCTGCCATTTCATAGCCAGTGATTTTTCTTCGACCGAAATAACGCAGGCGTGCGCGTTTTATCTCGTCGGTTCGTGACGGGGCGCGCACGAAACTCATGGTTCGTTCTATTTCGCTGGTGCGTGTGCACATCGATACCGTCGATATTAATTGAAGGACGTCACGTGGACGTCCGTCACTGCAACGGCCTCGTCTCGTGCAACCCGACAAAAATTGGGCTGTCAAATCTACGCCGATACAAAACGCGTAACCAATTTCTGCTGGGACTATGCTTCCGCGAATGAAAGAACTCAGTCGACATACAATAATTACTTATTGTATTGTTCACGTATTCACGCTCGTCGACTATATTTGATTACCATCATTCGAATTGATATTTTTCGTATATGCGTTTCTGCGATGATTAATAATTGGGTATACCTATACTTGTGCAATTTTTAAGTATTACGGTTTATAGATAATTCTTTTTAATTATAGATATAACATTGCAACGACTGTTATAATAACAATTATGTATTAATTTTCTCGGTAATATAATATATGAAAGGCTCACGTGTCAGATTTGAAATTCGCATAATCAAATGTACATTTCGAAAACAAATTCTCTACATTTTGAAAACATGCTTTTGCATATGACCTATAAATGATATTATTACCAAATAATATGACGGACCGACGTTAATTAAATAATCCATTAACGAACCATGCATATTATTCCGCATGCATTTATCGCTTACGATAATTAATTTACGTTAATACAATTTTTATCTTCATGAAAAGCATCAAAAGACCATTCATATAGTAGTCATTATTTTTAAAATACATTAGACATTTTAGTTTTTTAAGTTGCAAATATTTATAAAAAGTCCTAAAACTTATCCAAAAATATCGAGTTTTTATTTCATGTATAATATATATACAGAGCTTTTAATATGCTTCCAAACTTATCCAAACTTTAATTTCTGCAGCGTCTCTTTTTACTTCGCTACAAAGTAAACAGTAGTCCTGAGCAATACATCACGTAGGTACGTAACACAGCGCGATATTTTATACTAGTGTAACGTGCAAAAACCTCGAAAAACGTGCTTTCAGAGCACGAGGTCCGAGAGAGAGCCATCTCGGTTTAATTGATAGCCATCTCGTGGATCGACGTAATTATACTGATCGAACGTGATACAGATACCTCAACGCTTGTTTTTTTCTAAACAACACTTTAGTTTCGCTCCAACTTAATTCCAGCGAAAGATTTCCTTATTTAGCTATAAATTAAGCGCTAACCGATCCCGTCCAATATTTCACGCGTTCCGATACGACGCGCGTTATTTTACACGAGTACTTTTTCAGGCGCAGTCCTGTCACGCGAGGTAAAAAAAAAAAAAAATGAATTAATAGCCGAAAAACGGGCGTTCACGATGAGGTCCGGAGAAAAGCCATCGCGAGTTTGGCACAGTTGGAGTGGCCAAATCAATTTGTGCTGATGTATCATGGCGTCATTTGCTTGTACAATCGGGCGAATTACGAGCGCTTCGCCTTTGCTACTTCGAGCGGTCCACCAGGCGGATCTCGCGTGCGTGTTCCACCTCGTTCTCTTCCGTTTCCCTCACCTGCGTGCTTGTTATCCAACGATCCAGTCGATGCGGCGGCATTGTTTACGTTGACGCGGATAACGATAACGCGCTCGTCCACTTACACATTCAGCCCGATGTCACGCCGAAACGTCGATAATGACGGCGCGACCGTAATTCGCAGAATGGACGATTGTTGCCGGACAGTCCGGCCCGATCCAGACCGGTCCACATCGATCCGGGGATCGTCAAGCGAATCGGCATTGGATCCCGCAAATGAACGTCATCGGGAACATGACTGACTATTTCTGTATGTGCGGGCACAGGTGATGGTGATATCATCGACGGCTTAAAAGTGAAATTCATGTTGTGCGCGTGATTCGCTATGGATTGAAACATCCATTTCTCTCTGTATGCACAATATAATCCTTTAATGATAATCGCGGAATATAATCGCAGCATATATTCCTGTATTTTTCAGCTAAAGAGATTTCATAAATTTCAAGTCAAATTGTGTCTATAGAGCGTAACAAACGAAATTATTTGTATCTGTAAAAAATATTAATGTATCTGCATATTTTTATTAAAATTGATGAAATGATGAAAGAACGCTGAGCCAAAAATATTTTCGAATTAATATAATCCTATTATGTATATAACACTCTGTTATTTATATAACAGATCTTTTATTAAATTCCTAGGGGCTATCAATCATCCTTGAAACTAACAAAATTCATGCAGCTTATGCTACAAGTGTAATAAAATTAATAACGGACTTGCGCCAATCATTTATGGAATTTATAAAGTTATATGAGATTTGATTACCTCTCAGTTATTTATTTATAACCTACTTGGCTCTGAAAAAAAAATTTTATATAACATTGAAACGATTTGTATAGAATAGCCAATAATCAATCGTATTTTTCTTTGTTGTGCCGCCATAAATTCTTGAAGTAGCCGAGAAATCATGAAATGTATGGAAAACTAAGTAATGCTTGTATTGTATTTCAATTCATTTGTAAATATAATTATGTATAGACTCTTATATATCGTGTCGAGAATATCGTCAAATAATGGATCCGTGAGTTTCTATTGTGTCGACAGACCATTGTGATGATTTCATATCAATGGTGAAAGCCTTCCTACCGACATATATCTGTGACTTAGAGTTTCAGAGTATTAAGCAACCCAGTAAATTTGTAAAATTCATCTATTAACAATACAAAACAATCGTATCATTGTTACAATGTATTTAAATAACGAGGTGGGACAATTTATGGATAGTAGTGAAATAATTTGACTTGGAAAACAATTGAATCGGCCGGCGAGTATAGAAAAGAGATGAGTTCAATTTTTTGTTCAAAAATAAGTTTTCTTCTCATTGATCTTGGATTGATAAACATCTCAGATAACACGCAATGTCAAAAAAGGCCTTTATGTTGTCTTAGATATCTTTTAAACACATACGTTCCTAATGACCTCTTTACAGGATATCTTTACGATATCTTTTAAACATGCATGTTGTCTGGGATCTCTGGGATGCTTTCAGAACAAATAGGTTACTTGTTGCAGGCTTTTAAGCGCCTAAAGGCGAAATTTGGAATTTAAGTTTTTCACTTAAGAGATAAGCATCAAGAATCAGAAATATTTCAAGAATTAAATTATTTAAATCCCCAATAGTAATTTGTTATTTTTTAAATAAAATTAAAATTAAACAGTTCTTTGTTTAAATTGAAAAATTTGATAAATGTGCAAATTCTTCCTATTTCTGCACTCACCGATTTAATTCCTATTAAAAGAGAAATAAAACCAATATAAATCAAATTTTAATTTACGCAAAATATATCTTTACCTCATGCAAATCATACTTATGATGTGTACGAGAAGCTTTATAAATTTTAAAGGCTGAGAAATTAGCATTTCGACATTTTGCCGATCAGTCTCGTGTATAGCAACAAATTATTGCTACGCCGCATAGACCGCTCCTATGTGTATTCATTTGCATAAAGTACTCGAAGCCTCTAATGTGAACGAAGCCAAGCGGAATTATCCGCGGGGCTTCCTGATGCATGGTCGACTTTTTGCGCTTCTCATACCTTCAAGTTTCGTTCGTAGCAAGTAACTTGGCGTGAAGCGGCTACAGTCTGTAGCCATGGTTCACGCTGCATTCTACTGAAAGACATCGGTAAAGCTTCTTGTCGTCGAAAGCCGCGCAACTTATTCACATGTTATATGCGAGCGTTGGAAGGATACGAAATTGAAATTCAGCTTGAATTTCTGGCTGCGTAACAAATGGAATTAATGAAATTGAAAAAGTAAAAATCGAAACATTTCTTATAATAAAAAAAATTCTATGAAATAATAAAAACGTAACGTACAAAGAAATATATTATATAATGATTTATCAGATGTCAGAAGTAAATATTCACAAAGCTATTATTAAGTATAATGACGAATGGCATAAAATAAGAAATGTCACAACTGCATTCATTAGTTGCATGTTTACATCATTCGCAAATGGACGTATGCTATTTTCTACGTTGAATACAGTAGTGACTATAATTTCACGCCTACAAAGCAAATTTACAACATCTCGTCTTTCGTGTGAACTTTTTCTTTAGCAATCAATCATAATACAATAACAATCATAATACAATAACAGGTGAAAAGAACTGAGAAAACCTCATTTTTATTATAAACATAAAATAGACAGTTCGAGTGACACAAATACCTATCGATATAATACAGCGCTAGAATGTGTTCCCTTCTTTATTCATATATCAATATTCTTATTAAAGAGTTTATAAATATAATCACTTGTCATGCTTCGCAAGACAATTAGTTTACATAATATGTACATTTTTATTTCTAGATTTATAAAAACATATATAAATAAAAAGTCTCAAAATAATTTACTAAAAATAAATAAATTTATTAATAATTTGTATAACATATTGAAATACTAAAATTACGTAGAGCAATATTTGTGAAAAATTTCTTTTCCCAATGCAATTAAGATAGTTGGCCCAATAATCGTCACGTTAACCAAAACGCTTGACTTTGCAAATTTATATTTTTCAGATTGAAAAGTGAGTGACTGTTATTTTAAGTTATTTTAAATTAATTTTTTGTGATGAATAAAAACGTCACTCTACAATTCTTATACCTACTACCTAGTTGTTGAAAAATCCTTCGTAAAAATTAGAAGGCGCAAATGTACGAGTTATCGCCATAATGATTTGCCCAATAATCGTCATGGTCGTATGTCCTACATATCGCCATACGTATTTAACTATCGCATACACGAACGATGGAATAATTCAGGCACATAAATTTATATATATATATATATATACATACATATTTTAATTATATATTTTATAATTTTTTATATATTTTTTTTCAGAACTATTATTATTACAAATTTTCAATAAATATTAATAGTTGTTTCAACTACATTAACTCGACTATGCCTATGACGATTACTAATTCGTAGAATTCTAAATAATAATAATTTAAAACGGATCTAATTTTTTTATTTGGATTTTGAATACATTATTATTCGATTTACAAGAATTTTTTTCGGCTCACCTAGTCCCAGAATCGACAGATATGGCGATTACTCGAATGACAGTGCCTGGGTGGACCAGTGCTTGTCACGTAAAAAAACTATGAAATTTGTATGAAACAATAATTTGTGATGGTGTACTAAAATTGCGATCTCGATTTATAATTCGAAGCTCAATTTACCTCATGCAAGTTGTCAATCCAAAATCACACGAGATGTCAAACAGTATCTTTTACCTCACTCTTTAACCTCACAATGAAGCATTTGATCACACATAGACTCGGTTGCTGCACATATTCGATTTAATCAATAATGAATTCATATATTTAAGAGTTTTATAATGTAACACAACATTGCAAATACTTCCTTGGAACCAATAAAAATATCAGCAAACTTCATGATCGACAGAAAGCGTTGAAATACATCTTTAATACGTGAACTTGGTGATACCCTGACGATTTCTGGACCAACTATCTTAATTTTAAAATTAAAAAAGTCAGAATTTATTCGCATTACTTCTTCTTTAATTAAAATTCTATTATACATGGTTTAAATTTCGAAAGGAATAAAATTTTAGAAAAGTAAATAAATGATATATAATACATATATTAATTATTCATTACGTAATAACTATTCGTCATCTGTTACTAGATTGTGGATTAGCATTGCAAATTAAGTAATGTTAAGTAAAATCAATGTCGCAATTATTTTTATCGACTTAAATAACAAGCTTCAAAAATAAAATACTTATTAATACAAAAATATTAATTTGAATTTATAGCATGATTTCTCAGATGAAATTCGTAACTAACAATTGTCTGCTACTATCAATCTGCAAAAATAAGCAGTATTTAAGCTTTATCAAGAAATCACGATGGAAACTTATCAATATGGTCATGAAAGCGATTTATGTTATCCTGGTTGAAAATCCATATTGCAAGGAACGGCCAATGAATCAAGCATCCGGTAGGGTGATTTACAACCTTACGAGGATGGAGGCGACGCACTTCTCCCATGGGGTTAAGGGGAGACCATAAACCTCGCAGTATACTGCACTACACTGGAACTTTATGGACGTTATACGCAGATCTATCACGATCAACGGATTTCCGGAGACGTTTAGGATCACTATCCTAAACTCGGTGTGCGCTGTAACTGGAACGTGCGTGCGCTGAAAAGCTATGGTTCATAAGAGCCGAAAGAATTTTTTTTATATCGATAACGCATTAAAGTCTGGTAACAATAATTCTTGATAATGCTATTTTATGCGCTCAATAATGTAATTTCGATAGAAATTTGATAGCATAACAAATCACTGCGAATATATCTTCTACTTAAATAACATTATTAATATCATTACTTAATAATATTATATTATTGTTAACACTATCCAACAACAATTTTGCTACACGATGTATGAATAGTCATTTTCGATCTTTGCCAACCAAATGCAAATCTTTTAGCAAAAGTTGGCTGGTCTATCACGCATTGAAAGAAAAGATTAGCTGAATATGACATAGCATTTTTAATTGGCCGCAGTAGCCAACTTTTGATTACGTTAATCTATCAAAATCGTATACTGACATTGCGCATAGCTAATGCAACTAAAAATTGACTGTAGCCAATTAAAAATACTATGTCATATTTTACCATCTAAATTGCAGCAGCAGCCAATCTTTTCTTTTAGCGCGTCACAATTTTTTTTAAATGGCATCAAAGGGGCCATTTTTCTCAATTCATTATAATTTTATATGTCATATTAATTATGTGTTATATATTTTGTGTTAAATTAACATAAAAAATTGAAAATTTGAATAGATTGTTTAGGACACGTAAAATGTGTTAACCAATTTTCCAACTGTGTAAGAATAAAATATGAGAAAGAATCTTATTTTCGATTAAAGCGGATCTTGGTGCTTAATATTATATATAATAATATTTAATAAATTTACAAATACATTTTTCAATTTTATAAACTGTGTGCTACATTAGTTTTATATATATGTTTGCACAATATTATACTCATTAATTTTATGTGTATATAGAAAACATTACAATTGCTTAAATTTTATAACAGTTAAAAATATAGAGCGATATTTATATTTTAATAAAAAAGATTTTTCGTGCACAAGATACGCATATGTACAAGTAAATACAAAATTATTATTTCTTCAAGGAATGATTACGCATACAGTTCGCAAATAGCCCGACGCAAAAGTTGGTACGGCGTTATTGATAATAGAGTGTAATGAAATTATTTCGGAACTTCCTTTGAATGTACTTGCACTCGCTATTAAGGCGAAACGGGAGTTTAAGTTTAGATATGGATGCGAGGGAAAACTCTCTCTTCTCTCTTGGTGTATTCAGATCTTACGCGAGAGGAAAACGGACGCCAGAAGGGTGGGAATACACGGATAAGCGCAAAGCTGGCAACTAAGCTGGAATATACAAGACACGTGGTGAATATGTTCAAACATGATAATAATCATAATGTCTCTATTATCCCAGAAGATGAAGCTCCGTACAGACCATTGCAGGTTTACGAGGCGGCATTTATCGTGCATTGTAATATTATCACGTCGGGAACAGACATAAACATGATTAATCGCATTGATCAAACACACCGTAATATATATGTATCTCAAACTCTATCACATGAAATTTTCACTTACAAGTTAGTTGATGAAGATAAAACTAATGAATAACAAATTACGTATTAATTTACCAACATGTATTTTTCTTTTTTTGACTGTTGATGCAAATAGCTTTATATTTGCGGTTAAAATAAAAAGAAAAAAATAGATGAAAGTAAGAGAGAGAATTGTCCAGCGGTTGATGAGAAATACAGTGTAGGCGACCAAGGAGAAGACAGGAAATATCAAGGAACAAAAAAGCATGCCCGAGGATGTGTGGAAATACGCGGTAACCGAGAAACAGCCTCGTCCCTGCCGCATCGTTGAATTCGGCTGCAGGTGTAGCTGCAGACACTTTAATTCTGGAGAGTGCATCATTTGCATCCTGGACCGTTGCGCACGGATACCATGAGCCCGAGATCAAATGGGCACCGGCGCGTTTCCCCAACAGTCAGATAGATGCGGACAGCGCGCTGTCGTACCCTTTTTTTTCTCCCTTTTCTCACGTCGTCGCACAGCAGATACGGATAAAGAGAGAGATGGTCGGCGAGAGGGTTCCGGAAACAGACGGTGAAAGATAAAAATCCTGTGTTTCCCTCGCTACAAAGCTCTCGTATGAGGCAAGTTTATTCGCACGAAGAAAAGAATATCTTTTGAGCAATGCGAAGCTCGAACGTGATTCTCTTTCGTTGAAAGATTATATAGTATGATGGAATTAAAATGCACTGAACAATGTTTTAATGTCTTTTCCGGTTTAACTTCAAGACCGAATCATATATTCTATTTACGACAATGTATGAAAGAAAAATTGCACTTTTGTTTCTTATCTACTTTTGCTTTTCACTGTTCATCACTATTTTATACATATAATTATTTTCCACAGTTAATAAAAAATTATAAAGCCCTATCTTTTGAACGCGTTATGATTTTTTTTTTGAAAAAATTTATTTCGGGTTCAGAAGTTACGGGACTGACGCGAATAATCGAGGGCGATAGAACCCCTACTATGAAAACCAAGACCGAGCTCATTATCGGGGAAAAAGGCGACGATCGGGGCTTCACCGCAAGTCCGGATATCGTTGCGATAAAAGGGAGGCGGTTACGTACTTGGCACTCGAGGGTCGGTATTAAGCGAGACGACGGTGGTAGAGATGGGAAATGGCAGCGGAATGGTTGCACACACGAGCGGGACCGACGGCATTGTTGGGCGCGACCACGCTTTTATTGTCGGTATTCTAGACGAACAATAAAGCTTCTGTTCCACATTTCGCGCTTATCGTCACATTCATATCGATCCGGGTGCCTCGTTTGTCGCTAATGGAGCGGCACGTCAACCCCAGGATCTACTGAACCCCTTCCGAGAGCGAGAACTTAACAGCCTCGACGTTACCGCTCGCTATCGCCTTCCGCTCCGCCCGATGACGTTGCGGAAAACGGAATTCGAAGCCTTGACCTCCCTCACGTTGTTCCCTATGGTCATTTAAAGAGCTAGAGTCACTTAATAGTGATTCGTCCCTTGATCAGCGATTGCCCATCTTACCGGATGGCACACTTTAATGGCATGTCCTAGATAAAGATAGAAGATAAAATGAAAATTTAATCCTCTCATACGCATGCAATATACACTTGCGTATAGTAAAGATAATGTAGTGACGAACTGTAAAAATAATCATCTATTCATACATAATATTTTTATAGCATCTACAAATTAGATTAATAAAACATGTTTTATTATTTTATTAAGATATATTATTTTTCCTTTAAGAACACTCGTGCACAGTTTAAAAAGAAAGAAAAAAGCCACTTCCTTTTTTCATGTTACATTTTAAATTATTTTAAAACTATGTCCATCTAACTACTTAACACCGTTTTTAAACGTCCTTTTTGAGACTAAGTTTTTAAAAAGAGGACATTAATGATAAAGATACTAAAACTTTTAAAACCCACTACTTTCTTCTCCCAAAAGAGACTTTGAAGCTACATCAAACGACATTCTACATCAAGTGACATTTTAATCTTCACTGTTAGATATCAAAGGCGCAGCGGTAACACAATCTCTCAAGTTAAATAACATTTTGTTATTTTTAACCTTTATGTACGAGAAAATGTAAATCAATACATTTCTATGGTCAATTTCAAAGTAAACAATTAACATTCTATTAGTATTTGCAATTTAGTAAATAATAAACTAAATAAACTAAATTTGAATCAAATTTAATGCAGTTTCTTGAGTCAAATTGTTTAACTTCGTTGCTTTAATTAAATTAATGATACATTGAGTAGAAGCAGTGGTGATTTATAACAATGATTGAAAATAACTCAAATTGAGTATAATTTGACATTCCAAATTTAATAATGTTTGTCGGAGTAACTTATTTCGAAAAAGCGAACACACAAATAAGATCTGGCAAATAATTCACAGACATCTATTAAGCTGACACAGCCACTTCAGCACAATCGAATAAAAGTTGCACAGAAATTTAGTGCTTTTTTGTTGCTAATTTGTTGCTCTATTCCCGATTTTGTTGCTCCAGCCAATTCCTAGAAATCAATGACTGTGCTAGTATAAGAATAAAGTTAGCACAGCCACTCAAAAAAAAAAAAAAATAAATACGGCATATTCTTTTTGTGCTAATTAGTTGCTCACTTCCCGATATTGTTGCTCCATCCCCAACTCTCGAAAACCTGAAAGCTGAAGTGACTATATCAGCTTAATAGACATAATTTCACAGTGATATTATGATATATTCGAATAACTGTAACATAAAAAAATAATATATGTATAAATATTCCGTAAGTTTAAATATACATTTTTTAAAATTTTAATTACAAGATTAATTGATTATATCGAAAAATGGCAGCTTCAATTCATTTATCCACATTAAGGGTAAAAGACGATGCCAATAAGAAAGTAAAATAATTACGTTATAATATAAGTTAAATTACTATCGATCTTAAATATTCTGCCGCATCATTTTTCCCTTTATTATATCCCTGTACACAATATCGATACCGTTCGCATACGCTTTTATCGGCTACATTTGCAATTTTGTATTAATGCTGCTTATCGAAATATAATACGCTTCTCAGCGTATCTACTTGGTAATGAAGGAGATGAGTTACTCATCATTACATCGCTTTATTGGCATTGTATCTTATCTTACTGTATTATTATAGTTCCCATATTACAAAGTGAAATATCACAACAGATTTGATTACGAATGAAAATGTTGCAAGTTCTGCGTTTACTCGAAGAAACATTTCAAAACGACCCAGCGCAATGGGCGTAATAACAGAGCGTATACGAGACCGCCGTTTCTCATAAATATTAATTTCACGAAATGATCGTAGGAACAAAATAACCGCCACATAGACGAAACGTGTACGTATACGCACGTATACATGTCTCTCCCGAGCGTTTAATGAGTTAGTTAATTAATTACGAGTGAAAAACTGTTTCGGCGCGAATTAAAAATGCGAGCGTCCGCGCGATAATTCATGACAGAGCGTACATCTCGCACGTTCGTAAGCTCTCGGGGAAGACAATCATATTTTCTCTCGATTTATTTCGCAATAAAAGGGAGAAGGGAGAAAATACATGTCCGAGTTATACGCCGCTATCGCGCGAGAAGATACGACTGATGCGGATTCGTGTTTTAATATTTTCCGCGGTCGTTATATATAAATCAACGTACTAATTTATTCCTTTAATTAACCGCATTAATCGGGCTAGCGCGCGTTATTTAGCGCTCTGATTCTCCCGTTCGCGGTTAAAACCGCGTTCGCATCACGGAGGATCGTAAAAGCGCCGGAAACGTACTAACGCAAACCTCATCCTTGCGCGCGTATAATAAAGAACAAATGTACAGAGAAAATGCACGATAAAAACAATTACCTTTGTGGAGCACCGCCGCTGGTGTTGGCCGCTCTACCCCGCTCTATCTCGTTCTGCACATTTTCCGGATGGACGAGGAAAATCAAAGAAGCAAAGGCAATTTTTTTTATCTTATCTCGTAAGCGACATTGATGTCGGAAATATGACGGACATAAACGGCAGAGGAGTCTTTTTCACGCTGTCCTTCTTTGTTCCTTTATGCACGCAATAATCAAATTGCCGGTGACATAATTCAAGCGGTAAAATGTTCATAATCAATAAACAGGCAAAATAACAGAAGTTACTTACTAAAAAGAAATTAAAAAACAATAAATATACACGTAGTGGAATTTTTTTTCAACGAATACACACTCAAGGAAAAAACTCCACGGAAAGGAAAACAGTCCACGAGAATCGCTGACTGAAAGGCTGTTCAGAGAATGCCGTAAATATCTATAATAACTGATGTAAACGGAACCGATGTATTCCGTACCGGTAATGAAAAACTACTTTTTTACATGCGCATATGCATGAAAAAAGTCCGAATTAATTAGAAGTACGTTAATTCAGATTATGATCTTATTGCATTAATAATAGGATTTTCACGATATGCTGAATTAATTAATAGGAGACAATGCGGTGTATAATCTTTACGCAGCAAGTATTCGTTTTTGTTCTACAAATTGATGCCTCTCGTGCGCCAATCGACCATCATCTTCGAACCCTTCGCGTCAATTTGCACGTAGATTCCACATTCGCCACCACAATCTTCGGAAATGACCGTGCTAATCGCAACAGCTATTAATTACGGAAGCTTGGAGAGCCGATGAGAGTGGAATAATCACGCCCTCGCTTTGTTGCCGCACGGTTTGGCGTTCCGTCGGCGGGCTTAATTTCTTCGATGCTACCCCAAGCACGATCAGGATCCGACATCGAAACTGCCGAACCGTTCCACAATTCCGTCATTATCCGTTCGCTACTAATAGCCTCCGTTGCGCTAATTGGGCCTTCGGTGCGTCAACCGTGTTAATCGCTCTGATAATGCCATCATTAAAACAACACGTTCGAGTACCACAATATACGAAAGGATCGTGTACCTGTACTTTCCAATTACTTTTTCTCATGTTCTCCATGACCATCGTATTTTCACAATTGAGCAAAGATAATTGACAATTATGTCATTCTGTGATTCCAAAAAAATATTTTTATTATTTCGTTTTTTATTATATTCTCTCTCTAAAATGCACTTAGGAAAGTTTAGGAAATGCCATGCAAGGATACTAAATAATAACCATAATAATTAGACTTTTTGATACTTTTCCTATAGCGTTAACGATATTGTTAAAACAAACAGATAAGAAACAAAGTTATTGAATATATGAAAATGGCGAAATCTCTTCACGCTTTTTATCCGCCATGATAATGCAGCCATCAGCAATACGTCAAAATGCGCAATTATCGAACTTTACATCGTCCGTGAATATCTTCATAGATAACGCTGATGAGTAAATGGATATAAAAAGGAAAAAGAGATATCAACCATATATCTTGTTTCGATGCATTGCAATTATTACTTGAAAAGCGTACATTTTGGCGAGAAAAGAAAAAGAAATTATAATTAAATCAGAAATAAATATTATATAATTTATTTTTTAAAGCAAATATTTGTTCAACTGTATCCAATTTATTCTTATTAAATAAATAAATTAGAAATTAAATAATAAATAAATTCATTATGTAAATAATATTCTTTAAATAAATAAATTAGCGCTGTTTGCTTAGGCCAATTTTCGTAATATTTCAAATCCAACTTTTATCATTTGACAGGAAACATTGCAATTACTGCTCGCGAATAGAACTTCGAATATTCAAAATACAATCGGGATTTTCTTTCGTGATCGACGGTAGCAATTAAAATTATCGAAAAAAATTAAGTAAGAAGCATAGCAGACGGAAGATAAGAATAAGATTTTGATCGATTCGGTGACGGAGAATCGATGGGAATATCTAGGTACGGATTCAACCATGAGGCTTTACCTCGTCGCTTACCTCAATAAATCGCCCGGGAAACTTTATCATTCCTAAGGCGACGTAATCTCTCTTTTTCTCATTTCCCATCTTCCTCTTGATCGATCAGACATTGCGGCGATTTTCCACGCGCTAGCACATTCGCATTCAGCACACTCCTATTTTCACGTCACTTTTATTAGACGGATTAAAGACTACTGAGGACTATTTATCGAAATCAAAGTGCTATCGATTGAAATTCACTCATAGAATTTCCGGAAAATGGTTAATTTGAAGTAAAGAAATAAGAGAGTGAAATTCATTATTTATATTTTATGAACATAATACAAAAATATGTTTTTCGCCAAACTTAATGATTTCTATATTTAAATTTGATAATTAGACAGAAAAAGCTAAGTTTTAAACGGAATCTGCTTTGAGAAAAACTTGAAATTTTTTATCAAGATATTTTATATTGATAAATACAGTATAATAAATACAGTTGTAACGAATTTTGTGTTACATATGTAAAGATATGTATCTAGACAAATCTAGCGGGATTAACAATTGAGCGACCTGATTTAATCTGCTACATTTCACTGAGTACGATTTATTGAAATAAAAGTGTGATCGGCTGGAACATGTAAAATTTCCAAAAATGGTTGATTTGAAGTAAAAAAATGAGAGAGAGAGAGAGAGAGACAAAGAGAGAGTACAGCTTATTTATTATTTTATGAGCATAATATAGCAAAAATACATTTCCTACCAAGCTTAATGATTTCTTCAAGATTAAAATTAAAATTTGATAATTTATATTGAGAGATAAATATAATGTAAATATAATTTTAACAAATTTCGCTTTACACGTGTAAAGATATCTTTAGACTAATCTAAAATGACGGGACCGACAGTTGAGCGACCTGCTAAATCTGCTACATTCTGCATGGAATTTTAACAAAGTACCTTTCGCAGGGATTTCTACATAGTATAGTGATTAATTCAATATCCGGACAGAGACATGTTAAACTTGTCGAGCATGAAACTTTCGCTAGTACTAAAGTTTCGACGGCGTTAATGCAGTTCGCAGCAGCAGATAAGTTCTGACCGATATAATCGAAAGTAAATCCCATTACAAGGCCTTTGGCGTCTATCGTCACCGCGCTCATTCGGGATTCCGACCAAGGAGAACCAGTTCGTTGACTTATTTAAATTGTCCCTAGTAAGTTTCGAACGGGATAACGCTGCCGGATGAATATTCAGAAGCAGCTGTATATCTGCGCGTGCTCGCCGCAGGTGTCCAACTATTCTGACAACTGGCTGTCCGCTTATTCCTACATTTTCACAATTTTTAAGTGCATGTGATGTACGTGCGTGCGTGCGTGCATGCGTATGTGTGTAAAACTACACATATGCCCGATCAAAAATGACAATATGTATGTACCTATATATAGTATACAGTCTGATACATTTTGCGTTAATTCTCCAGTTGGTACATATGCGCCGATCGTGCCGCTATTTCACACCAGTTGTTACAGGATCGGCAGCGTTAAAGAGGATTCGCGCACCCGGCATTGATCGACGCTCATCCATTATCGACGTTTACCGCACTTCCGTTGCGGAACTCGCTATGCGTCGCGCCGGATATCGATGATGGAACAGTTGCTTGTTTCGAGACCAAAAAATATTTTCGGTACCGTCGATGGCGAGTGCGCGGCGTGTAATTCTAGGACGGACGGACGGTTTTGCTCTGTAAACAGAATACGTCGCGGTAACTCGTTACAGAGTTTTTTCAACTATTCCGTGCACGGTAAAAAGCGCTGCTGTATCGTTATACCCTGGGATCAAACGTCGAGCGGTAACAGGAGAATCCCGAAAAAACCGATGACACGAGTGTCCGATAGAACATCGTGGTTTAATAAAGAGAAGACCAGAAAGAGCAATCGATCTTACTTGATCAAGCGCTTTAACAGTGCGAGTTTTATTTTTCGAGAACATCTGACTTTTTTGCGTACATATAATTTCGCATATGTTTGAAGCATTTTTGGAGATTTCTTCTATGAATCATTCTTGCTTCTGAATTCCATTTCGATATAACATTGCTTACATAGAGAAAATTTTGCTGAAAGATCCGAAATTTTCTAGACACATAAAAAAAAATAATTATGTTAGACCATCGAAATAATTATATTGGAAACTAAAAAAATAATAAAAAATAAGCAATGTAATTTTAATACTCTAGTGACCAGTTTCTAACAAAATTATTTTTAAATCGTTTAACAAAATCGTTCTTTCTGTATGTGGATATTAAAAAGATTATTAACAGCACGCGAAACGAAAAGAAGAATATGATTATCTTTTTAGTATTTCTCTTAAGCGCATGATAACACTGACACGCTATTGCGTTTGATCTGGATCGAAAAATATGACTCACACAAAAGATAATGCATGTTGCATGCGACTATGACAGGAATTTACTAGGTATTTAATCGAAGAAGATCATTTATTATTAGTGTTTAAAAGCTGTAAACTTTCCGTTTCGTGATTGAACAAAAATCCTTGACAATTAATTGCATAATACACGACACTGTTTCAATAAAAATTTCTGATTCAGAACAAATTCAAAAAATCACAATCTGGCTGCTAATAACAGACAACAAAATCAGAGTCTGGACAATATTACAAGTGATTTATTTTATTGTCTAATTGTACACTATACACAATTAAATTACAATTTAATTATTTTTTTTTGTTAATTAAAATTCGATCATACAATTACATTGATAACACAATTTAAAATATTTTTTGAGATGTCATATCAACTTTATTCAATTGAAAACGATAGATTGGCCATATTTTGACTCGAATACGTTTATGTAATAATAAATAGATATCTTCATCATTTGCTACTAACGCTTGAATAAATAATCACACTAGTTGTAGCCTGCAAGACGAAAGTTTGTTTGAAAAAAAGACTCGTAGAACACCAGAATAAATAATTTGCTGGAAACTGTGGCGGCATATTCTCGTCTCTCTTTCTCTCACTCTGAAATTCCAATTCCCTCGTGCAAACTTTTCGACGTGTAACACCCCCGTCTCGCATTTATCCGTCAGTCTGCTCTAACACCGGACAGCCAAACGGCAGCAACAGTAGTAGTAACAGCGTTGTTGCGCCTGAAAGTTTTACGCATAACGAAGTGGCGTACAGACGTGGGAGAGAAGGTTATGGAAAAAATTGTTTTACACTCGTCGCAGAGCCACGCGCCATCCTTCGATTGTTGTTCCATCGTCGTATAAATTAATCCATCCCGGTCATGTGAAAGTTTGATAACGCTCGCAAGGTGGCTCGCACTCGCCGTGCCGTTAGCGAGCGCAAATCGCAAATAAATCGACGGTGCGAAATTAATGCAAAATGGAGAGGCGCTCGTGTTACAGGATATTAAACGCGCGCAACGAGATTTACGCGGCGCATCCGGCTGAAACGCGTATTAAACAAAAAAAAAAAATAAATAAATAAAGATAAAAGTGCGCACGCACCTCCCTCTCTTTTTTCGCGTACTCGCGCCGTTACGCATTTTCGCGTCTCACTGTGACACCGGGACGCAGCCCATCGTGTCGATCCTACCGATTTGGTAAAACCAAGCGTGGCACGCGCGCGTCCCAGCGTCCCTTTGCAAACTATCACGAACGGTTGAATATAAATGTAAAATCGGGTCGTCGTCCCGTTGGGCGCGCACAACATACAACAATGCGGCGAAAGGTAGAAAGCAGAGAGCATGAAATGTTGGTGTGTGTGTGTATATATATATATATATGTGGAGGAGGAACGTCATTATCATAAATTTATATACGGACTTGTATTCGAGCGATGACTCTCTTCGTGTGTCGCGTGATCGCGCAGGCGTGGAGCGGGATACCGGCGGGTTGTAACCTGGCACTGAGCCATCGCGATTCCCACGATTAAATAAACAACGGCCCGGAGGAGCCACGCAGCGAATGCAAAACACTGCTCGAGGACGTTCCACCTAGCGTGGCACTATCGATCTCCTTTTTCACCCCAGCTTTTTCCACCCACGTCGGTACTTGGCCCTTTTGCCAAAAACGCGTATAAGTGACTGGAACGTATGTGAATCGATGGGCGCGATTATAATTCAAAAGGTATTTCTCCGAGGGATACTTAATCCCTTTGGTATGCTTAACGTCGCAAAAATATAGGCTAATAATGTTACTCGAATTGTTCGAGTAATATGCTTCCGTGTATACGCTCGGTACTAATTTCAGATTAGTTCAATTGTAATCCCAATTTATTCGCCAATATATAGAAGCGATAAGAAACTTACGTATTTTCTATGCATTTTTTGCATATATGTTATTAAAATTATATATTATCAGAAAATTCCGATATAGCCATTCGATGTAGATTATTTTGGATAGAAACAAAAAAAAACATAAAAATAAATATTAATCAATAATAAAGATTTCTTTCTACTTAGCAAAATAAAAATAATTTGCAAAAGATAAGAAAGAAATAACGTCAAGTAAGTCATTCCTCAAACATAATTAATATATTAAAAGTATTAAAATAAATAAAAATTAAATTGCAAAAAGCTTATTAATCCTACGATCCAAACACAAATACCGCAGTTTCTGAGAGCTTGGTATTACTGTAGATATCCAAGTAGATATCCAATTACTCGAAACTTTTGGTTATCTCAGGATCGCGGCAATTCGTTATCGGATATCCTGCTTTTACGAGTTCGTAATCCGGTAATCGATCGTAGGCAGTTAATCTCGAAATATTAGGGACGCAAACCATTACGATATTATTGTGTATAATATATATATTATATATATATATATATATATATGTATATATATCATGACATTATTCATTTAATTCTGTACAATTCCATTCCTCTCCAATTTACTTTAACAGTCGTATCGATTACAAATAAAATGAAACAATTATATATTTTAGAGATCGCGAATGGTGAAGTTTATATTTTTTTAACATTTATAATATTTTATAGTAAAATTTAAGTTTAACATTAAATTGTAAAATATAATATTCATTCATTTTTGCAAAACAATCTCAGTTCATATAATCTGCAAATATTCGACAAATATAAATTGATAAATTCGAATTAAGCTGATTGATAGAGTAAACATTTATTTTAAAATTTGTATTGTTATACAAATATAATTATATATTATATATGTATATATATATATATATAGAGTTTGGAAAATAACGATAAATCTTTCGCATGGAGGCAGAATGGACTAAACTGAGAAGGAAAGCCCTCTACCATTTTGCAATTTTTGCAATAGTTAACAAGATAT
>NW_011626951.1:231948-255798 GCF_000204515.1 Acromyrmex echinatior
CTTTTAACAATTAATATCTTGTTAACTAAAATCGCGAAAATTATAAAATGGTAGAGGACATTTCTTCTCAGTTTTATCCATTCTACTCCTATGCGAAAGATTTATTATTATTTTCCAAACACCCTGTATATACATATATAATTATAATATTTAGCTATTAATATAATATATATATATATATATTAGCTAATTATTTAGTTATTAATATAGATTATTATTTTAATATATGAGACAAGTAGATTCCTTAAATAAAGATATTGTTTCGGGTTACCTTCATTCTTTTTGTATGCAATATCGTGATCAAATTAATTAATCCCCGCAACAATACATATACCTTCATTATTAAAGATATAACTATTCGATTAATTAGAGATATAACGGTCTCTTGATACACACTCTGATTAACTGCTTATTGTTAAATGTATCGATGCGAATAATTTGGGAATAAAATTGATATCAAAATATGTACGACGGTTAAATAATTCAATTCAATAATAAAATAAAAGATCAATAATATAAATGAAAAGTTAACCCACATAGATTCTATCCATTTCGTAGCTTAAGTATAATAGTATGATATCTTCGTTAAATATTACAAAAAATTATCTCGGATTACCCATATATATTTTAATATTATCACAAATAATAAGTTACCTATGTAAGTTATTTTTTATTTAAAAAAATAATAATAATGTTGAAGATGAATTTCGTAAAAAAAGATGAGCTTATGTACATGCAATTATTCTCATTTTTAATTATACTGCTGTTCAGATATAGGTACATACAATATCTAATAAATATATGATTTAGTTATATTTTTCAAATTGTGTTTTTCCGGAATAATATCAACAATCTATATGCTTCGAAAGACGCAACATATCATTCCGTCCAAAATACATCATATGTTATGCGCGTACATTCTTTCAGCAACCTCACGTCCCATCCTTTATTCTGCCTCCTTGATACGCCCCCCCTCCCCCTCCCCATCTTCTATGCTTCACCGGGCTTCTTCTCATCCATCCTGTTCCTTGTCATCGTGGCCCGTTCTTCTTTTTTACGCAACCCGTTATATATAGTATGCATATATTTTACAGCTCGTCGTAAAACATCGCGTCCCCTGCCTACTTCCCTCTCTCACTCTGGTTGAACTGCCACCCCCCTTTGGGCATGAACGTTATCACAGGCTCTGAGCCGGTCGTGGCCTGTACCAGCTGGCTATAAACCGTTGAGAGATAACCATCGAGATACGAAATGCGTGTCTGCGCGTAAAAGTTGCGTACAAACGCGCGCTGGCACCTAGGTATCGCAAGATTTACGGTATTTATGTAATCGCGCTCTTTAGTGCAGAATCTGGGCGAGCCCAACATGTGATATCACTGAACCAATTGCCGTCGAAGCGAATGATTATTTCGATCCAGGATCGTGTAACTCATGGGAGAAAAAGAGAGAGACGTAGCACGATTAAAATGACGAAATGCAAAATGCTAATCGGAGAGGAAATTGAAAAGAAATGTTGCATCTGGGATTCATGTAGATTACAGCACAAATCATGCGACGCAAAAGACAAATATATGCGACATTTAATATATGTGATTTAAATTTAAGTACATCATATATTGAAAAAACACAAAGAAGAGAAATAATTTCTCGCAATAAATACATAATCAGATAAATTAATATTTCAATCAGAAGAATACAAGTAAAATTAAATAATACGTAAAAATTTAGATTGTTTAATAATAAGTTATAGTACACACGTATTTTCGTGTAAAGAACATTGTATACTTCTAGTATTTCTATCACAGTAGGTAAGTTGTCAGTTCGGAAAATATTTGACCATATAATTTTATCTCAGAAATATTTTTCAATTTCTTAACGTTATATATTACGAAAGATAAGAGAGATACATTTCCTTTAAAGCTTCCTTGCTTGTTTACGATTCTGCTGAGAGCCCGCAAAAATATTAATTGCAAGCTTTGAAACCACATCAGTCACGTTTGCCATAAGAAATCTCATACAAGACGGAGTTTTCAGATATAATTAACGTTTTTTTTTTATGTGTGAAGATCAAGGAGACTTTTACCTTTCTTTGGAGACGTTATATCTTTCTGAGTTATACGTAAATATTGTAAAGAGTCTTTTATGCCGTTTTAACGTGCGTGTATAACACGGAAGTACTTTGCGCGAAATCGTCGCCCAGTCCTGCAAAAGCCAAAGGATGCATGATCGTCGTCGTCACGGTCGCGGAATTATACATCGCCTTCGAGAAGGGAAATCTCCCGAAACGCGATTTTACCAAAGCGAAGGATAATGGGCAGAGAATTTCACAAAAGAGAAAACCCGACGAAGGGTAACGACAGGATCGTTAGAATAATAAGAAGAGTTGATGTCTGCCCGGGACAAGGTTAACGACAAGCTCAGCTGTGACATGACCCCGAAAAGGAGAGAATTGTTGTCGTCATGGAACTAAAACGACGCTCGAAAATTATTTCTTACCGATACACAGCTCTTTTAATCCGTCGCGATTGCAGCCTGAACAATTCCGCTAAATAAGATCAGAAAAAAACATGTTGGAATATAAGCAAACATGTTGTATGATAATCATATGATACAATACGAGAATTGTAATAATGAAACTAAAACAAGTATTTACTGTTAAATTCATAATGTTAAATTATATCCAATTTGAATTATTTTTTATCACTTCTATAGGTCTTATATTTCTATTCAATGTGTGTCGTTAATTTAATTAAAATAATTTTACTCAAGAAAAGTATTATATATATATATATATAAATTTGATTTAAATTTAATTTATTATTTACTGATATTAAATGCACACATTAATATAAACGTTGTTTATTTTGAAACAATTTGATTATAGAAATAAATTTATTCAAATTTTTTATAAGTATACATAGAAGTTAAAAATAACAAAATGTTTATTTAACTCAAGAATTGAGTTAAATAATATTTACCCTTTGATATTTAAAAATGTTGAAAAAAGAATCACTTTATTTGCACATATTTTTTTGCTCGTAAACTTTCATAGGTTTGTCGTAAATTATTCTGTATATTATATAGATTCTGTATATTATGCATCATTAAATACATGTAATTATTATTTTCATGTCAGTGCATCCAATCGAATAAATTATCGTAAAAATCGGTGCGATAAAATCACGCGCGTCGATGAATTGGAAATAAATTACTGCAGGCAAATTTATCCGAGCATTATAGTTGTATGTCGTGCTTAACAAGCAGCCTACTACTTGTCAATAAAATTCAGAATCATTATCAATAAGTTCAACGGATTACTTGCATTTGATATCGCGTTTCGACGTGTTAACTACGCGTCGGACGACTACAGAGTAAAAGCGTAATGCACATCAAACTGCCTAGCTATTGTCCGGTGGTCTGCCGGTCGCGGGTGCTACGATTAATAATTCCATTCGATAATTTTGACAGCTCGCGCGATGCATCGTCCGTTATGCATGCCGGCGATGGGCGATCGCGCCCGTACTTGCGTAAATCGTCGACGAGGGAATCGCAGCGCGCCATTTATCACGTGTCGCTACGATTAACACCGTCGCGTATGACGCCAGCGAATTGCAGATGACGGTATTATCTTTGAACGTCGAGCAAACTGACGCAGGATGTTAAATAAAATCGTCTGTCAGATTAAACGAAATGAATGCTTGTTCGTCCACCGTTTGCTTAAAAATATGCAATTTAAATGTTAAACAGTGACATTCGAGGTGAAATTTTATCGAAAAATCTATATGATACAACATTCGTAAATACGTCGTTTCTACGTAAAAAGAATTCTCTGTGCAGGTTTCTTGAAGCTAAATGTACGAGTTTCAATATCTGGTAGCCGACTTTGCATAAAATCTTTGTGGTTGATTTTTACGCGTTTCTCATATTTTTATATTTCTATCTTTGTATATTAGATCTACATACTCGCAATCTTCTCACATTTTCGATATATGTTTTATAAACCCCAAAGGTTCCATATACAAACGTCAAGGGAGTCACGCATGACTTCGAAGACGAATTCGTCGATTTAGGTCAAACGTGACAGTACTTTAAGAACGACTGATGATTTAAACGATAACAGCATGTATAAACATCCATCTTTCTGAACGAAAGAAAACGTGAGACCGACTATATTAATATTAAAAGATATTAAATTATTTATAAATATTTATTGCATAAAATATTGCGAAGAAATCATTTGCAACGTTAATAGATCTAATCGATAAGTTATTTTATTAACTAACTATTAATTAACTAAAAATCATCCATAGAGATTTCGTACCAGATTTCGTAACTATAGTAAAAATAAGTATCTCTCTCTCTCTCACACATACGTTTCCCTCTCTCAATTGTACAAATTGATGTTAGAGATAGCAAAATACAATGATCAATGTGAAGTGTATAAAAGAACATTCAGTAGTTCTATCAAAGAATTGTTAAGACGTCTGTTCATAAGTAACACCACAATACATAGTAGAAAGGTAACTATTTGTGCTTTTCTTTACGATTTTGTGTCCAATCCCTTTTCAGAAAGTACTGGCGTGCTTTTACCGTGGCGTCCTTCGTTAGCCGAATAGCAGTCGCCAGTAGTACAAGAACGTGGAGATTATTGCGGATTGCTTTACAGCCTCGTTAAAATACCAGGCAGCGTTATTACACTGCGTTAAAAGGGGGGAAACGCTCGTCTCGATCCTTTTGTACCATTATGAAGGGCAAATGAACTATGTGGAAAAGAGATGAAAAAGAGCGGGTCGTAACAAAGTCGGAATCGGCAAAATCGTCCAAAAACGAAGGCGACAGTAAAGTGTTTTTAAAACGTGTCCTTCCGTCACGCAAATTATTCCTTCTCGCGTTTTACTACCGCGTCTCTTGCTAGCGGCTATATTAAGAATAGGTTAACGAGAATAATCTCTTTTATCGCCCGATCAGCCGTTGTAGGAGCTGTGAAAAATATTTCCAACTCCATCTACCATTTCTTTCTCGGCCGCGCAGAGAGTCGAAGCCCTTAGTCGGCGGTTTTTTCGTAGGTTTCTCTTTTGCGCGAGAGCTTCAGAAGCAGCGAAGAGAGCGAGCGCGCAGAAAGTTTTTCCGCTCAATTACTTTTCGGCGGGAGTCTCTAGTAGTTTGGATCTCGGAGAAGTTTGCTTTCCCACTCGTGAACAGACTACATATGATGAACGATTAAAAAAGGTATCGAAAGTATGAAAGTGCTCTTTCAGCCAGGTATATACGTGCGCCAGTAAAAAGTTTTGCCCATCGACCATTTGCCGTTTGATATCAATTCGGTGCTTTGTAGCAAGATATTGTAATAATAAATTCCCGAAAGTAAGTCGTGAAATTTTTAACAAAAGAGAAACAGAATCTCCTACTGTGTTAATATATATTATCAAAATTAGCATAGAAAAAATACACGTATATATATATATATATATATATATATATATATTCTGTGCTGATTAAATAAAATCGATTTCTTGTGTTATTTACATATATGTTACAAGAATAACATTTAATATAAATAAACAAAGAACGTTATTCAGTCTAAACAAGTGTCTAATAACTTTTTTTATGTAAACTTTTACAATTAAAAATTTCCAGTTCAAGCAACTGTGCACAGATTATACTGTTCAAAAGCACTTTTTTTTTCAAAATGTTACATACTCCGAATATTTTTCGTGCTGAACATGAAATAATGTAATAGTAAATTGAGATGATTTTTGGTTCGTTATGTCCTAATTTACTAAAAATCTTAACAAATTATCATAATATTACAGTTACGAGTTTTATAAAAATCTCGAATTCACTGAACGGAATAAAAAATCCTTTTAGAGAATTAAAATGGACGTAAAATTAGGAGGTAGTACAGTGGACTTTATATTAAAATCGAAAAAAAGTTAAAAACTCACTTATTTTTTAATTCATAGAACAGTCACCTGACATAGATATTTTCTTAATACAAAAGTTTCATAGATCGTATAGACAAAATGACAGTGCACCATCCGTCGGATTACGTGAACGAATAATACTATAATAAGTTTATGAAACTAAGATTAAAAGCTTAAAAAAGATTTATATTATTCAGCAAATTACATGTACATGCTTAACGAAGTCTCAGAATGGTAAACAAAACAGTAATTGTGTCTACTAAAAGGTGCTTGATCTTGCAAGAGATGGCGTTGCAATATGTTAGATAAGAACAGGTGTATATGTTTAAGATGTGAGACAGAACAATAATGTAAGAAATGAATTAAAAATATCACGATTATCGATATATTTAAATTGGAATTAAAATAGTCTACCATCGAAATCGATTAAATTCGGCTGTTATTCCAGCATCACTTTAATGCTTGTTGCATGTAGTGCTTGCTACTGCCATCGCATTGACTGGCCGCCACTCGGAGCTTGCCAATTTATTCCTTCCATATGACATAGCATGCCGTAAGAGTCTGTGAAATGGCATCTCTCTGATCACTCTTGATTAATAGCACATAAATAGCGAAATGATTAACAAACTTTTCGAGAACAACAAAATATAATTTGATTATCTCCTGACGGTAAGTAAATAATAATATTCCGCGAGAACTTGTCAATATTGTATGATTTCTGTGTGATCTTCCAAGGATTCTTTCTCGTAAAGATCGACGATGATTTCCTTTCGTGTTTATGGTGCATGGCGACTTATAAGTTTTTCCCATTATGCTAATATGTCGCACAGACGCGACGCTGAACAGTATAAAGGGGCTTCAAAGTTTCAAGTGGCACCTACAATATTGCGAAGTCAAAATCGATAAGAACCTTCCCTCTCGACGCGCGAATCAAATTTACTCTCTAGTATAGTTTTTCTTAAAATATCGCTCTCTATGGTATCATCTCATATTCTTAGCATGATGTCTTGCTAACCTAATTTACTTTATCGAGATTCGTAATAAAAATTTCAAGTCGATCTTTATCATGAACGCTTAACTTGGTTATTCAGTTGTCTTCATTCTTTTTAAATATTTGATCGTATCCGCTTAATGGGCTATAAAACAAATGTAATCAACAGGAATTATCCTTTTTCATGAATACGAAATTTTTTAATCAATCTAAAACTAATAATAGTATTAGGATCATCTATACTGGTCTATATTCTTATATAATTAGGGAATAATTCTTAAAATATTTTATAAAGAAGGATATTTCTAAAGAAACGTTAAAAATCTTGAAATCTTGAAATGTAACATACAAATAATTTACACTATTCATTTTTGTATAACATTGACAACTATCAAATAATTACGATATTAACATAATTGTAATAATAATTAAACCAACAGTAGTATCACAATGTACATACATCTTTTGAAGATTCTATTTATACTCTCTAAATCTAAATCAGTGGATAATCACTGATATTAGTACCAAGTATGCCACTGGTAATTAGTGAATTAAATGTGGGATCCTTAATCTAATTAATCTTTAATGTGTAATCTAACTAACTTTGTTTTAATGCTTAAATTCAATGAATATGGTATTGAAAGATTGCAATTAACGTGCAAATATCAGTGTTTTAGTTAGTATATAACGCTCAAACATTCTTCCTTTCTTAGTTGAACTTCACTGATTATCAGTGCAAAGTACATCACTGGGTAATTAGTGACTATCCACTGATTCAGATTTAAAGAGTACTAATTACATTAAACTATCTACAAATATGTAATAATTCTGTGATTATAAACCAATTAAAATGATGAAAAATTAAAATTTTTAACAAATCTTCTATATAAATAAATCAGAATGTTTAGATATTCATCTGACAAAGATAAATTTATTTTTCCATTGGCGCGATTGACATAGAGATTAAATGTCTTGACAGCAAAAATATATCGATCATGATTATATCGGTAAAAAAAAATGGAATTTCGTAAAACACGCGTGAAATCTATGTTGCTAAATATTTCAAGGGCATTTGCAATATGGGAGACATTTTTTGCGCTCAGGACTCAGCTGTGCGAGCGGTCCGATGTATCGTTTCGCGTGAAAATATATCGTGTCAGAGGGATACATCCTTCATTGGTTCGATGGCACTATATGTTTTGTCATTTGGTAACACGCGTGGCACAGCTGCGAGCGCGCCGGCTCGCTCACGAGCGTGATCTGCCTGCTTAAAACACGGTACTTGACAACGTGGACGCCCGTTTACATGGTCGTTAAGCTCCGGACGTGTCGCCGCGCCATTATCGTGACGATTAGAGAACCGGATCGTTACGGGCTAAAGTTATTGCGTAACCACGAGATACAGTTACGAGGTTCGAGGTTTCGCATTATACGGCTTTCCCCGGTCATATCAACATTCTCTCTCCCTCCGTTTTTCCGCTATTCCAAAATCGAATGTCAAAAACATAGTTTTTTCAATATATTATTAGTAATGCTACTAATTGATTGTCCAATGTGATTAACATTGCTAATGATTTGTCAATTAAAAATCTTTAATACCACATAAAAGCTATTTTAAATGTGAATAAAAATAAAATATTTATTGAGGGAAATGGTCTGATTGGATTAAATACATATAATTATTCTGTTGGAAAATGATCGAATCAGAATTTTCTGATTAAATCTAATAAAATTCTGGTTGAGATAACTAGAAATTCTGATTGATATAATTATTTTGATAAAAATAAGAATTATAGTATAGATTTTACCAAAAATATTGTATTAATCTCAGAATTCGCGATTATCTCAATTAGAATTCTAATTTAATTAGAAAATTCGTTCATTTTCAATCAGAAATTTTATTCAATGAATTATCTATGAGAAAATAATAAAACTAGTTCTCGAAATATAAAAATATAATCTTTTTCCAAGATATATAAATTATAATTAACTTAATAAAAATTTCATTATAAAAGTATTTTCGTTATGGACATGTGATCTACTGATATTTTAATTATGGACTGTGTAAATTATATCTTGATACTTTTTTAAAAATATGAGGATATAAAAATATTCATTAGTAAGTTAAAATTAGTAATTATAATTCAACAAAATTAATTATAATTAATGAAGAATATTCTCGTTCAATATAAACGGATATCCGTATAATTATTGTTTTATATTTTAAAAAATTTTAAAAACAATGAGTTTAATTATCCTTGACACAGTCTATATTACTAGAGAATGCGAAAAATTAGAAAAAAATATATAAGCTAACAGCTTTGTTGTAGGAAATCACGTGGTATTATCAAAGAGCACAGTGACGATGTGGAACAATTTAATCTGTTCCAAGAAAAACAACTTGTCGCTTTAGAATGCGTCGCAAGAAAATGGGGAATATAGGCGAAAGAAAAAGAGAACTCACCAGAAACGTGTGAACCTGAGATAAAATTTACATATTTTCACAGACGAAACCAAGTTGCTTGGTAAATTTTCCAGTAACGCATTCCACCAAACTTCCCACTCGCACAACTTTTTTCCCACATATGACCTTTTTTCTTTATCCTATCCTTTTTTTCAGCAAAATAATGTAAGGAATTGATGAAACATAAATTTGGATTTATTCGTATATTTGTACAAAATTGATAATTAATTTATTTTGATTCTTCTATAAAAAATATAACAGATGCTCAACATTTGATAGATATGTGAATATCACAATTTTCTTTCAATTATATTGAATGAATAGATTGTGCATTTAACAAGATGCCTAAAGCTTAAAAGTTAAATGTTCAAATGACGAAGGTACGTAATATGGTAATTCCTGACGATGGCGAAGGTCGAATGAAATTAGTGTCAGGATTTCCGTGCAAATTTAATAAAAAAATCTAACAGAGATGTGCCTCGAAACTCATTAAAAATAGAGTTCAATTTATCAAATTTTAAATTTTTTTAAAATATATGAATTGTATTTTTTTAACAAAAATTTTTAAATATATTTTTTTCTGTAAAGATTTTTTTTCTGTATAGAAATACTCCATTAAGAACTAAGTAATGCTTAATTTAATTCTAATGATGATACAATAAAAATATTTGTTTAATAGCATATCTTCTTTATACAATAAAAAGCAACTGTCTAATGTCTTAGAATATATAAATAAATACAGAATTATCAAATTTAGAAAAATTCATTACAAAATTAACAAGTCATTTTTGTAGAGATGTATGTTTGAAAAATTAAATATTTAGACAAAATTTCGATGTTTTGAAATAAAACGTTAACGATTGAATCAAATTAAACGGAACATAATAATTTCACGCATTTCTCTTTTTACCGAAATTAGAAAGTTTTTTATGGAAGAGCATCTACGAGCTCATACACTAATTGCGAATATGAAATAAACCGCAATATTGATATCATTATTATGATTACTACCGGCACGAGCAAATTTCATAATTAGCAATCAAGAGTTCTGATAGAGAACGGTGTGGGAAAGGGCATTATATGGAAAATTCGTGTTACGACATGGCCCCATTTAACCCTGATGCACGGAAATTAGCATCAAGAAGTGGTTAGAAATTTTGCACGCGTGCCATTCGCCAGTTAAGTGGCAAGTATGTAACAGTAAACGCTTGTTTATCAAGATCAGTTTCACGAGGTCAGTCGCGTCATATTTTCGCTAATTTTGCGTCCAATTATTTTCCGCGGCTTTGTAACCTGACATTTAAGTACCCTTGTATTTTCGGAGAAAGGCTATCGCACTACATAGTTGACCTGATTTCATAACCACGCAATCTGCATCACATCGCAGATTGATACTTAACAAAAGTAGCATGCGGATCTTCAATAATAATAAAGTAGACAAATGATTGCATATTAGCAACATGAATCGTTAAAGGAATTGTTGGAACGTAAACGAAATTAAATACTGTATTAACAAACAGCAGTAATTATCGTAAATTAAATATAAACACGTTATTTGTGAAAACATTAAACAGTTTGTATTTTCCCCGTATAAATATAAAGTTTATTCTGAATTTCGTAGATTGGAACATTATAATGCGTGCATAACGTATCACAGTCAGTCATATTACTCATGAATGCATTAGATCGGTTATAATCATGTATCATTTTCGTGAAAACATGGCGCAATATGATCCCATATACCCAGTCCGATTATGAAATATTAATACAAAATTCAATCGTGCATCCCGATATTACCGATCCTATATAAGACTCTTACATTGACATTCACATGTTGAAAAGTTATGTATATAATATTTTAAACGATGAACCATTATTCAGTGGCTATGATGTATTAAATTCATCGATCTACGCAAATTAAGTGCGTGTGTTCAATGATTCCGTTATCTACTTCGTTCAATGTTTGGAGTGAATAAAGCGCAAACGCGCGGATTACAAACTAAATTGGAATTATTTATCCGCAGCACGTACAAGTGCTCCATTTCGACGTTCGTAATTACGTATCCATGAAAGAAGAAATGCATAATTTCCGTCGAAATGCTGACGGGAAATTCAAACAAATTAAAATAATGAAAGCAGGAATTTAAAATCTTTATTTATTTATGTCTTTCATTACGTTTAATCTTTACAGCTCATTTACACGGAATTAAAAAAAAATATTTTCAACAAGATATTATACAACTCGAACGAATTAAACATATATTCGAATTAAATATATATTTTTTAATTAAATAACATTTTCGACAATGCTATTATATTTTTTCAGTTTCATAGACTTATCATCGCGATTAAAATCATAATATCACAATTTATATATAAATAACTATTTTATTTTAAATGATTTTTTGTTTATCGTCATACGATTGAATAAAGATGGACTTTGTGCGCGCTGCATTCATGCCAAGTGCATTATCGACGGTCTGCACTTTAGTAATACCGGTATCGTCCTGCCGCACTTTCCGAGCATTCTCCGTTTCAATACGGTGAAAGTGCTCACGCGCGGCAAAAGTCAAGTTGAATGGCATGAGAATCAAAAGCGCAGCGGCAAATGCGGTAACGCCCAACACACAATCGTCAATGCAGCATTTCCCGCGAAGAATGTCTTTCATTGCCGTGCGAGATAATTTATACATATAATATAATGCGTTGTACTGCGAATTACGCTGGCCTCCATGCGTTAATTCAATGCACAAATTATTATCTTTTTACATCACAATTGAACAAATTATTGTTTTACACGTAATATGCAAATATGTATTTTGAAAATACAAAAAAAATATCAATATCAAAGATATTCCATATTTTACATTTAATTTTAATTTTTTTTAATAATACTTTCTGATTTCGCGTGCAATGATGAAAGAATTCAACAAAAGTACACTGCTGCACTTTCCTTATTTTTAAATGACAAAATTTCAAAGCACGTTTGTGACGATAACGTACCGGCTGGAGCGAATAGTTGCGTGCAGAGGGCGAAGGGACCGAATTAATCAGACGCAGCTGGGAATGAATCGAATTAATTATTGCAATTACGGCAATTAACGAACACCGACGGCGGCCGTACGTGATTCCCTCGCTAACAAGATATGCGTACGAAGAACTTTATAGTGCAAAGACTGTAGAGAGATTCAAGATGCGTCTGCGAAGATTTTAGAAATGTATTTACACGAAAAAAAAAATGATTTTACTAAAGTATTAAAAATTTTAGCTAAATACAAATCCGAAAATAATTATTTTGTTGGTCCATCAAAATAATTATTAAAAATAGGAATCTTAGGCATAATGAACAATCCTGCACGACAACCAGTTTGACCGTCTTATTAAATAACTATATTAATAGTTCAACAAGATTATTCTCAGATCTATATATCTTGTTAAATTTTATCCTTCATCAGCAAAATCATTGTTTTCGGGTAAGAGAAATTGTAAAATATATTCTTATACTAATGTGCTTTTAAAACTATTATCTTCATTTAACTATCGGAATATTTTCATTATCTCCATCTACAAAAATAATTTCTAGAAAATTATGGATCACATTATTTTTCAATATATAATCTTTTTATACATAAAGAATTTATATGCCCATTAAAATATTATGAAGATTAAAGTTATTTTCATCAAAATAAAATATAATTATACGTTATGTTCTCTACTAATTTAAATTTTAAATACTTTTTTTGCTCTGTTGTAATTTTTATTATTATATATTAAGCATAATATAAAAAGTTATTGAAATTTAATTCACGAAACTTCGTATCCGTGCACAAAACTTTGTAACAGTAACTTTTAAAAGCTCTATTTAAAATATTCGGATACATGTGCGAAAATATCAAGAAATACAAAAAGTTATGCAAACATGTTAAAAAGCAAAACAAAAAATACCTATCTCTCAAAGACTAGATTAGTATAAAAGGTGCTTCACAAATATTTTAGCCAGCAGAAAACATGGACATCTTCAGTCTAGAAAAACGGAATATTTATTCACAACTTGTATTCATCATGATAAGAGAACAATATTGACTCAGGAAATTGTTCATTATACATATGTATATAAAAGAGGTCAATGACTTCATCGGGTTCAATTTAGAAATTGAATCGTTAAGCTGCAAAATCGTTTTACAATTTAATTACGAAAATTTATGACGGATTACTATTTTATAAACTCGGAATAATTTTAACGAGAAAATCCTGTTTTACAATTTAACGGATATAAATTTAAAACTCGTCTCGAATTTCATAATCATACATCTTAAAATATATAGAATGTTCGGAAAGTCAACCAACAACGTTCGTGGACAGGTAGAGCGGACTAAACTGAGTCGAAAAATCCTCTACCATTTTGCAATTTTCAATAGTTAACAAGATATTATTTATCAAATATCATTGAATATTGATTTTTTTACTGAAATACTATCAACTTTACAAAAAAACAGAGAGAGACAAAAATTGTTTATTTTTTTCTCATAGAATTCTGAGAATTTTTTCACAATTTTTTAATATCATATTTTCTCATGTTGAAAAAATAGTTGCCAATAAGAAAATGCAATACTAAAAAGTTGATAAAAAATTCTGAAAAAATTCTTAGAATTCTGAAAAGAAAATAAAATTTTTAAAATTTTATGAAAAGGAAAACAATTTTTGTCCCTTACAGTTTTTCTGTAAAATTGATAGTATTTAAGAAAAAAAATATTAAAGACCCAATATTTGGCAATTTTTAATAATTAATATCTTATTAACCATTGCGAAATCTTATTAAAATTGCAAAATGGTAGAGAACTTTTCGATTCAGTTTAGTCTGCTGTACCTGCCCACAAATGTTGTCGGTTGAATTTCCGAACATTGTGTATATTAAAAATAAAAAATAGTAATGTAGAAAAGTCACACACACACACACACACACACACACACACACACACACACACACACACACACACACACACACATATATACATACAATATTTAAAAACTATCAAACGTAACACTATCATACACATTTTTATGCCAGTAGATTATTAGATTCAGTAATAAGGATTATCAAACAATTTATGTATATCTTTGTCTGAAATCAAATTTATTTGCGAGCAAATAAATCTGGCATGCTTTCCTCTTTAAACCCGCACCATTTCTTCGATATTTAAGACTTCGAAAGATATTTCCGTTTTCGTGCGCTTTCCTGCGTACCTTCTACGTCCTTTTGGTATTCGCAAAAGTCTCTTAATACAAAGCCACCTCGTCTACGGGTTAAAGTGATTGTCGAAGTTTGTTACAAAGTTTAGCAGCGAGAGAATATTGTTTAAAAAAACAAGAGGAAAGTTTTTGTTCATTAGCAGTGCAGAAGACGGTCAGGCTGATTCTACGTTAGATAAGGATCTACGCGATTGTTGCAGATAGAATTGAGAAACTAACGTAATTTTCGAATTCCAATTCAAGCGCTATATACATGTATATTACAATCCAATCCTTCCAATATCTTAGGAAATGATTAGGTGGAAGTTCGTGACATTGACATGGATTTCAGACGACCAATTTCGCTTAACTAATACGATAAATTGACAGTATCTATTAAGAGAATTTTGATCGTCGCTGCAATTCGTCTAATTGACCGCAATTGAGCGCAATTCCAATATTGTGAAAAAAATGAAAACTATATTGATACCATCGCTTCTATAATCTATATCTCAACGTAATATTTTGCACAGCTTACACGAACAATAATTTTGATGTTTCAAACCCTCTCATCACAACCTGTGCATACGCGTCATCAGTATTTATAAAGGTATTCTACAATTCGTTTCCTTTTCCGTGAAGTTTCTATGAATACACAATTTATAATTGGCAAGTAGAAACGGGAAATTTACACAGATAACACCGGAAAGATATTCTGTGAAGCTGCGCACAGTCACAACAGGACACTTGTCGAAAGAAAGATAGCATAGACAATGAGTCGATGAAGAGGAAAGAGAAAGAGAGAGAGAAGGAAAAGAGAGGAAGAGAGAGAGAGAGAAAGGGAGTGAAAGAGCAAAAGACAGGAAAAAAGAGAGAGAGAGAGAAAGAGCAATGTACAATTTGCGCGTGCAAATGCAAACAACCAATTAGGGCGAGACCTTTGATGTACAAACGAGTAAAGCTTGAGCATACACGCGACACATAAACTTGGTTGCCTTTGAAAAACGTCATCTCACTAATATTTTATAAATAGCCGCTGGCACTAGTCTCTGTTGCACGTAGCTATATATGGACATATAGGTGGCAAACAGCAAAAGCAAAAATTTGCCGGGCTTTCACGGTTTACGGTATTTTCGACACTGTCGCGAAAAGGCATTATGATTCGTGAAACATGAAACCAGTAAATTAATTTAATTTCAGCAGGTTATTATTTTTTCCTATTGATACATATTGATTTAATAACAGTAATTTTATTCGTTTAATTTTATTCGTACTTCGTATGAACATATTAGGTGTTGGAATTAATTCGTAGCGTTTTACAAGTGATGGGAAGTACTTTCATTAATGTATTTTTTAATGCTCATGTAAAATAAATAACATTCTTTCATTAAAAAACGCTACGAATTAATTCCAACACCTAATATATTAATTGAAAAGAAGATAGAAAAGAAAAACTGAAAATAGTGGCTTTGCAAATAAATGTATGTACATTTTTTTTTACGTTTTAATGTTGTAGAGAGAAAACATAAAAATTAAAATTTCTGGTTAAAAAACTCTATATAATTGATATTGTAATGTTATTGTTATAGATATATTACAATTTGTATTACTTTATACGTATACGATTTGTATTTGTACTGTTAAACTTAAAACATAGCAAACTACAATATTTAATTGTATATTACACTTTATTCATTTGATTTTTTATTTGTACTTATTTGATATAAGTATAAAAAGTTAATATAAATATCGATTTTATATATGGAACAAATTCGTACATGTTTCATATATTGCTTATAAACTTACAAAAAATATCTTATTAAATCATAAAATATATTTAAAAATAACTCATTAGCACCTATAGAAGAAAGTTTTCTTCCGACGAACAATTTTATAACAAAAGCTTCTCTTCTAAGAAAAAAATCTCATCTTAAGGGAGGTGAGATTTTTTTCTTAACTTAGATTTTCCTTAAGAAATATTATCAAAACTTTCTTATAAAAAACACAAATGTATATATATATATATAAAAGTTTATTATTGTCGATAATAATCCAATTCTATTTTATTAATAATATGTACTTTTTTATGTAAGATATAACACAAGATAATTAAAATATTTATATGCAAATGCTATGTGTGTGTATGTATATATATATATATATATATATATATATATATTAACAATATATAAATAATATTTACAACGTTATAAATTATTCATTACTAGTAAAAATTAATCTTTTTTATTTGTATACAGTACAAATTAATTCCACTAATTGTAACATTTATGTACAAATGGTCTCCTGATCCTTTTTACATAAATATCCTTCAAGTAAAAAGATTTTAATAAATTTAAAGTGTGTGAAAATAAAATTTCATTTAATTTACATACATATATAAGCACGCATTTATATGCCATTTTTTGTTCGTTATTCCGTTTTTATATATATGAATTAGAGATGAGAACATGGATAAAGGAAGCTGGCCATACAGCAAGCAAACTATCAGTATCACAATACTTGTTTTCGTATGCAGAGGCAAGAATGTTAACGTTTCAGAAATTGTTGTTAACTGGAACTCGTTGATGAAGCGCCACTTGGGTCAGGAGCACATAAATATGCGCATGGGAACGAGCACAAAGGGCACAAAATTACCAGTCCTTCTCTCTCTCTCTCTCTCTCTCTCTCTCTCTCTCTCTCTCTCTTCTCCTCCCTCCCTCCTTCTCTCCGCGTTTTCTACACTTTCATTGCGAATGACCGTGCTCATGAGAAACTAACTGACTGTGCCACGTGCGTTGCAAATTCATTATAACACATGAACAAACGTTTCTGTACGTTAAGCATTGTATAAAGTTCTTACATTAGTCCATTACCCACTTATAGCATTAATAGCATTATATTTAAAGACAATTTTTAAGTTCTTGTTGCTAAAAATAGCTAAATAATACGCTTTAACGAAAGAAGATACGCTAAAATATAATATATTTGTCGGAAATTACTAGCAGTAAACGAATATTAACAATAAACTTTTTTTTTATTGTTTACAGTGCATGAATGTTCGTTTTAATTGAAAACAATTTTATCTTAATCCAATAATATGAATCTGTTTATTATGAATTGTTTCATGACAAAAATTTAACAAATTCCGTTTATAACGCAACATGCTAGTATTAGAATAAAAAAAATTCTTATAAATTTGTAAATCGTCTCAGGATGCATTCAAATTTCCTAAAAATCTTATATTTTCGAAAAAGATGCTAATACCGCATGTGAAAATATAAAGGACATATGAAGCTAGCACGACATTCTATTAATATAAAAAAATAACAGTTAATAATAACAGTTTCAGCACACACACACACACACACACACACACACACACACACACACACACACACACACACACACACACACACACTCACAGATAGTTCTACAGTTTTACCTGAAAATAAAAAAAAGTTCCGCATTTTTTGTATGAAAAAAAAAAACAAATATGAAAATATGATGTGCTAACTTCGTGAATCTGTAATAATAACTATAACTCTCCGAACTAAAACTTTCCGAGCGCTCTACAATCGAAATACTCAATAACAAGCTGGATACTGCGCTAATCAAGATAAGGATCATTAAAAGACATTTAAATTAATTCATATAATTTTTAAAAGCGAATAAATCTACAATTTACGCTTTGTTATATTCACTCATCTTTATTAATGAATTCAAGTTTCCGTGAACTATAGGTTTGCTTCAATCTAATTATAAGCAATTTTGCTATTACATGCAAGACTAGAAAGACAAATTGTAGGTATAGTTCAGGTGGGCCAACACTGAAAGAATAGCTATTGAAGTAATCATAAGAGGTACTACTAGAAAAAGATATGTTTGCAATATTATTGATAAAGTAGTTCTTCGATATGCAAATAATGCAAACGTAAAATTCCCTAAGTTTTAAGCCTGATTAAGCCATTCACACTTAACGAACTATCAAAGATAATGCATTAATGCCTTTTTAGCGTTATAAAGAGAATTCTAATATATGCAATTATATTGAAGATTATATGGCATCTTGTCAGTATTAACCTAGAAGTTCACGCGAATAGCAATCTCTTCAGTTAAGCTCTGCTTTATGTAGCATTACTGCTAAAGTTGAAATAAATTGCAAGCCCGTGATTTGCGCTTTGAAAGTACTCGTGAGGTTTGTCGTAAGTTTACAATTTTTTACATTATATTATACTATTTTTAAGACTTAATACTTCCTATTTTCAGTAGTTTTACGTTTAATTTTACGTTTAATTTTTTATGATTTATATGGAGATCAAGTATTCGTATTGCGGTATTCAATGATTGTATCCGGAAAATAAGAGCACACGTGTGGCTATGGATAAACCTCTAGATTGAGAACTCCATTTCCAACATCGATACCGATGCCGAAATTCAATAAGGCCGCGTAACTGCAAACGGGCTTTTATACAACATCACTGTGGTTTCTCTGGCGCGCAGCCAAATTTTGGACGCTACATGGCGAAAATTTCACCGCTTTCTGTGGGATAGCTCACTAGCTATGATCTCCCGAGAGGAATCGCCCCACGGTCGAATAGCGACAATATCGATGGATCTCTCCTCGCCGGTTAATTCTAGCTTTTTTTTTATTTAATCGCATACGGGCGATACGGGATTAATTATCGGTAACGAGGAACCGCTATTAATTACAAGAGATAAGCAAGGACAATTCGAATGTGCTATAATTCATTGGAAATTGAGCCCACTTCGCTCAATTAAACGTCACCTTAAAAGCATAATTATTATATTTTTATTTAAACCAAAAAGTTCAAAATAAAAACTCAACGTATAAAATTTGCTGTTTACTTATTAAATATTTAATGAATTCTCCTAAACGTTTACATAAAAACCAATGTAACCATTAATATTTGCAACAGAAAATAGATGAGTGTATCATAGGCTTAAATATATGAGAGGATTAACTCCTCGAGCATATATTTCTGTCGGTTCACACATCTATTTATGTAAAGCAGATGTAACAGAAATTGATCGGATCAGCTTGTAATATATCCGGAAACGGAAAATACATGCAGGCGTACGATCGCGAATTTCAACTATTTGCGGTTAGTCTACGTCCCGCAGCGGGAGATGTGTAATACTCGCAAGTGCTTTATCAATATAATATAACTGTATCGCTCTACAAAAAATATTGCCGATTGTAATCACCGACGCAGATATCGCTCACTGAATCGACCTGCAAATAACAAGCACGACCGAATATGAAAAACAGACGAGGAGTTAATAACCGGGGTTATCGAGTGAAACCGAGAAAAAGGCACAGATCACGCGATGCCGCATGATAAAATGGCGATTGGCTGGTAAAAGAGAAATATATATTCAATTTCGTAGCACGATTTCGATGGATAAAACAGCATGTAAAATGCCACACGCGCAAGCTAATGTATCTATTATCCAGGCAAATGCAGTAGTCATTGCTAAATTCGCTCTGCAGTTTCACGCGGAAAGGTAATTTTTTTTGCCGAAACATCCATCTCGTCACATTTTAACTTTCAACTCACTCGTTAATTAATTTGCTGTTTGCGTTGCACGTTGTTATTCCACGCTGCTCGCAATTTTTTTCATCTGACTCACGAGCGAATCTGCTAATAACCGCATCGAGAGAGAACACGGTAACAAAAATATTATCCTATCAAATGAGAATTTTCAATCTGTGTGATAAGTTTGACAGTATTGTTCTCATAGTTATGAATACGAACAGTTTTTAGAATTAATTTTGCTTCAACAATAATTCAAAGATTTTATCGTACATTCTATAATATATAATTATACATTACGTATGATATACGTGAAAAATAACAACTGAGATTTGTTTAAAAATTGATGAATAAAAATGAAAAATGCTACAAATAAATAATATTGTAACGAATTTATCCGCTATACTTTCAATACTGTTTACTTGTGGCATTTCTTATTTTTATTTACTAAATTATTATCTAACTCTTTTTGAAAAATTATTTTGTACATGATATTGTCAACCATACTTAGTGTCATAAAATTTTTCAAGAAAATGATTTTTAAAAAATTCAAAAAAATTATTCGACAGTGTATTTACGACATAAATTCTTACCAAAAATTTTATTATAATGTCTAATATATAAGTGATGTTTTATTTTGGAAAATATTTTATCATTTTAGATCACTATGAATTGATAGGATCACTACAACAATGAGGTGATATTGCAATAAGATATTTAAATAAAAACATTTTGGGATTATTTTTTCAAACACAGAAAATGTAATATTAATTACTTTATGTGTTTGATAAAAATAACCCTAAAATTTATACTTCATTCAAATATATTGTAATATCACAGTCACTCCACTGTTGTCACAATAAACCATAATGACCTTAAATATTTCTTAACACAATTTTACAACATATGTAATTAAAACGATGAGAATCATTGTACGTAAATTCATATCAGCCGCAATATTTCTTTAACTTTCTATCTGATATAATTATTTCTCGCTTGTTAGATCAAAACAAAAGCTTTCGTAGAAGATAACGGTCATTAATCCACTACACAATAAATGCATCTCCGGAAATTGTGTTTCGCTTTATGAGATCGCGGATATCGGTGTATTACCGTGATAATGCTAACTAAGGTCATAAATATTCGACGGATATCGCACGTGAAAAGTGAAATCAACGAGACGCGCTAGTAACGGGTCAATGCTCCTTCACGCGTACATGGATAGGAAGATTCCGCCGCGATGTGCACGTGACAGGTCGCAGGTATAATGGGCATACAGGAAGAGGTGCATAATGACACAGTGTTGCGTACCTGTACAACGCGACGTGACCTTATCTCGCGGAAAGTATTGGTCTGACTTTTACCTAAATGCGTACATGGCCGTTACATCGCGACGTGATTGTATCAGTCCGACTTTTGAAGCTATTCAAGTACACGCACGAATACGGCTTTTATATAATCGTAATTACTATGATATCTCGAAATTAGAAACATCATTCTGTAGCTTGATTCTTTGTGGAACGGCGATCCCGTTTGAGATCACACCTTCCTGTATATTTTATAAACAACTGTTCAATTTTTATAAAACTTGGCCTATGGAGTAATTTAATAATACTTTATTCAAATCTGAGATAAAAATTAAATTTAAAATAGTAAATTTAATATGGCGAACAGAATTTAAAAAAAATAATTTGATTATCATGAAATTTAACTTTAGGGAGTTTTTAATTGCAAAATATAACATCAAGTTTCCAGTTTCGTTTTATTCGAAAGTTATCAGTCTACACTGTTAATACTGATTTTCAAATTGTCTTTCAAACTATGATTATTATGAACACTGTAATACTAGAGATCCTCCTTCATGGAGATTACTATCTTTTTAAAATTCGATATTTTCATGCTACACCTTCAAATTCGGAGATATCAAGAACTTCTTGAAAACCAAATTTTTCATTGATTTACATTTTTTTTAATTTGAATTTTAGAATTTTGAAATCAGAATTGAATTCATTGAAAACTTTTAGAAAATAAGATCTTCCATAAGGTACTTTGTAAAAAGCTCTTGTCCTCAAAGAGTTAAAGGCGAAAGAAACAATTAAATACAGATCAAAAAGGGCAATAAGCACCAATAAGATTAAAAAAATAATTATAAAATAAAAAATACACGTTCAGCATCAAAACGACAATTGTGCGGTTTAACTTTGTTAATCTGTCAAATCCTTTAATATTAGAAATATCAACGTTTCTTACTCACTAAAAAGGGACCAAGAATAAGAAATTAAAAAGTAATAAAATATCAAATATTTTAACGGCATAATTATTGAGAAGTCAAAACATTTGAGAATTATATCTTTGATACAAGAAATATAATTCTTTATTAATTAAATATTAATTTAAAGAAGAATAGAGAGAGAAAAGGTCAATAATGACTCAGTACTTCTAATGTTAAGTACTTCAACTGTCGGTGAAACCTATTACAATATTTACATGAAAACTAAATGTGCTAAAAAATCTTTTATGCGTAGCTAAGATCTTGTTTACAGATGAATACACGTCCAAAGAACAAGACGCGCGGTTAATGCAACGTAGAAACTTATGAGGACCGACATTCCAAAAGTTTCGTCGAGTGCCACGAAGGCATTTAACAACTGCTAAACTTTCAGTCTCGAAAGTTAAAAGTTTCTCTGTCGCCGCAGTCGGCACTTTAAACTGAATCTTACGCGATTCACGTCATCGCCGTGTGAAATGACATACTTTGGATGTCTCGCTCACGACATTTGACATTATCTTTGCCTAAACTCCTTTCAATTCCCTCGTAATTATTGCTCGATATTTTTCGTGTCGAATAAAAATCTGTACACTATACTTCTTATAATATCCATTCGAAGCACTTCGTTAATGCTTTTACTGTGCAAAGTGGTAGTGAAATTTCGGAATAATGGAACTTAAATACATCGCGCACTTATCCAGATTGCGCTTCCGCTTCCCGTAACGCACGTATCCCTCATATACATGCACGGTGCAAAAAACTACGCTAAATGTTGGCAAACTCAGCGGAGCGGTAGGATAGAAATCCTATCCTACCATAACCGCTGTAATGCGACGACGTTCTAACCGGACTATCACGGGATATCGCGAATCGTTAATATATGCGTTATTCTTGGATCATAATTATACGTTCACAATGGCAAAACACAAGAAAGAGAGAGAGAGAGAGAGAGAGAGAGAGAGAGAGAGAAAGAGAGCACCGCATCAAACTTGAGAGAATGGGTCAATGGTCTGTGAATCGGTGGCAAGATAGGAGTTCGCAATAGTCGTTTCGTAACGGTTACGTCGTCGCGTTGCACTTCATGACACGCCAGTATACCGACCTATTATCCCATGATCGCGAGAACGGAAATGTTTTTGAGAGTACGTGTGTATTGAAACTGCGCGATTCGCTACGCAAACTCGCTGTGTACGAGCGAAACGATTATTTCAGACGTTGTTATCGAATCGAAATGGCTAAGGATTATTTGCTTTGCAGTAATGGGCGCGAGAAAGGCCATAAAAATAATTATTTTATGAATCTGTAGGCACGTGCTATTGTGACGATAATCCTATATCAAAATAGATGACTCACAATACAGAGAAACGAAACTTTAAAGTGGAACGAAGTTTTACTCATTAATTAGAAATCTTCATGGA
>NW_011626951.1:255834-298117 GCF_000204515.1 Acromyrmex echinatior
AATAATTTTATTGAAATTTTTTTTACCAAAATAATTTTATAAGATGTTCAAATATAATACTAAAAATATTTTAACATTCTAACAAATGGTTTAAGCGTCTTACATATATTTAACGTCTAACAAAATTATTATTTATATCTAGCTTTTTTAGATATTTTAATAAAACTGTTTTCCATACTGTAATTTTAATTGAGAAAAATTCTAATATATTTTAATTTATAACATACATGAAAATAAATAAATTCAATTTTGTTTGCTTTAAAGTAAAACGTGTATGATACTAAGTAAAACAATCTTTTATTAGCATACAATGTATCACGTTATGCAATGCCATTCTGACATTATGTTTTACATTAGCTATTACGGAACAATCGCCGTTTGGAATAGTAACGATATCTTTGCTTATCATGTTTCCAGCTATTATAACGCATTACCTTTCGCAGTTGCGCGAGAAGACACTAAAGGGTGTAGTAGAGATTATCTGCAACACCCCTAAATTTCTAGAGTGGTATCTCGAGAAATAATCGAAGGTAAAAGAGTATCAGTATTTTATAGAGAATAATACAAATAATAATGATAACTGTGTAAAATTCACCATCTTGATTTCCATTATTGTAGTTCTCTAAGATGTTACTTGGCAATATTGAAACTCGCGATGGAGGTTTCACGTTAAACTATACACCTCTCTCGATTTGAGTAGATACTTCGGAAATGGCAATGTGATCATATATTCACAATGTAAGTGTTTAAAGTACGGCGTTATAAGTAATTTTCATGAAGATTAAAAATAATATCTGCAAAGGGGGGCGACGGTGGCAATTATGGATAGAAACTATTCTCGCAAGAGAGGGAAATTGTATTGTTCTTTTCACGACGTAAGTAAGCGACAGGTGCGATGGTCGAGCTAATTTCTGCCACCATTTGAAAATTAAACGGCAGAGAAAATATTTATGAGCACTTTACTAAATTAGCTCTGCTAAAGATCCCGGTGCGCATTATATAAAATGCGTAGCGAGTTGGACACACCCATTGTAAGCGTGACGACAAGACGACGTCTGTAAAAACCGTATTTATTCAAGCGAATTGCGATCGTAGACGCGCGTGCGAAATTAATTATCACGAGAAAAAGAAATTATGGAATATATTAACTTAATTACACATACAAACTTTTTGTTTTTATTAACCGAGAAAAATATTTCTCCACGATTTTAATATAATCTTATAACATATGTTACAATCCAAAAAATTAGAAGTCTGTATTAAACTAAAATACATTAAAAACGTTTTTTTCTTCACAAATGTATCTCTGGGAAATTGATTTTTAATCGGAAAATTGATGTTTAAAATTTGAAAAGGAAAATTGTTAAAGCTATTTCTCATTTTAATATCTTGATAAATTTTCCACATCACACGAAATCGGAAGCATTCGAATTCGCGAATAAATCAAATTATAGCTGAAAATTCCTCTATTTTTGATTGCTCGCAGGAGATTGCCGCTTAAGATAGTTAGCGGCAATTCGCTGTGCTGCGAGGTGAACTCGATTTATACCCGATATAGTCGATCCGTAACTCTCCGTAATTTCGTGCCCGTCGACAAATACTGTTAAATTTCGTGGAAACATGTATGTGCGAACTCACCTGAAGACGCTCTCATCGTAAGATAACAGAATGCGTACTGGCTGGCTGATGCTACGTTTCTTTACTTCGTGAGCTGGCTCGATGTGTACGTCGTGAATTATCTGTAAAATAAAGGGGAATTTGATTAGCATTTGCGTAGAATATCAGAAATATCATGTAGAATATTACGTAACTTCTTTGATCAGAGTTTATTAATAAATATATATTAATAAGCAGATCGTAAAATATATAACGATCGAAAAATAAAATTGTGAGTGCTTGAGATATGCCACAATTACATGTGTGCTGTTTACACAAATAGTAAAATAAAATGAACGCAATACTGAATGAGTCATATGTTTGGAATCATACTGATCGAAGTACTTACAGATTTATTCAATTTTTATAAATAACAAATTTTATAAATGTACGTCTACTTTAAAGAACATCCTGAGATATTATTATCTCACTGATACGGGATTATTTTCATTCACGATTGTACAATTGTTTTTATAATTGACTTTGATGCCATCAATTTGTTTTTGCAAATTCCTATTACGCTAAAATCGATTGAATAAACGTAATAAAAATACACAAATAGCAAATTTCTGTTCCTTCCCAATACCTCAATTTACACAATGCTCTCTTGGCGAATTATTAGCTATTGTATTACAAAGGACACTAGGCAACTAAAAAATTTTAAAAATTCTGAAACTTGTGTGCAAGTAGAGCAATTTATTCGTAACATAAAACTATTTTTTATTCGTGCGGAATTACAGTTTTAAGAGTTGAAACACCCCTTTGAAAAAAATTGGTTTTTTCTTTTTGAAGCGAATATCGAAACTATAAGAGATAGAAAAAAATTCTAGAACAAAAACTGAATGTTTCAAGAGTACTTTAAAACATAATAAAAAAAAATTTGTTTTAATTATTTATTTATTTTATATCCTCTCATCCCTATTTTAAAAAATTTTTTAATTTTTGTATAACGGAAATTAAAAAGCATTTTACGTTGAAAACAACAATGTATATTATAATTATGTTTCGAAAAATTATTTTTCGAATATAAACGAAAACATCTATGTATACATGCTTCGTACGTATTCGTTTCATACCGCGTTGGCTGCACGAAATAGCATGAAAGACAAATACAATACAATCCATCAGCATAGTATCAGTACAGCAGCAACTATTGAAATAAGATGTTTTATGTAATAACAACAACAACAACAATAATAATAACTGTGTTCAAGATAGCGGTCGTTAATCTCAAATCAAAAAATCAAAATTTTTCTTTAATTTTATATATTATTATAATATTATTTTCTGGGTGTCCTAAAAATTTTTTAAGAAAAGTGAAACACTAATTTTTTTGCAATAAAATGTTTCAGAATTTGATCGTAAAAATCGCAATTTCTTTTCAAAGTCCCATAAATTTTCTATTTTTTGCTTTTTCTAATTTTTTAGTTTAGTTTTGTTCGTGCGGAATTACTATTGACATAATTTTTTTTTTTTTTCAAGTACATTAGAACTAGCTGCTCTATCAAAAGCCAAAAGTAAATGAACGATATTTCATAAAAATAATAATTTTTTTATTCATACTTTGTTTTTAATTATCTTAAGTATTTTGTTAAATTATATTAAGTATTCCTTTACATAAATATTTATATCATAAAAATATTTGATTGGTTTGACACATTATTATTGTTATTATTATTATTATTGTTGTTGTGTTGTTATATAAAAACCTCTTATTTCAATAGTTGCTACTGATACTACGCTGATGGATTGTGTTGTATTTGCCTTTCACGCTATTTCACGCAGCCAATTCGATATGAGACAAATACGTATGGAGCGCGTATACATAAACGTTTTCGTTCGTATTTGAAAAATAGTTTTTCGGAATATAATTATAATATACGTCGTTATTTTCGTAGCGTAAAATGCTCTTTAATTTCCAATACATAAAAATAAAAAATTTTTGTTACATAGGGGTGGAAGTGGGGATATAAAATAAGTAAAAAATTTAAAAAAAAAACGGTTTTTTTCAAAGGGGTGTTTCACCCCTTAAATTCCGCACGAACCAAAAATAGTTTTGTGTTACGGATGAATTATACTTGCACACAAAGTTTCAGAATTTTGAATTTTTGAATTGCCTAGTGTCCTTTGTTAGAAGGTAATAGATACGATTTCGACTTGTGAAACATGAAGAACCTGAGAATAATTATGCTCGTGTAAAATCAGAAAGCTGTAATATCTTGAATCACGAAATTCAGAATTTATAGTTTGGATAAAGAGTCATGAATGCTCACATTTAAAGTCCATTCCGCGTCATAATTGGTAGAAAGTTGAGTTTGTTACTAACTAAGATCTTAATAGAAGACGCGCTAACTATAATATATTGAATCATGCCTGGTATTATGCCAACGGTGCGTGAACCTGATACGCTCTTCGACGATGTTCCAGGTTGCGAATTCTGCGATGCGGAGGCTGCAATCTCGCGCTCGCAGGAATAGCAGCTTGCGGCAAAGGCCGCAGCCACGTTTACAGAGGTTATAAGAGGGAAGAGACAGGTGCATAAACTGGGTATAAGTTCTGGTTAACTTCAACACCGTCGGGTTTCAGTCAGAAGTTGCGAGCGATAGAGCCATAGAACCAAAAGGAGGTAATGAATAGACGGGCGTGAAGAGAACTTAAACAAAGTGACGTGCCACAACGAATAGCATTGTTCACAACAGGATATGAGAATTCATCGATTAGTATATTAAAATTTCGTTCTAAATAATATTTATAAGAACAAAAAAGGAACAACAAATCAATATATTACATTAATAAATTTAATAATACGATCCAATTATGAGGCGTTAAAAACGAAACATTTACCGATTTATTATCGATTAATTCGCCACTTAGTAACAAGTTTTCGCCATAAGAAGAATTTGATTGGCGGATGGGCGCGACACTTCGTTTAATAGAGCTCCATGTAATCGAGGTAGGTCACCGTTACCTCGTTGCAATGGGTGTGCTTGTTAGAAATGCAATTATGCGAAGATCCACGTTAAGTTTTAATCCGATCCACTTTTATACTTGCGGAGAGTTTGCGTCCTGCGCGGAAAGCTTCTTAGTGATAATGCGATATCTTAAGAGGATAGGAGTGGCATTAACTGCGCCAGCCAAGGAGCGCAGAGAGGACCACGAAGACCGGATCGAAGGTCGAAGTTAAGATGCAACGGCGCTCGAGTATCACGTATATAGAAGATAACGGTAGCTAAACCACGCACACTCCATCGTAACTTACAAACCACTCTAGCGAATAGTGCTCTCTTAATTATCAAACTTTAGACCGCTCCTAATTTCTATCCTTATACCCGTGGTCTATTCAGTAATACGACGGGATGCGCGTGCCAGTGTATTGCTCTTAACCAAGAATTATTTTTGACGTAGATTTTATAACGTAGATTTTATAACGCACATTGAAGTATTCAAATATTTAATATGTATGTTTATTATGTGTATGTATATTAAATCATTAAACTAAAAGTTTTACATAATAATTAATTTTTAGTTTTTAACCATATCATTCACATTTTCATAAAATTAAATTAACTATTTTAGATAATAATTATGTAAATTTTAATTAAGTTAATGTTCATTAAATTAAATTACACTTTGAGTTGATAATAGCTGCATGAGAGGTTTTAAAATTGTTTATTGAACACACACTTATAAGAGAACAATGTAAAGATAATTTATATTAACAATGGCAATCAGTGAAATATTAATTGTGCGATTATGTTATGTATGCATATGTTGCCTCTGTGTTAAAAAAGAATTCAATAAACGTATTTAGTACAGTGGAATTATTATCAATTTAATTACCTGAGAACTAATGGAAAGGAAATGCCAAGATTAAGCAAGTGGACAGTTCAGGTGGTGTGGTGAAAAACAAGAAGATAGGATAGAAATCTACAAATATCCCGCAGAGAAATTCTATAAGCCTCATCCATCTTGGTTATTGACCTTAATTCAAGAGAAGGCAGTCGGCATTAAGATGATTTCCACAGAGAATCGATATTTTCCAGTGCTACGTCCACTAGTGGTTGTAAGGATAGTAATGATGGAAATGGTATACTATGGGCAAGCTCCATGAAGCAATATTATTGAAGTAGTTACAGCTGTACGATAGTCTGAGAAATATTATTCCTAAAATAACTAGAGAATTATATTAGGAATAAATTAGGAAATATTACTCGAATATAAAATTAAAAGGGAGAAAGGAAAAAATAATATGTATGCACAAACATACATATAATAATATGTATGCATAAACGCGCTTGAGTAATAATGAACGTAAATTAAAATTATATTCTTCTAAAATTATACTTCCATATATTTGTAAAAAAATTGAAGAAATATTTACAACATAATAATCGTTTCACATGCAGCTTAAAAATATATTTAGTTAATTTCTTTTTTATTTGCAGTAAAAGCTTGCTATTGTATATTCATTATTTTTTAAGATCACCTACTGCTATATATCTTTTTTTAAAATCCTAATTAATGATCAAGTGTATGAATGTTAAAAGGATTAATCGTTTCCATAATTCATTTCAAAGAAACAGACTTGCCTATTACTTTCCAGGAATAGAGAAATTGCCGTATTTACTTATTCGTGAATTTCTATAACCGACTTCAAGCAGTGATGTTTAATTCACATTTCAAGAGTTAAATTATCTGTGAGCGGACAAAAGCATGAAATATACAATGAAAATGTGTAATAATAATATAGCATATCTCTCACTGTTTTTATTGGGACAGTATAAATTATTATAACGTATCATTTTAATAACAATTATTAATTACAAAAGTATTATATATTATTTTGCAAAAATAAGATAAAATATTCAATATACATTTGTATAGCCATATCTCCTTTTCTGGATGAGAAAGTACCTCGATGCACTTCGATTTATCATATATCTACGCTTCGAAATAGGGACCGGGGGATGAAGAGATCGTGGAAACCGGGCAGGTGGGCAATTTCCGTGGTAGCCGTCTACCGTGATATACCCGTCTCTTTCCGGTCATACCACATTTACACGCGGCACGATGGAAATTTTGTGTTTCCTACATGTCTCTGCATTTTTGTAGCATTTTTATGCTCGTCCTTCTCCCGATGGAAACGTAAATAACCGACCGTCGATTGCTCATCCCCTGCCTTGAGATTTATTCTGACACGCCTCATCAAATGGTGAGAGATGAATTGTTGATTATTACCATCCGTGAGTACACTGATTCGCGGTCGGATCGTCTATTTTCAAACGCTGTTCCATTTAGACACATTTGCATGATGCATAATTTAGCTTCGTACCCATTCCACGTTTAATTTTTAAAGCTTCAGTCAATCTAAACTTTAATTTTTCACGTACGATGACACATGTGCACATACGATGCGGTTTGCCTAGATAACAGCACAACAAAATAACAAAAGCATTTAAAAAACGATATAACAAATTAATCGTATCGCTTCCTCACTTCAAAAGTGACATAATCTAAAAAATTAAATTTTCTACAAAAAGGGAAAAAATATTTTTCTCAACTTGATAGAAAATAATTGACTAATTAAATAATATCGGCAAAAAAATATAGTCTTAATGTCTTTACCAAATTTTTATCATTTTGTTTTACAACTCTTAAAAAAAATATCCTTTTCTAAGTTGATTTTTTCAAGCTACACTTTTTGAATTGACATTTCGATTCTTACATGACGTTGACTTTGATGATTAATAAGATAATATTTACCTAATTCATTTATGTTAATAACTCGAAAATAAAGTTTCTTTTAATTATGTAATTTTTGAAGGGAGCGATATGTAAGGTAAATCTCAAATATCATACTAATGTAAGACCACGGTTCTATTAATGATAATGAATAGTTTGATTTTCCATATTTTTAATAACTTTAAATATATTTGCTTGAAAAAAAAATGACGGATTTAAGTTATGGGAGATAACTCGAATCTGTTCGGCGAGTTTTTGAAACGATCTGTTTCTGAAATTCGACGTAATGTTATGCTGTTTCTCGAAGTAGTGTGAATCGCTCGATCGTCCATTCAACCAGCAAGGTTGAAAAAGAGATTGATCTACGGCGGAAGTTGTGCGCGTGAATTTGAGGACATTATCTGATCGCATGGAGAAAGTAATTTATGGGAGTAGTTTAGCTGTGCGCGATAAAACAAATTCCACGTGGAAGAATGAACCGAAGAGCGCGATCAAATTCTCGAGATTCCTGGAATCCTTTATTCTGAATTCTACATTTTAACAGCTTTAATTAACTCGATGTAGTCTTCAAGCATCAACGATTGATCGCATTGTTATTAGAATGTAATGCGTAATTAAATTCTTTGCTGTATCAGCAATATAATTGCGCAATATATCAGCAATCCAGATAACTACAAAATAATAAAGTTGTAGGTGCTTTTGTGAAGCTAACTCGCAACAAAATTTGGAACTAATAAAATTCTGTTTATTTCCTAAAAAATATGAAAGTTTTTAATTTCGAAAGAAATTTTGATGATTAAATATAAAAAAAATCGACATCCAAAGATATAGAATATTAATGGCACGTTTTTATTATATAAAAACTGATAATAATTTACTTATTTTATGGGAATATATTTGAAACGTGACGCTTTTTGATAGAGTTCTTGTTATCTAGAATACTTAAAAAATGTTAAATTAAAAAAAATTGTTTAATACATGAAAATATAAATTAAAAATATAATAAGTCAAAAATTCATAATAAATTAAAAAAGTATACTATAACTTAAATACAAGTTAGATATTAAAAGTAATAAAGACACAGAATCAATGTAATTTTACAAAATAATTCATGAAAATGGACGATTTGCCTTCTCCAATAAGCGCGGACGAGAAAGGAAAATAGACAAAGTTTGTCTACCAAGAAACAATGCTGATTCTCATCAATTAATGGAACGCACGAACGAGAGATTAAATGAACTCTGTTATTTTATCATTTGTAACTAGTTGCTCTTGAAGAGCCAAGATCTTTGCCAGTCGTACCGACTTCCTCTTTCGTTTACTCTGATTGTCAGAAGACAGCTCCTCAACTTTGAAAATACGTTGGAGAATAGCTTTCGTGCTGCAATGTCGTCAACAGTGAAATAAACTTCGTCGTTTATAAAACTCTGTCGCGCATAAATTCATTAGTGTTGACAAGAAATTAACGACAAAAATTCATGCTCCAAAATAATTGATATTGGTGGGAGAACAGCGTGAGAAATTAAACATTTAATAAAGCTATTCATATATAAATTTAACCAGAAGGATTAAGATGTAAGAATCGTGGTTCAACATCGAGGCAGGTTAACGTCAGGTTCTTGCCACAAAACTCCCTTCGGCGGAGGATTGGACCAGAGAGAAAATAAAGGAAAAGACACGTCCGTTCGAAATGAGATTTAAGAGAATCGAGGAGTAGAGAGACGATAATCCTATTTCTACCGCGCGCAGGCTCGGCAAAAGATTCCTCGTACAATAGTGGATGGTTACGGCGGGAGGGGGTTCGCAACCGGACTAATTGTCGACCGAGACGAGGTAATTCTCCGCTTGATTCTACGGACGTCGCGGCAGAAGCCTCGTAATTGCGATCCACTTCACTTTTTCACCCCCGTTCCACCCCTTCGCGTCACGACAAATCGAATAGGCCGACTTCCATCAGTCATCATCAGGCCTGTCCAATAACGGATAATACCAGACGCCAGACAAGACGCGCAAGTACGCGGAATTATGCGCTCGAGTTTCTGTCATGATCATAATGCTGTGCAATGGGAGCTGTCCGAAACACCGCAAGCATTACCGCAGTCGCGGCGCGAATTGGAACGTGCCAGTCGGCGTAATACATCAATTCTGCTTTTACACTGCGAACAGCACTTAGCTCGGGAAAATATATGCCATACGATATCGCGCCCGTTGAAATACGTGTTCAGTAGTTTCGGGTGTCACTCGATCCGGCATATCTGAAAACGAATCTCCAGAGTTTATTGTTGTGAAATACGGTTGACGTATCGCGTTACCTGTTTTAATCACACGTTTCGCAGAATGCAGTTTAAGCGTGGAACTTTCGCATTTGATGTGCCTGGCTTTCCCATTAAAAGAAAATAGTACCTACATTACAGAAACTGGAAAAAAAAAATACGAAGAGTTTTATGAAGTATAATTATCGATCACGGCGAGTTTTTTAATCGTAAAATACTATTCTGATAACAACATCTTTGAAAAACTTTAATATAGTTTAAAATTATGAAAATTTGATCAAGACTATATTCATCAAGAGTACAGTTAAAGTATAGTTAGTGCAGAAGAGGCGAGGCGAACCAATTATCTCATTGTATAAGCGAAGCTATTGGAGGTAGTAATGAAACACATATTGAAAGATCTTTCAGAGCAAGGTATTTCTCTTACAACAAAAGAACTTGATCAAAGATAGAATTAAAGTCTCATTATTTATGAACATCATGATACTGTAGTGAAGTAACATGCACATAAAACCAAGTTTATATTTTCTGCATGAAAATCTTCTGATTTTACAACAAAGTTTCTAGGATAGGGCACATATACGGCGATAGTTACAAGCTCGTCAATATTGTGAACATGATCAAAGTTTAATTTATGCTTATAAGCTTCACTATCAAAAGAGTTAATCAATATTCATTGATATGCATATCAAATTAGTATACTATGCGAACACAAGATTTTGCTCGAAATTTTTAACAAAACACTTTCAATCCTTCCGATTTTCTCGTCTCTGTATTTCCATATTATGTTTAGCAAGAATCGGAGCACGTAAGCAGTTGATTAAAGCAACCAGTTGGTTAAAGCAAGTAGTTTTATATACTACTACGTATACATAGATGCTATTGGTTGTACGTGGAATCTTCTACTATTGGGAATACGGAAGAGAGAAGGCGTCGTTTCGGAATCCCCCTTGTGCCGATGTCTGCAGAACGTGGGTATCATGTAAAAGCATTCCGGCGAAACTAGATTCTCCGAAGTCATAGCTTATTTAGGAAGCGCGAGGTCGCAATCGAATAGGTATTTCGTATTCAAAAAAAAAAAAGGATACGTCGGATATCTTTTTTTAATTTAAAATTCAGAAATTTCATCAACTTTCAGAGCCAGCAATCCACGCATTACCGTTACAATACTAGTACGATATCACTTGCGATTTTTGGAATCGTTGCGATTGGAAATTCTGGATTCCCATATAACGACAGATAAATGGCTATTGCATTTTGTACGGCGCCTTCATGAATATGCAGCTGCATTGTTATCTGCAGAATTATAGCTAGCAATTTCTATAGCTATGCAAAACGGACTATCTTGATAGAACATCGCTCGGCAAAGATATCGATAAGTAATGCGGACATATCTAACCGTATTTGCTGTTTATACAAACCTACTAACATATATTACACGCAAATAGTGCTATATGGTATATATGATCCACATAAATGCGTTAAATAAACAAAAACATGGTTTTTCCTGAATATTATTCATATTATCATAACAGCATATTTTTTTACATAAAAACACTAAAATTGAAATTACCATTGTACTAAGTACTTAACTTTTTGACGAAATTACGAGAACATGGTATATTTTGTCAAAACAGTACGTTTGGACAATTGAAAAGCTACTTAAGGAACCATTATCGTAAAGTTGTTTCTACCATCCTGCTTAAATGCAAAATCATTAGAGCAGGTCTCCAGCTTTTGCCCGAGCAATAGTTACGAAACAATGTGCGAGTAATTACAAGTCTACTTATATTCCACAATTTTCGATACAATATGTTGCAAATACAATATTTCTATTCAAAAACGCATCATTTTTTACTACAAAATATATTAATAACACGAACAAAAAAAAATTATATTTACATTCAATGAAGATAGTATAATCACAAGCTTGAATTTATATATAATCTGTAAATAAATATATAAATAAATCTAACCTATTAAATTTAATCTTATTTCTAAATTGAATTATTCTTCACTGAATAAACACACTAAATAATAATGAATAAAACTTCTTTTTATCAGTTCTTCTCTGTAAAATGTAAAATATAATCAGTTATAATTAAATTTTCTAATATTTGAAAAATTTATGTAAAAATATATGCTAAAAATTATATGCTGCAAAATCTATACATTTGAAGTGCATTAATGACAAACAAAATTGCATTTGAATGATATTTTTCGCAATTCTTTAACATTTCATTTTGTTTGACGTTTCACATACTACTGATTGGCATATTGTTATTTTTTATAAAATGCGTAGTTTTCTTATAGCTCTTTTCTCATTTTCTGAAAAATATAAATTTTGGACAAAATGTATTTTGAAAGTCTGCTCCTCACATATTAAAAATATTCAAAGAATTTAGAGAAAATAACTTTCTTTTATAAGTTTATTTAATAAGAAATTTCAAAATTTAATAATTTAAAAAATTTAACAACTTCTTTCAATAAAGATACTATAAAGAATGCTTATCGACATAACATCGGTGTAAAAAGAATAGAAGAATTTTGACAGAAATTGAATTATGCCATCACCTGACGTTAATATAATTTGCATGTCCATTATAGTAGCGTGTTAGGGGAAAAAAGGACGGTTCGCTGTCGCGATTCGTAGCGCGCACACGATTATACAGTCAGTCGTGTTGAATATTACCATTTTCTGTCTGAAGTTCCTTTAGCATATCGATAAAATTAAATATTTCAATAATAGAAAATTGCATATTTTCATTTTTATTTTCATAGGATTTTCAATTTTTCGAAATCTAAAATGTATGCATTAACACTAAAGAAAAAACAGAATGTAATAAAAATAAACAATACATGCTAAAGTTAATTCCAGAAAAATTGCTCTTTACAAGCAAAATACACGCGTATATTTCTTTTTAGCTGTGGTAATATATAATCTTTCCATCGAGAAGGAGTTTTTCTGCAGGAAAACGTTGGCAGAACAAAATGAGGAAAAATCTAATTAAAGTACGGGAAATATCAAATACGCAGCAGAAAACTTGCCGACCATTCTTCCTAGTCATGCTCTTCCACTTCACATACTGACGTAAACTGTAATCCGAGATAAATGCGAGATCCCATGCGGGCCACACTAACGCAAAATACGAGCATGATGTTCATTGAAATGATATCAATTTCAAAACGCGGAATCGATGCGCGCGTATATGTACGCAATTGAATTCTCGAATTACATCCAGAAAGATCAAATGGTACTTCGCGATGCGATGGCAACTGCTATAATTGCATACGCGAAGCGAATTTGCTTCAGTATGCTATTCTTGATATCGTGGAATGCAAGATACCGCCGCCCTAGTTCGAATTATGTGAATTGATTTCGTAGGCGGTTTGGTTACGTTTATTACCCTCGATAGTAAGGTACGTACTGCACGCAGGTATCTCTGCATTTGTGATCGAATGTATGCTCAAGTCTTATCTGACACAAAGCCACACATGCAAATACGGCGCAATGGTTGAACATCTTACACACTGCGGTACGATCAACCGTGTTCCTTTACCGTACAATTAATATGCATATTGTACGAATGACATGGGCGTGTAATGCACAATATGTTGGATAAGCGTAAGGATGAAAAATTTGTAAATATTTCATAAAATCATTTAATGGATTTAATATGTCTTTTGCACGGTAATGTTATAAATAACGAAAGATGTGTGGTCTACATTAAACTGCGTTATAGTCGGATAAGGCGACAAACATAAATAATATAGATATCTATTTTCTGTAGCTGTGTTTCGTACAATAAGCTTCATATCTTATATAACCTACAGCTACAAAGAGAATTTATACTACAAATAATACACAAACATAAGTTTATATTTCAAATTAAGGAAGAAAATGTAACAAGATTTTATTAAAAAATAATAAAATATTTATAAGATAAATATTGATTAGATAAAATAATTTTTAATGAGAAAAGCTTTGACGTGTTTTTCTAATATGTTTTAACTTGCAGTCTGATAAAAACAAACGTAAAAAGTACCGATTGAAAGTAAGAGTTTTTCATATTTGATCAGTTCTATCAAAGCGTAATGTTTGCATTGGCGTAATAATTTACGCAACTGCCGTGTTTATGTCAAGGCAAGCTAATTAGTTGAGTAGATGGTTGAACCGACTATAGACATGAAAGAGCCTTGCTCGCGTCACGAATCCATTATGCAAGACATTGCAACCCTCACCTAACGAACTAATTTGCTGTACATCGCGCAAAATGGAAAAGACATAAAGATGGAATAAGGAAGGGCATGGGTAAAACTACATCGGATGCATCCCTATTGTTAGTGCAAACATTTAATCAGATCTTGCGTGACAGTATAAAACGAAGTAAAGCAAATTGAATCGACAGATTGAAAGCACAATGACTCAACCACATTTATTGTTAGAAAGATTTAAGATCAGCTTTGAGAGAATCCACATTTTTATGCTTTTTCATGCATGCGATTTCTTTCAAAAAAATCTAAAATGAAGACAATCTTATTGAAATTTAAATATTTTTACTGTAAACGGTATTGTATAAACGAAATGTCTTAAGACTGCAAATGTGAATACACAACCGATATGAATCACTAAAGTTAGTTCCCTAACAGTTTAAACTAGACCTGTAATGCTTAAATCATATTTTCGGTATGAATTTCAGTATAAATGATACATATCCCGTTTTATAAACTGCGTATTGAAATCATTTTCAGTTTCTTGAAACGCAATTATAACTTGAATTGAGGTAGTAATATCATAAATTATATATATATTATATAAGATGTACATAATTTGATGCTAAGCATCTTTTAAAGCTGTAAATAATTTATTTACAAAATAATATCTCAGACGAGATAAAATAATATCTCAGATTCGAACTCGGATTTCCTGTATTACGAGCTGACATAAAAAATAATTTAATTATATTTATCATAATAATGTTGTTAGATCTTTTCTTAATATTTTGCGTCATCTGAAAAATCTTCTGGCTCGGTTAATCCTGCGCTTCACCTTATTGCTGAGAGGGTGAATTTCCAGACGCACGCGTCGCAGCGAATTCGTAGCAAATTGTGCAGCGCGAGCCCTAAATAAATTTCGCGTCGTAGGGCTTTGTACTCTAACGTGACAGGAAATTTCTGTGGGCATGTAGGTGTGTCAGTGTACATGCGCTTCTAGAGAATGTTACGAGGTATTTCGGGCAGATGCTCTTTTAGCCTCGCCGTCCCCGCGAGCTTCGAAGTCAAGCGCGAGATTGCAACGCTTCAGTAACTAAGATCTACACGCGATGGTAACCGGGGTTCATTCAATTTGCAAGTCTTTGTTTGTTAATCATTAATTTTAGTGTTCGATGAATCAGTATTTATAATTTTCTTATACTATGACTTTTGAAACGTAATTCTTTCAAAATAAATATTTTAAAAATATGCTCAATTTATAAATTAAATATATATAACCAAAAAAGAAGATCCTATAAAACTAGACATGTAAAATATAAAAAAATAAAACCATATAAAATTAAGTTTTCTTCGAGCTTCAATGAAATTATATGCAATTATGTTTTAACAATCAATATACATATATAGGTAAGGGATTTCCTGAACAAACGGTTTACGTATAATTTTCAAACAATGAAACGCCCACACGTTCTACCGACACGTGTACCTATCCGCTTAAGGATAATCCACTTTAATGTCTAATAACGATTTACGATAAATTACGTCAATTTGTCTGCTTTTAATTAGTACTAGTATAAATATATATACTTAGAGATTATTCTATAAAATCATGTACATATTAATCAAATAAAATAACATGAAAAATTGTGAACAAATCTCGAATAACGGAGGATATTTAAAATTTTAAATAAACATTATTGCATTTTTAAATATTGTATTTTTTTAAACAAGAATACGATTGATAATTATTACAATTTTTTAATCACCAAAAAATATACAACGATTTTAAAAGATAAAAAATGATCTCAATATCCAGGATATAGTGTTCTTTATCATCACAAGCACGAATTCAGTCGTATAAAATTTATGGAATTGTCGGTGGTAACGTATGGTATCGCTTTACGTGTATAACGTGTATTATGTAATATATGTGTGTGTATGTACATAGTATACAATACGCGTCTTTCATAGCGTATATTAAACCACCACTCGACAATCTAGCCGCCACCTTCGCCTTCTTCGACCTGGCACGATGTGATCTACACGTGGCAATATTGCGCCACATGCCGTGAATTCTCTCATAGCCATTTCGCCTAATCGAGACGGCGCCCCGGCGGTACCATGCGCCACTCGTGCTTGCGATCGTCAAAGTAGTCCTCACAGCTAGTGATTATTAAAAGGAGGACGACAGAATAGAGATTCGAGCAAGCAACGTCATGTTACGCATGCATGCGCACGCCGCAATGAGAGGACTATGAAAATATTAAGAAAATCATCTGTCAAGAATTGAATTTGTGTATTCGATTTAATTATAAAGACATATTTGCTATAATTCAGAAGCAAGCAAATTTATCTCTTTCAGCATAAGCGCGACTTTAAAAATCTCTAAATGTCACATTCTCGTTACGAGTTTTATTTTATTTCGATTAATAATTTCAAAACTAAAAAGATATTAGAACGAAGGAAACAATCTTGTATATCATCTGGCTAACGCCTTGAATGCACAAATCTCGTGATTTCATCGTACGTGCCACAATCAACAGCTGTAGCTATTTCAGTTGTTATTTCCCCCTTGATTTGTTTCAAGAGTTAGAAGAAACGAATGCTTACTTTTAAAAATAATATCACATAATATTATATATGATAATCCAACATTTAATAGATTTCAATTTTTTTACTTTCGTATATTTTTTCGCGAGTTTCAAATCGAAAGATTTAAAAAAATAAAAGTTTTTATAATAAATATTTAATAAACTAATTTAATAAATGTGTTTTCATATATACGGTCTAAAATTAAGTTTCTTAATAATTTAATCAATATTTTAATTTTAGTGTTATTAAACGCAAAAATTTTACACATAACACAGGATATATTTCATCAATTTTTATCTCAGATATGAATGCGCATAAAAATTTAATCTTCTAAGTAGCTATATCCAGAGTAAGAACCTGATGTACTGACCGGCGCTTCTTCGATCTTAGCCAATCCTATTCTCATCGATCGTACACGGGCCATAATCCTCTTACTAATTCGCCGCATGCATTACAGATTGGGTTATACTCGCGTAGCTTAGAATAGCCTGGGTCAATCCAGAATCCTAGGATTGACAAAGATTATGTCAACGCATTTAGATATCTTTACATCGATAAATACCAGATGAATGAGTAAATACAGCGCGAATTTATTTGATAATTAATGACATTATTCACGGAACGTCACATATATTAATAAATATTTATTAAGTGCATATGATAATTATATGTATGATTAATACAAAAAATCTCTAGAACTTCATACTCTAATGCTGATTGATATGATAGAGTTTTTCATTCAAATTAACAAAAAAGAATGGAGAAACTAACCTAGTTATACAATAATAATAGTATGATCACCAGTCATATAATCGACGATACGTTCGATGTGTTAAGTTAGAAAGTTAATCAAATGTTCAAAGATAGTACCGTAAATTCCTCTCTGGCTAGCGCGGAAAACAAAATTTATGGTCCCACATAGATCGATCGCCTGTCTCGAGACCAAATGGAGTCTGAAATTCTTCCGTAGACGACTAAAAAACAAGATTTACGGTAATTGGATTTTGTAATTCCATCATTCTTGATTCTAAACTAATCGAAATCTGAAATTTCTTCCGGACTAGGCAAACCCGATTTACGGTAATTAAGTTCTGTGATTCAATCCAGTGAGTCTAAAATAGAACGCAATGGAATTCATTTGAATACGTGCTTTAAAAAAAACAAATATGAAAATTGATATGAAATGTGATAGGAAAAATAAAAATATCTTAAAAGTAAGTATTAAAAAAATTTTTTTTAATTAATAAAAATTTGAGTCAAAAAGAGGATAATATAAAAGGATAATATAAAAGGATAACTCATTGCAATATAATTTCAATTCTTTCCTTGAACTTACGAAACACGTCAGCGGCAATAATTAATTTGAGAAGCGTCTATTATAAACTTAAAATTCATAAAATTAATTCATATATAAAATTCTTAAAAATCTTAAATTGTGAGCACATAAAAATTTATGATTAAACATGAGCATTTTGTTCGTTTGATTAATTAAAGCAAGTAATCTTTATGAAAATCGATTTTAACCAGAAAGCTTATTGTATTTTTTTTTCAAATTTGCGATGCATTTCCGATATTATGAATCTTCGCCCGTCCAGTTCGCGGCTCACTGATGCTGTTTATTCTATGAATTATGTAAGAGTTTATAGTTCACCCAACGGAGAAACGATAAAAAGCTCTACGACCACATTATTGCGGGATCTGCGATGAGATGCACTTTCGCACAGCAATCTTGTATCATATTGAACAGGTAAAGCCCACCTGGGTTCCAAAATATAGCTATCAACATAAGAGGTATAAAATTTGATGCAGAAATGACTGATATTTTTAAATAATTCACTTTGTATTCTTGATACTCTCTGTCTCTGTCTATCTGTCTCTCTCTCTCTCTCTCTCTCTCTCTCTCTCTCTCACACCAACTCTATAATTGAGTATTATTAAGTTCCAAGAATAAAATTAATGTAACTTGATTTACTTATAATTGTTAAAAGCTATTATTGACATTTTCATTTCCAATAATAGCTTCTAATAGCTCAAATGGATTAAGTTGCAATAATAATATAAAAAAAACATTTTAATAATCATCATATGCTACTGAATAAGTTCTTCTTATAATTTATATTCTTAGTATTTCTATTAAACTAACAATTAATTATACTCCTTAAGAAGTATCGTATTAAAGAAATAAATCTACGTTGTTATCTAATCATGTCAAATATTTTTAAAAACAACAAAATATCAAAAATCTTCAATATTTTGTTATAATAAAATTTATTTCTTAAATTAATACATAAATATACTATTCTTATTATATATAACTTATTACATTTTGTTTGCACTCTATAAAAGTCATGCAAAAAATGTAATGATTAAGTAAATAATGTTTTTGATAAAACCGATAATATAAACATTAAAAAGTTTGCTAGCAAATAACAATCAATTAGAATAACAATCATAGCAATAATACATAGTTATGCAAACTAGTTTCTGGATAATACTTGAATTTCTCTATTGATATTTAATTACATTTTAAATTTTATGACAATTTTATTTAGCGTCGTGATGATTATGTTAACAATAATATCGCAGAGTAGAAAGGATAATATTAATAAATCCAACATAATTTAAAAGTTAACATTATTCAAGTTTATTGGATGAATGACAGTACATCGAAAACCTTTTATCGCAGTTGTTCATCCCCATTATCGCGAAGATTAACGTTTCTATGAGATATCGACGTAAGCAGGGATCAACGAAGTTATAGGTCACGTCACTCATACTTGAAATTTGTACGAAACATTCTCGCTTCTCTGATCATGGTCGATTATAACCAGAGGTGCGAAAAAATTACTGTCGTCACCCACGTATAACGTAACACGCACGCACCTTTACATGAATTTCGATTGACACGAACAATTCGAACAACACGAACGTTTAAATTCTTAATAATTCTCACATAATACATATACGAAAGTTAACATTACAAAGAAACAAGTATTTTTTATAAGCAATATGAATATTAGTAATATTTTTGTTGATAAAATTTATAATAAAATATATAAAGTCTTTCTGTTCTTTGATTCCGATAAAAAAGTAATATAATATTAGGTGTTGGAATTAATTCGTAGTGTTTTTTAATGAAAGAATGTTATTTATTTCACATGAGCATTAAAAAATACATTAATGAAAGTACTTCCCATCACTTGTAAAACGCTACGAATTAATTCCAACACCTAATAGATTATGATAAAGCATAAATTCTCGGACTTCAATATTCGATATTTACTGCAGCTAGCTAAAATGTAAAAAAAAATATTCAAATCAAATATAGGTTTATGCGTAGTATATTTTCGAAGTAGATGAAAAGAATTTTATAGGATTTCCTTAACGATCGTACTGCGCAAATAATGTTACTCCTATTTATATTCCGTTATTAAGTTATTCTTGCCCCCTTGCAGAGAAAGCTTTTAAATGACGGAATACAACTTGCATGGTGCCAAGCGTGGCAATCGATGCTCAAGCACGTTCGCCGAACCCAAACCACCCCAATCTGGCCGGTAGTCGCCAACCTGACCAAACAACAGTCTCCAGATCCCGTATAAATTAAAGCAATTTGCATGTCACGCGCGCTCACGGGTTCTAGACACGAAATTTGGCGCGGTAGAAACGACCAAGACCGAATGTCGTTAGTCAAACAATCTAACCATTTCTGCCGTCTGGTCTCGTACACGCATGAGGATATCGCTTGAAATGTCCACTCGCAAATGGCACATGAAAATAGAAACCAAATGTGTGACGCAATGTATAAATTCATCGGTTTGCTTATAAATTACGCTACGTACGTAGCGAAACAATATGTATAACTTTCGTTAATTAACCATCGATATTTAGCTAACTGTTGAAACATTACATGATTGCCGATATTGTTTTCGTGAAACGTACTATATTTATTGTAAAATATCTTAAATGCAATATAATAAGTAGTAAAAGTTAAACAGAAAGTCAAACGTGGGAAATATTGCATTCATATTATAATTATTATTGACTGCATCATATACTTAAAAAATGTAATAACTGTAATAATTGTAATAACTATAAACCATGAATAAATTTACGTTAAATTTAAATTAATGTATGTAAATGTAAATTAATTTGATAAATATTTGTTACAATCAAGGATCACTCTTTCGCTTTAAGCGGCATTTCTCCCCTGAGTGTCGCACAGCCTCATTTTGCTCTATTCCGCCTCGTTATATGTTAACTCTCCGTCCATGCACGTCGTATCTGTTAATAATGTCACAGGCCGACCTCTGAGCTCTCTCTCTCTCTCTCTCTCTCTCTCTCTCTCTCTCTCTCTCTCTCTCATACCCTCGGCACCTCTGACACCGGCGGCGCTTACAGGGTGGCGCTTGAAACAACCCTGCGGGCCTCACACGGACTGCGTTACGTTCCATTATGCACGCCGGTCGATTCCGCTCGAGCGATTTAACATGCATTAACTTGTAAACTCGCGACTTGCCGTGTATTCGATAATGCAGCCGCCACCGACACCACCGTCGCCACCCGCGCACCGCTGCGTGGCGTCGGGACGCCTTTTACGAGGGGCATACACCACGGACCTACTTCCCGCGTGTCCCACCCCCCCGGTACCAACATTGACATCCTACGCTGCGTTCCATCTGCCACCCGGAAAACTCCCGGAGCTTTTGATAATACATTATTAATGAGCCGAGCAGAGAATCACGAGTCTCGATTCTTCCGAATTCGGAAATCCGATTCTGCACCAAAGAACGGGAATAATATTTAAATAATTATTGATCGTCGGCGCATATGAATTGTTCGGAGCTAAAAAACTCATGACTTTTCTCCGATTTAGATATTCATGATTAAAAGATGCCAACCAATGAAAAACGGACCGAATGATACCGAATGATTCTTGGTTTTTACTTAAGGCTATATTTTCCGGTAAATATCATAAATAATTCAAGATAACAGAGATGAATTCGATCTAAAAATATATAAAAAACAGTCTCTGCGTTGTTAAACAAAAAATTCTACTGAAAATGAATTGTAAAATATATCAGATATGTATATTTTTTATTCCTGATACATATAGTGCGATGCGTATTATGTGACATATCAATCATTCTGCACAATAAAATGAGACTGGGACATAAATTTACAATAAAGAGTTGTAAATTTAGATGTAATATTTGTATACATATATCCAGTACTTTAAAAGAGATATGCATTCTGAAATTCCGTAATTGTCATTTCTCTCTTGTAAAGTACATTAAGCATATTCCGTATTATCAATATTTTGCAAACCAACTACATCAAATTCTATTCAATTTAAAGCTTCAAGGATGTAAACGCTTCGTTTAACATCCTTTATAAATTTCTTGTGATTGTATGGAGCATTTTTTACAAGAAGCACAAAGGGTCGGCAAAGCAATCTCTTCATAAAAAAAGATGAGCAAATGTACAAAGTACATAAAATCTATTCAGTCAAATTTCAAGCTGCACAACTATGTTAACGACTCTTGTCGCTCTTCACGATGAGATTGAAAAAGTTACTGCATTCCCCTGGGCGTCGAGCGACAGAGTAGTTGAGAGGGATGTTAATCGACGGCTCGGACAGGACGCAATTCGAACATTTGGGAAGTAGACGAGGAAGGAGGTCGGCGGATGGCAAAGGATGAAAGCACACGGTGGAAAAGGGTGGTATACGGAGGAGGAAACGAGGCGAAGCGGTGCAGTGGCCGCATAAGTGTACGTTGGTATGGGTGACCATTCAAATGGAAGCCTCTCTTGTCCTGCCTCTCGTTTTCCCTGTCTTCTCACTCACCATTCCCTTCCCATTTCAAGTGGTCAGCCTTCGGCAATCGTCCGGCACGGTGGGCGAACGCGCGAGTCGCAATCTGTCCCTCGTCGAAAATCACCGCGGAAACAAAGTAAAAGCTCCCTCCGGAACCTCGTTCCTATAGAATCCCTAATCGAAACTACGAGCCGTGGCTCGCGGACTACGTGCACGAAGAATCGAATGGATAATCGATAGTCGTACTAATTCCGCGCGAAATCAAAAGGCGAAAGATGCATTGACGCGGACACATACCGGTAATCACAGCCCGTGCAAAAGCTAATTAAATACATTCTAGCAATATTGGAAATTCGTCGTAGTATTGTAAGATTTAAATGAGACAAGTGTGCTTTTCCGTAGCAACTCCGCTGTTTGTAACAAATACCAATTGCAACAAAAAGAGAAGTAATAGCAAATAATTGGAAAAAAAGCCCTCGAGGAAAGTTTCGAGGAAAGAATTTATACATATATATATATATATGTACACGGTCGAAATAAATGTGCTCTCTTCATTTGTTATATAGTGCGTTATTAATTCTGCTTTTGATGATCTTTTTTCAATATTATCCTTTTGAAACTCCATATAATATGATATAGCACAATATTTAACATGGATATAACAATAATTATCAAACTGAAATATAATAAATTACTTAATCTAAAATTATTGAATCAATTCAAATTAAGCTAAAGATACAGTGAGTAATATTTCAATTTGAATAACATTGAAATCACTAATTAAATTCTAGACGATGCTTAATTCTCACACGAATCAATCAATAGAATCGAGAACCAAATTTAAAAGCAACATAAAATTTCAACTAGTTACGTCGATCAATCATAATTGAAACTTCACTGAAACGGCAATAAGCTTTAGTAGTGGCACATTCCTGCAACGATTAAAACTACAATTTTCGCAAAGAATGAAAATTAATTAAAACCTTTCTGATCTCAAAATGTAATATTCCATGTATTATACGCCATGGAATCCAACAAAGGTATTCAACATAATGCTCTTCGCATAAAGCATCGTTGGTAATTAATCAAGAATATCTTTTGAAATTTGACTGATGTCCATTTGAGTTAAAAAAACTGCTATTTCCTCGAAATACAAGTGTATCTCATTTTGTAAGATGCAAAATTCTATAATCAAAGATCGAGAGAAGAAGTAGCCAACGACGAGGCTCATTCAGAGGTATTACTCTTGCAAGATAACAGTCACGACTCGAGCGCTCTCAACGAGGACCATCACGGCTTGCAGCCGCAAAACTATTTTCCGATAACGACCGACACTCGCTTGGTGGGATACATTTGTTCCAAGCTCGCACCCTGATTGCGTGGGACGCCGTTTTCCCCGGATGCATATTTTATCCCGCTGACAGATTTATTGCCGGCTGGTTATTCGGCCGCGCCAGCTTCTTCCTCGATTTTATTGTTTTTATTTTGTATATCTGGAGGTATCATGTCTCAATTCTCACTATCATACTACGACAACCGGATGTGTATACTATCAAACTATTCGATATTGAATAGTTCGATGCGTTGTATTATAATTCGCGAAAAGAGAAATTAATTTAATAAATACGAAATGGGAACAGATGCAAAATCCAAAACTATCAAAAATATATTTTTAAAAATGAGAAATCCAGACAAATAATATTGTTTGATGGAAGACCAAAACAACTGTTGCATTATATAATTTCAAAATTATAAATCTATTATAAATCTCAAGAAAAAGAAAGTAAATTTAGATAGCATATTTTTTTGTCTAAAATTTAAGTTTTGGATACCTACATAAATATCTGGAATTATAAATATCAACTTACAGTTAGAGTTAGATAAAAATATGCCATCCTTAATTATTATATTAAATAGAAATATGGAAAAGAAGCTTTTCATCTTAATTAAAAATTTAATAATATTATTCTGTAATCTCCAAGTTTGGTCTAGTAAGTAATGCCAGAGTTCTATAATTTACCGTTACAGACTGCCATGAGAATTATGATGCATGGTTGTAGAGAGAATTTCATATGTACCAATGTTTTCCCTCAACTTTTCCGCCACTTCAACAGAGATATATTATTCCGTAACGAAAGTACTTCCTCGTCGCGTTTTCTTTTCTCAATATCAGTAGCATTACATTAAGCAAGAACTTTTTCACGTATCAACGAACATAAGATATAAATGCGCAAATGAAATATTGCTATCGAATTTAATTCTTTTCTGACAGTCACTTCTGCTACATGACCTAGATTTTGGTACACCCGCGTGTTACCTATAGGTAGTCGGAGTTTCATAACGTATATTGGCTATTGTGAAAAGTGTATGGATGTACATGTATATGTTTGCACCGATAAAACCCTAAATTCTAGCCAACCTGTCAAAGCGATTTCAATGAAATTTCTACGGAATCCGATAAAAATAGTATTCTTTTTAATTACTACGCGCAAAAAATGTCAATGCTCAGAAATTATAGAATTACGTTTATCGGAAATTTGTGAACGTTTCGAAAAATTTATTATAATATAAGTAAATTATTCTAAATTATCTTATAAAGTTATAAAGTATGTATACGTTGCAACTTTAAGATGTCAAAAATTAATAGCTTAAAAAAATATTTAGGAATAATTAAAAAGCTAATCATATCTTAAACAAAAAATATTTTTTTTCCATATCCATACGGTCCAATAAGATTCTTATTCTTAGACAAAAAGTTCGAAAATTTGATTTTTATAGAATTATTACATTAGAACACAAATAAAATTTCATTTTAAAACAGCAATCCATTTTGCAAGCGTTGTAAAAGTACGAATAGCTATCAAATGAAATGAAAGAGTTTAAAATTGTTTTCCCTAAAATACATAAGAAACAACAAAGTATTTCCTAGTTTTCGTTACGAACGTGTCGGTAATTCTAACTTTGGACAAACGAAACTGAGCGAGTCGCAATGCTTGCACGTATATCCCTCTATTGCAGAAACCCTTTCCAATCACCCGGACGGTGCCACATACGATCCTTACGTGCAGCGATCTACCAACTGCCTTGCGCACGTGCAAACCATCCTCATATATAGTGTCCTGGTTCATCGAACGTGGAAAGGATACGAGATGGTAAAATCACGGAACTATGTGTCCAATAACGGATACAGACATTTTCCACAGACAACCCGTGTGTGACCCAAATGCGTCTGGAAAAGTTACGAAAAATAGAAACTTAGAAACGAAAAGTCGTGAGCAGATAAAAAAGATGAAAAAAGAAAAAGAAAAAACATTTTGCAAAAAAAAAACACATCTATTCTGCGGCGAGAAAAATTGATATTAAATGCAGAATTTATAATATAATTTAAAATACAGCGTCGATAATTATTTTTGAATGTTCCGCTGAGCAAGTAAATTGCTTTGAATGACAAAAAGCGTGATTCAACAATAGAACCTTTTAATTCAGGAATACTACGTCCGTTTAAAATACTTTTCCAAGTTCCACAAGATATTTCAAGCATAGCGTTTGGCACATCGTAAATTACATTCCTCTCGTTCACGTACGCAAGTATTGATTATAGAGGCAGACTCGTACATTCAAGCCCACTTTGGTTTGCCCAAACACACTCTTCGTTCACAATGTGTGCGGCCACTCCCAATCGTAGGGATACTGAGTCTTCTATCTCTACCAAACATTGTGATTTGCTCAATGTATCATGTTTACCATGCGTCTCGTATCGTGAAGTTATTTATGGGGTTACCGGTCCATTTTTTCAAGTCCGAAAATAACCATTGTGTTTCTCTTTTACGGACAATGTTTATACTCCCCACATTCATCATTTAATTCGAACAGTTTCGCCGTATTACGGTAAAAAATGTAAACTTCTAAAGGATAGTAGATATGCGAGTCATACGAGACAATGATAAATGTTACGCTTAAATTTCAATATATTGGCCGACTATATTTCATTGTATTTTTGTACCTTGAATGATTATCAGACATTCGGGATGACATTTTTATCGTAAATCTACTTTTGTTACATCTGATATATTAAATATATTATTGATGACAAGTATATTCTTGGAACATACATTTATCGCATCCGTAAAACTGAAACTTTAATTTAACAAATGTTAGCGTGATACAAAAACGATATGACATTGCAATATATTTTACGCGATATTTTTAGTTCCGGATTTCTACTTCCGTTCGATATTGACCATGGAAAATGTATACATAGTCCGAAATGTCGAAGCGTACGTGACTGTACAAAATTGGTGCGACAAATTAAATTTTTCTCCCTTCTTATGTAGTCTCTCCATACTATTCATGGAGAAGAAAAGCCGAAAGCTTAGTGGCGAAACCGAGGGAAATGCATGCGCACGATTGGCGAGAAAGGGTGAGTTACGTACATACATAGAGAAGGTTCCAGCATGTTTTATCGCTTGTTGGGCCGAAATTGGTAGGATATTCGGTATAAATTCACCTTCGATGGCGGCATTATTTGACATTGGTGTAATATGTGAGAATATGGCGAGCCGTAAGTACGGAATGACGTCGAGGTGGAAGAAAAACTTTGGAACGAAAGCGCATGGGGGTGGGTTTTTATCCGTTCGTGTTACGACGCTCGGCTACGGAGGAAACGGTGGGTAAATCGAATCTCGGCTTTGCGCCCTCTCTTCGCGTCCTTTGCCCGGTTTCCGCAGCTACGGCAACGAGGAGCAAAATGGCAAAGCCGGCTTTAATTACTTTTCACGAAATAAAAAAGATCGAGGGTACGCTTTAGGCCGCGAAGATTGAATTTTAATGTATCGCACTGGCAAAATCCGCAAACCTCGGATTCTAATTCTAAATCGTGATAGAACATTTCATTACTCGCACATAGACAGAAAAGTTGCGATGTGATCTCTTTAAAATTTTATTAAATAAAAACTTTTTATAAATTTAAAATTTTTACTATGCTGATTTTATATATATATATATATATGTATACATACACTCATAATAAGTCTGAAAAGATATGTAAATCATCACAAGTATATGTATACGTGCACTAATTCGCCCATTACAGATGTGCTAAGCCATAACAAATCGATCGTGCATAGTCGAATAATTCGCTAATTGCATTAACAGACGAATTCATGCGCTCAAAGTATTTAAAACGTTATTAAAAATGTAACAGTCACATATAACGTCATATGTCCGTTTGACGAGATTAAAAATTTAAATTCGCCTCGACAGAAAAAGAGAGAACTATCAACGTATTATTTTTTTCCGTATGTTTTTTTTTTTTTTAACAGAAAGGTGACCAGTTCAGTCCGATCACGTGTAGTTCACGTAATCCGTGAAATTCTATTCTACTGTGCAATGTCAGCCATACGGCGTAAACAGGATTCTATTACCGATGTGTAAACGAAAGGTTTTTATATATCCACTCTCGCGTATTACTGCACAGTTCATTGGTGCAAGTAGAACGGTAGGTACGCCCGCATCATCCCTAGCAGACAAATGTAACGCATGAATGACACCGCTGAGAACTAGTGGTTCGTAAAGTATCTACGTCACACGACGTATACGTGACGTGCGAGGTAAACGTTTCCAGGTCCCCAGAGGTCCGCCCAGATCGAAACTCGGGAGTGGCGCAGCTACTCCACGCCATCGAGGGACTGTTTATCAATCAAGTTAAGCAAATATCGTACACGTAACGTAGCGTATTGCGGGGCGCTGTTGCGTCTGGCACATCTGTATGTGCTCGCATCGCATCAGTCCATTCAGTGTAAAATACAGTAATGCAGTGAATGCATGCATGGCGCACTAAGTGAAAATCTTAAGCGTCACTTCATGTCGGAACCATAATTTCTAATATTGCAATACGCATCGGAGATTTATGTAAACCAGTAGTGCATGCAACTACGTAGCTTATAATCCTGATATCAGCACAATTCATAAAATAATACACAACTGATTTTCGTAAAACGCATCAATGAGTTTGGATAAAGTGTTCATCGAATGCTCTCAAGCACGTGAAATTTGCGTTACTCGTATTTAGAACGTGTATTGAATAAAAGATGAAGTACTTTGCTGTAGTTGCATGTTTCGAGTGTAGAATTACTTGATATACCTTGCGATCCACTTCTGCCGCAGTGGAATATTTTTCCAAATGCATTACAGATGTGTCTACAAACTCGTAACTCCAGCATCTTTCTTAAAATTGAGCTATGTCACATATCGATCCACATATATGTAAACGCTAGTAGCACGTTAATATCATAACAAATTGCATTTAATTCGTTACTGCTGAATTATGATCCAGAAATTATACCAATAATACATGATGTAGAAACCTATCGTAATGAGCATGAATTATAACAACTGTAATACATTACGATTTGCAAATTATGCAAAAGGATTTAATTACGAGATATTGATATTGCATCCTTTAGTAAATATTGATGATAATTTGACGTTGTCGTTGCTGACTTTCTCTACGAGGGATTTTTGCAGATGTAATATTCCATTTCACGCAAAACCATCATTTAGCGAACTAAAATTATACGGCTACGTTGTCACCTTACTTTCCGTGGTACTTTCCGATTCTGCGTCCCTTTCTTCTTTCTTTTCTCTTCTGATTTTCTGCATCAAATTTCTTCTCCTTTTGCCCTCTCTCTGGATACCGCAATATTCATGATAAATGAGCACACGCAGACGGTACATTTGTATGAAACGCGCCAAATGCGATTTGGACGTAGCAACCATTCCACTTTACGAAGGCGCATAAATGTGTATGAAGTTTTACGGGCACAGACGAAGGTGCAGACCCACGTAATCGCCAGCCGTGGCATGATAAGTTCGAAGTAACCAAAAGGGAAAACCATTTCGATGAAAATAAAGTCAGTTGAGAATAGAAATAGAATGGAATAGAAATAATATATAAACACGATGCATTCACTATCGCAAATCTTTTTTTCAAGTGGATTATTGTTTCGTCAATTACCACAATGTCCCATAAATTTCTGCATGCAATCGCCACTTACTTAAATCTTAAATCACATTGTTAATGAAAGCTTTCTTAACGAGAGCACGTATATAAGTCGCTGGATGCAAATAAGTTTCGTAAATATGTAAATATATTCTGACACAGTAAAATGTAACGGCGGAGAGTTTTGACCACGGCACATACTACTCCGACCTGACTAAACTGCCGAGAACTTCGCCGACAATAGCATTAAAATTATTCGTCTTCGGGATGATAAAATTACAACGTGTCAACGAATGCGCCGCGCAGAGAAACTCTGGACAAACGTGGACGTAATGCGCGTCCGCGGCCAACGGTGATATATGGTTTTCGCAATGTTGCCGTGAAGGATGCTAAGTTAAAGGTTTCCCGTGGCTGGCGAGCTTTACGACTTTCTGGAACGTTTCACCGAAATCGTTGCCTTCTAAGGGATTCCCGCCTGCTCGGCCTGCTCTAGCATTCACTAAATAAATTCACCTTGATGCAAGCGATAGAGTTCTCCGACTTTTCCACATTTCCATTTAATTAGTTTAACATTCGCGTCACGACTTTTATCGTTAAATTTTCAACAACAATGGACACGTACCCGAGATTCGGTGTGAATGAGATGTGATCGTGAAATACTGGAAATTATCAAAACTCAGAGGAAAATCGAAAAGTTGAAAGCCACGGCTTTAACCAAAAGTTTTGGGGGAATGAAGAAAGAAGATCGGATAGAGAGAAGAGATAGATAGCAGCCGATGCTTGCGAATCTTTCGTGAGGCTTATCGGTTTCGAGCACTTTCGAAGAACGACTCTCCGATACAGGATCAGATACGCCTTAAACTTCGAAACCACGAATCCTTCTCACTTACCACGTGAAGTAGCTTGCACCGTTAGAATCAGAAATGGGCTTTTTAATCGCAAAATTCGATTTTCTTTTCTCCAGGAAAGTTCTTGTCAAACTTTCTCTCTACTTTCCTTTCAGTACGAACAAACTTTAACGAAGAACTTAAAGATATTAAAGACAAGTACCAATCGTGTCTTCGTCGTTTCTAAGTTTCTTCTATTTCTATATTCAGATTATATATATATATATATATATCATGTAAGAAAACTTTATAATAACTTTATAATAACTTTAAACCATGAAAAATAATAGAATTTATAAAATACAACAATATTATTGTATAGGTCCAGTTGGTGATACTTTGAGCATTTAATTGAGCAATCAGAAGAAAGACTTTTACCAATTAGCCAATTTAGAGAATATCTTCAAAGCACTTCTAACATCAAGTGGACTATATAGAAATCTTCATTTATTTAGCAACTCGTCGTTGCTATAATTCAAATTTGCGCAGATAATGTACAGAATTAATAAATTTACAATTAAGCTTATATAAACTGTTGAAATATTAATGTAGCGAATACTTTTGTAATTTATCTACATGGTTAAATTAAATTTATGCCTTGTATTCTAAGAGATGTAAATTTTAAACACTAGAAAATCTGTAAGTCAAATGTAAACGCTTTTTATGAGTGCGATACAAGACACAGATAGTTCATCCAAAGCTCGTCAATGAAATTGCACACAGTTGCACGGAAGACTAAATTCGACACGCTATGCATACCACAGTACTTCAGCCATAAGACCGTAAAAGTCGCTCGCGTAAACAGACAGACGAATGCGTCTCGTTGTTTTAACGTTTCAAGCGTATTATCTAGACGAGCGCACGTCAAAGTGTCGAGTTACACATCAGCAATTTTCGCCCGGTGAACGAAGAACTTGAACTCGACGCTTTGTACGTGACTAGACACGATTTTCATCTTCGGTCATTTGGTCTTTCGTTACTTTGCCGCTACAGAAAAATAAAGGCAAGATAGAATAAACGCAAGATAGAAATTATCACGACGCGTCGCGAAATAAATCTTGCTAAATTCAAGACAAGCAGAGAAATTTCCTCCATCAGCGCGCGCATATTTATAATACGTAAATTGCACAAAATAATAAATAATTCAAATAAACAAGTTTAAAGATACGCAATTTAATTTAGTAAGAATCAGTTTAGACACACAGAAATATCTCTTTTATATTATATTTCTACCTCTTCTATCGAGCAACGTCAATGTCCATTATGCATGCCACGTTTCTGATAAAATGAAACAAAAGTCCAGAAAAATGTTCCCAGTGATGCTCGGACGCGCGTAGATAGCGACAATATCATTTCCGTTCGTGCAAATTTAATATGCGCGCGCGCAGGCAGAATAAAAACACATTCGAACGCTGTGACGAGATATCGGAATAATGAACCGAGAACGGGCGGGCTTCCAAAGTCGGAAATGCTTTCACTCCATTTAGTTGTGAAATTAATATTTTTATAGAAAAAAAAAGCACGTCGCTCAAAAAAAATCTTTATTTATTTATAATAGTGCAACATGATGGGGTAGAATTAAACTTCCTGCAACCGTGGTCGCGACAGTTAATGAAAGAGAAAGAGTTAAGAAGCATAATGATAAAAAATGTATGAAAGGACTCAGCTAATTGGTTGGTAAAAGCGGGAACAAAGAAACGAAAACGATGCAGAAGTGTCGCAGCGATGAATATTTGACGACTGGCCTGTTTTTGCACGAGCCCGACCAGAATAGCTACGTGATTGTGTATGTATGAGATAAAAGAAAAAGGGAAGAACGAAACTGCACAAACAGCAGTAGACCTTCTATCACACGATTATTCTAACTCGTAGGAAACCTCGGGAAATATGTCATTCTGCCCTTCACAAAGCTTGACGTGTCCGCTTAATTTTCCACGATACTTTGAAATTCAATCTCGACCAGAAAATTAATTTTAAGATGCACATGTGATTCACGCTGTGGGACGTTAATTAGCAAAACTAGGAAGCTTGTATTATAATAAACTTAGACGAGAAAGCCAGACGCATCGCACAGCATGTATTATCCAAGCGTTCTCTCTATGTCAAAACAAAATCAAAATTAGAAACAAATGTATACAAATTTAAAAACAAATAAGTCTATATGTTTCAAGCTAATCTTTTTTTTTTTAATTCATGAAAATAACTGACAGCATTTATTTCTGAATGTGCAGAATACACACGTTATAAAAAAGTTTATAATTCTAGATCGAAGACTGTCAATTGCAATATTAATGAACGAAAGTGGCAAAATGTTATTGCGAGAAAGATATTACGGTGCAACTACGTAGTCAATGTCTGTATACGTGTACATGTGAATTCAGAGAGAAGAGAAAACTTGCTATAGTTGACACACGACTCTGTTGCGACTAGCCTGTCCTTTCGCATGAAAGTGACGCATAGCGGCGGAAACAAACAGATTTTGTAGCTGACATATCGTACGAAAGAAAGGAGGGAGAGAAAGGGGAAAGGTAGAGAAGTTGAAAACGTAAGCCAGGGTGTCCTGCAGCTGCACACTTTGGCGCGGAGATTTGCCGGAAAATGGAAAAGGTCCAAAGACTTGAATCCTCAGTCCGATGTAAAAGAGTTTCAACCAAGCGACCGAGAAAAATGAATATTAGGGAGGTTAGTAAAAGGCTTATCTAACAATTTGTTTAATTGTAAATAATTGTAAACTTGTAAAAATAATGCTGTCTCTGATCGTCCGTTGTTTCACGATAAAACAACGAATTTATAAATCTTCACCGTAAACATATAAAGTTAACGATGCTTATGCAAATTTTATTTCCTCGAAATATGTAAACCTTTTAGCGCACATTAAACCCATGCGTTATGATCGATTCTTTTCTCATCTATGCAACTAATGGCCATTGATTTACTAATTTTTTTAAATATTATAAACTTTTTATAAAATTTTAACTTTACTACTGTTAATCGTAATTTCTTTTCAATTTTTAGATGAGATATAAATTGAATTATTATAAATAAATTATGCATTACAAAATTTAGAAAAAGAATTTTATAAATGAACAAAATTTCGTTATAAAAAACAAATAAAAAATATTCTATCCTTAAATAAATATTCTATTCTTTCCTTTTTGCACTCACTGGCTGCCGAATAAACTAATTTCAAATTCTAGCATCTGACGTTCTTCGGTGGAGGATAGCTTCAAGTAAAAGTAGAGTTGTGATCACATTAAATTAGTAAGTAGCAAGATGTCAGGCACATAAAGGCACGAAAGCTACAAAGATATAGAGGTGTTACGGCAGTGTCACTAATATAAATACAAAAGATTAAAGAGCAAAAACATGTAAAGAAGAAACAGTGTAAGAAAAGGAGAATGAAACAGATAGAACAGCTAGAAAACAAATCGTGATTTTAATAGCATTTTAGAATTTATAACAGAATTACGATACTTCCTCTCTATATAATTTATAAGCTATATCAGTAACTTTTATAGTCGCTTCGAGTACTTGTAAAATATATCCCTCAATTCTATTTGAATTATTATTATGTTTGTGCATATTAATAGTAAGTATTGTTTGCAATCTGCTTTTTAACATCGTACATAATAGCGTTACATATGCATATGTAATTTCTTATTTGATTATTGACACAGATATTAACACAAATGCATCTTTATATCACGTCTATACTCTCTAAATCTTTTAGAGTAAATCTCTCACTCTAAAAAATAAAATCTCACTCTTAAAAATTAAAATTGAGCTACTCTTTTTCAAGACCGACTAAATTTTCACTCTTTAAAGTGAGATTTAAAGAGCATTATGTATAATGCAAAATTAATTTAAATTGTTATCTAATAAAATGTGAGTACTAAAAAATTAAAGAAAATTAAAATAAACACAGATATTTCACTAAAGTAATTTCACTTAAAATTTCCATATCTTATAAATATGGTCCATATGTATAAATATATATGAGCATATTTTTTATGTATACACATACATACATTATATTTTTATATAATATTCAAATTTATTATATAATATCATATAATATTATAAATAATATTTATTTATATAATATTATAAATTTTTCCAATAGTCTTATTGAAAGAATAGAACCTCATTGACGAGACATGCAATTTTCACAAAGGTATCCATCTCTCGTTACAATTTGCTTTATCATATCTAGAAAATCGATAGAGCTGAGTTCCGGAATGTGCACAAGGGGTGGATAATTACAGCGGTGTGACCGATGGCTACACTACCGATAAACGTCCCTTTCACTCCGTTATACTTAGTCATCCGTCACGGCGAAAATGCATAACAATGGTTATAATGTTGCACACAGCAGCAATTCGAAAATCTAATTTTACAGCGGCAATGAGATGCTTTGCACGAACGCAGAACTACTTCAGACGGCAAATCATCGTGAGTGGGCGCCTCCGTTTCTTTCGAAAGTAATCTCTCAAACGGGTAAACGATTTACCAGAGCGGCAAACGTATCTTCCTCCGTTTTAATAAAAGCGCTGGTACACACCGTCGGTGCAAGGAAGCTTTCGTGCGTTAAGTTGCTTGTAATATATGACTCAGCTTCGCGACATTAAGAACCTTCTAAGGTCGTATCGTGAAGATGATATTTTGACATTGATGGACGCTTTTAATATCAAGGGAACTTTCATTTCAGGATAGTAATTAGCTGCAAATATATAGTTTGCATTTTAAAAAATATTTAATAATTTAAAAATCTGAAAAATATTCAATCTTCATCATTTTTCATTAAAAATCTTGAAGAACTTCGGAGAACATTCAATAAAAAATTATATCGTCGATAAATCAAATAAAAATTCTGCAAACGTTTGTTTCGACTGAACTTCAGAATAATTGATATAAAAATTAAAATTCGAAGATTTAGTCGGTTTGAAAAAATTAATACAAATCATCTAATATGTATAGAATTATAAATTGTACGTTCCGATACCACTTTGACAATTCATACACATAATTTCTATCTTATTCGCAGTAAGCAACACCTTGCTTATTTAATACGTTGCCAATATCACTGTCGTACGAAAGTTCCGCGTCTCACTTCCTAAGCAGTAAGCAGTATCCGTTGGATATTTGTCGAATTTCGCAGCCGGAAGTTTGACCGTCGGTCTAGCCAAATAGTTACAGCGTGCATTTCCACTGCCGGGTAAAGCGGACGTTTCTGAAAACAGTCAGTGGTCAGACTACGGGGGATCCTTGTACCGCTGGCACACCGCAAACATTTACCACGCTAGCATTCGGTTCAGTCGCAAACATTACTGACAATTAGTCCGTATCTTTGAGCCTTCACTTGCTACTATCCGAGAGACTCTCTGAACTTCAAGCTGCGTGACAAGCTTCTGCCCACAAGTCAATCTTGCAAAGCAGTCAGCTTCCGGAATATATGAAAAGGGAGATTAAAATTAATTCATCGTCCATATAGGGAAAAATACGATCCGATAAATAGAAAGATGTAGATTTACAAATAGAAAGATATATTCATCTCAAATTCAAATGTGTAAAAAATGATGTGTGTTATTTCAATATGTGTTATTTTTCATGTAAAAATGACATTATACATTGTTAAATCTATCTCGCGCCATGTCTTAGCGCCGAGACACTACCGTGTTTTCAAATAGTGTCATCTATAATGTCAAATTTAACCTAATTCAAGTCATCACTGCTCCTACTCAATATATTGTTACTATTTGTACTAAAATATTGGATGAATTTGACATTATACAATTATGTTAATTTGAAACTATATATGTAGTGCTAAATTAACGATGTACAGTGAATTTATCCATTATTAGTATAAAGTAACGATATATTGAATAGAAGCAGTGACTTAAATTAGATTAAATTTGATACTGTAAATTTATCAGTGTACCACACATTCACATGTGTAAATCCATATTTTTATGCAGTACAGTGTATTACTTTTACACGGAAAACTAATCACACACGTATGCTCAAATCACTTTTACACGTTTGAATTTACAATGTTCTGTTTGAATTGACGTTTTCCTAAGTATAGTAAGTAAAGAGAGTACAGTAAGTAAATAGTAAGTAATAGCGTATAGTATGCATAATTTTTTAATCATCTCGTATGCAACTGGATTTATGATCTTAAAATATACAACTCATGTTATACAAACTTACGTTGTACATTATAAAGCTTTAGGATACACCGTAAGATAATATAATCTGCATTGTAATACATCTTCCTTACAAGTGTCATTTATTACTATCTTGGTACCGAGATCTATCTGCTCTCACGTCATGCTTTTCTCTACAAGAACTATACGAAAGGAGCTTTTTCAAAATTCACGTCAAAGTGAAACGATGACGGATGGAGATGCAGATCGAACGACAAAAGAAGAAAAAAGGAAATATTCGCTTCCATGAGAAGATACATCGCGCATTCGAGCAAACTCACGATCTTCGTCGGCTTCTTGTAAACATGTACCTGCCTCAGCAAGAACGTCCGCATAATCTGGGAGAATTTCGCTCGCGTAGCAGTTTCACATATTTGCATAAACCTCACTAAACTTTGCCGCATATGGAAGGTGAGGAAGGATAAACGATATAAGTATTACTGGATACAAAAGCAGATCAAATAAATACAAACACATTTCAAGCTAATTAAACTATTCAAAAATAATTGATTTAAGCAAATTTTAAAACTGCTGCGACTAATTCTCCTTTCTCTAGTATTCTGTTAAATAAAAAGTCCATAACTTTATTGACATTTTCGATATCTTCTCGATATCCATTGAAATATAAAATTCGCAAATCAAATTAGAGAGGATATAAAATAAAATAAATCATGAGTACGAAATGCAGGAAATTATGAGTGAAATATGTCTAATTGTAAATAATATATATAAAACATCGATGTATTATTTAAACTTTGCGAAAAATATGTCCATTTTGTACATTCATACAGAATAAAAGTGTTGAATAAAAGTAGTATAAGCAAATAATAATATAAATAGAATATATAAAAATTCGTGCTGTTCTTAATTTTCCTAGTTCAATGCTATTTCTTTGTTATTTTTGCAAGTAAAAAAATTATAGTCGCAAGGTATGGTACTGGATCGTTGATTAAAATGACTCTGCTGAGGAGATAGAGCGTATAATACCGTTGCAAACGTAATACGAAAAAGACAACAACGAAAATTAGAGATGCAATAAATGAGACACAATTTCTCCAGGATATTATATTTCTACTCGCCCCTGGAGTATAATACACTGCAATGAGAGTATCTATGTGTCTTCACTCTCCAAACGGGGGAGAGATTTTAATTTCCGCAAAAAAAGAAGATTACAATCAGTGCAGAAAGCATAAAACATCTTTGTAAACGCGTCGCTAAAAAATTAAATGATAAAAAGATTTTGCTTGAGTCTCTACTTAAACAAATCTAGCTTATAAAGAGATTTGAAAAAGATTAATCTTTTTGATCTAATCAGAAATGGACAATTAGCTTAATAATAAATATTTGAAAAAATAAAGTAAGAAACGAAAAACATTTTTTTATCAAATGTGACATAATTTTAAACGGTTTTAATACTATCTCTAAAAAAAAAGTCAATTTAACATATAATGTTTTTACGTTAATAATTTTTAAGAGATTTTCCATAACTTACAAGATATAAAATTTATCTTGAAAACATTACATATTTCGTATATTCACATTAAATAATTAAGCTTACTTTTATTAAATTTTGGTTTCTTTTAAAATAAAGGATTAAACGTTTTTCGCAATAAAAATATATACGACATATAATATTACGCATAATTTTAATATACAATCCTAGTTACAGTTAATAAAAATACCTATAAAATTATGCGCAACAGCATTCAGATTGTCATTCTTCACAAAGCATTTTCCAAAGAAACTTGAGTCCAACTACAATATCGTACCTTTATTGTATACTTTCTCTATTTTATTCGAGTTAACCAATTTCATTAAGTGGTCAAACGCAATGTCGCTTTTTGTGCGACGCAATAAAGACGGTCCTGCCTTTACTACGAGCCAGACTACGGTTATGGGACAGGTACGACGATGATGTTCTTGCTGGAGGATTCGCGACGCGTCCTCGTGAAATCGAGGAGGAGGAGAAGAAGGAGGGACGGTACGATACCAATGATAGTCGAGGTTGGAATTTTAAGAGGCATGAGATCTATCGCTCACGCGACTGAAAAGCCGCTGATCTTTGGACAGAACGCCTTAAGCGAATAGAAGAGATATTGTACTTGGGATTCAGGATGGCGCCAGCGTTATCTAACCTGGTGATACTGACACCGTTGCTCCGAGGTTCGCAAAATACCCCTCGGGGTGCACGTGAAGAAAGAAAAAAATGCGAAGAAACGTGCGAGCGAGGAGTAGCACGGTTTGTGCGTGCTCGACATCCTAATGAAAACTTACCAATAAGATTTCACGCCGAACTGGACGTTAACGCAATTGATGGAGACAGAACACTGTTAGGAGGACGTTAAATGAAAACGGAATTAACGGAATATTCACTTCGACATTGCTGCTTATTGATAACTTAAGTGCGAGTCACAATGAATGTCGTGTCTTTTAAAATAGTTTATGCAACAAATGATCATAATAGCGACATTTAATCGATAGTTACAGTTTCGTAAATTTTCATTATTATATTAACAATTGGATTCCCTGTATGTTTTGATCTTACAATTTTTTGTAATCTTGGGGAGAGAAAAGAAGATCTTAATAAATTAGGTATTTATTATTAATGTTTCAATAATAAAATATTAATAATAAGTACGTTAGTTATAGAAAAGGCGATAATTAGCTGAAGACACAATGTCTTTTGTATCGACTGAAATATGAAGTATAGGTACCAGTACTGCGATTGGCAATCCGATAAAGATAATAACTTTATATAGAAACGCGCAATTACATAGCGACTTATCGGGTTCTGCATATCAAGTCAGTTCGCGCGTGTTGACACGAAAGAGGGAAGTAAAAGCGGCGACTTTATGGGTCGGTACCCAACCGGTCGTTTCGCTAAAATCGTAAATCAAGAGGATTGCACGGGTAGTGTTTAGGTCGTTATGCATGAGCGCGATTTTCGAGCATTCGCAGAGTGCACAGTATAGCACTTTCAGGCTTGGATTCAAGTGAATACTTCATCCCACGTATATTCTATGATTTTGAAAGGTAAAGCGCTAAAAAATACATTAAATAAATCAATGCCGATTTTTTTTCTTTATAAAATATTATTATGTCACTCAAATTTATACGTAGTGAAGTTGGCTTTAAAAAAATTTTAAGAAAAAAAAACAGCTAAAAGCATCGCAAGATATATTTATTATAACAGAACGTAATCAATTAATAATTAAGTTTTTAATAATGATTAAACAATAATTTCAGAGTTTAAAATATATTTTTCATTAATTAAATATTACTTGAAAAAAATCTGAGAATTATTTTCAGGCAAATACAATTTCTGGTTTTGATACATTAGAATCAAAAAATTTAAATTTAAAAGAATGTTATATGACAATACAAAATAAATTAAATTCGCAATTTTTATATTATTACGAATTTGAATGAAGAAACTATAAACTGGAGTTTCTTTATTAATTTGTAATTCAGTTTGGAGTTTCTTCATTAAAATTCGTAATAATATAAAAATTGCGAGTTTAATTTATTTTGTATTGTCATATAACATTCTTTTAAATTTAAATTTTTTGATTCTAATGTATTATATCAAAACCAGAAATTGTATTTGCCTCTGAAAATAATTCTCAGATTTTTTTCAAATAATATTTAATTAATGAAAAATATATTTTAAACTTTGAAATTACTATTTAATCATTATTAAAAACTTATTTATTAATTGATTACGTTCTGTTATAATAAATATATCTTGCGATGCTTTTAGCTGTTTTTTCTTAAATTTTTTTAAAGCTCAAACAAAGTTTCTTCATTAATTCACAATAATATTAAATATTAAAATTGCAAATTTACTTCGTTATTTTATATTTGCCGTATAACGTAATATTAAGATAACATGCTATCTATGTATCCTTCTGATAATTCCTGATTCCCAAAATTAATTGATTACCTTACATTAATGAGCAGATGCTGTTAATTAAACCAAACGGTATCAATCGGCCTGTAACAAGCTATTTACAGAATTTACATACTATGTATCCTATATATCCTATCAATAGCTAATTCAGCACAATTTCGAGCATGTATAGCGTTTTAACCGTAACGAAACCCGATATCGGGTAACAAAATATCGGTCGCGGTCACTTTAATCTATTTCGAGTTACGTTACTCAATTCAGAATCGAAATCTAAAAACATATCAATGTGCTATGTGATATTCTCATACTGACAATATATAGCAGGTGTGTCTCGTAAATACGAGACATAGTTGGTAATGTTCAATGAAAACCGGGGTATAATACTCTAGGGGAATTACTGCTTTGCGACGTAGTCGATCGTTTTAGTTTTACTCGGTTTTACTGCATAAACACGAGAGACTGCATCCTTTGACACCATTCTTGCCGGTTAGAACAAAACGTGTACTGGCATCGAATTGATGCCAGGTACCATGTACACAGCGCGATACGTGAAACTAGTCCAGCGATACAATGATTCTGAAAGCGGACGATGGGTGAAAACGAAAACAGCCACGTTACGCTCGGCGAGAGCGGTAAAAGCCGGCCGAAGATAGAGTTCGAGTAACTTGCAGCACCGCAGCTTTTGTCGAACTGTACGGATACGATGCCATAAAATCGGCGGTCGCGCTACGCGACAGATTCGTTTACGAGCCCGTGATTTCGTATAACACCCTTTACCGGACGGATGCTGTTGTGTTGTGTGAACGAATACGTTTCAATTCGTACCGCCAGTGCGTATCTAGATGGATATTTCGGACCGTATTCGAGTTAAGGTTTTATAGACTTTAATTCGCCGTCGTACGTTATGAGCAAACGTTCTCAATGGATACGATAGGTACCTACAATTCAGCGCGATGGAAATTGCATTCATAGAGCCGGTCGCAAATACGACAGATTTTGTGGGATATTAACGTACCGAAATGGTCGAATCGAAATAAAGAACACAATGCGATCATCTCATGCATTACATACCATTTTTATCGTGTCACATAAAATCCATTGTATCGAAATGTCACTTTTTCAACGAGATTATTAGATTATGTTTCGATTTTTTTTTTTTTTTAAATATCGATCATCGCTTATGCGGTTTTAAACAGCATTTTCATTTCATGATACGTTGGCGTTTTTTCGCAATGTTCGTTTAATAATTGATATTAATTTTTAATACCTCGTATACTTCCGTTAATTGTGCTGCATATGATACGTCGAAACAAATATTCACCAGCGATATGTGCAGTAATGTGAGATGATAAAACTCACAAAACCAAAATAATTTCCATATATGAAATCAAAGGTCTATAAGATTAGATTGAAAATTGAATTAAAGCGATAATTCGCATATTCGTTCGCTGAATATTATATTTATGAGTCGTTTAATCTGTAACTGATTAATGCGGGTTCGTCACTTCTTGTTCAATTATTCGCTAGCGCAATAATTGATGAAAACAGCGAGCTGTTTTCTGTTTTATGCATAATGATCCTATGATGATCATTCAACTGATTAAGTAAAATTATATTAAAATTCCGTACTACACACGCGGCTGATTAACTAATGACTAATCGAATTCCAGGTTGACGCGTTAACTCGCGATTGTGTCTACGCATATTGCATATATATATATATATATATATATACATATGTGTGTGTGTGTGTGTGTGTGTGTGTGTGTGTGTGTGTGTGTGTGTGTGTGTGTGTGTGTGGGTGTGTGTGTGGGTGAGTGGTGTGTGTGTGTGTGTGTGTGAGACAACGCGGATACTTCAAAACGGGCATTCGCATTGTTATTAATTCTCTTCAGATGGTCCTCTAGATAAACATTCGGAGAAAAGAATACGCTGTTTAACTGAACAATTAATCTCACTAGCAATTACGAGAAGCACGCAACGAATC
>NW_011626951.1:300130-333985 GCF_000204515.1 Acromyrmex echinatior
TATGTACCTGTGTGCAATTCGCCTTCCAACTTCTGAAAACATTCACATAGTTTATTCGATTGCTCATCATTTGCACATGTATGCACATTTAAAATTGTCATTTACACACTTTTGATAAAAAAAATTATTAAAAAAATAATTTTAGAGTGGAACTAATTTCATATTAGCTCTTCAATCATAAGCAAATTAAATTTAATTAGTCTCAATCGATAATTTTTCGTTTGCACATTTTTGATTAAAAAATTATTAACAAACAAAGTTTCGATGATGGTCGACTCAGATAGATAAGTTTGAATATAATAACTTTTTAATTAAGGATTTGCAAAGAATTGACTAATTTCGTGATGTGCAAATAAAAATCTATTGATTCATACCATTTTGAGTACATAGACTATCACGTATTAAGTCTCAAGAAAATATACATGACTATTCACGAAAGCGAGCAGAAATGGATATACCGCACACGGTTATCTCATACACATATCGATATCGTTTTGCACATTAAGAAAGCGAAAGACATAGAATATAGCTAGCGGAAAGAACAAAGATTCGGTTCCTTTAATCACGCGCAGATTGTCAATCTCTATTGTTTTTTCATCCGATCCGCGACATCTGCGTGCCGTCATCATCGGTTCCGCGGCTCTTTTGACTCCAATGCTGTTGTGATCTTAGAATCGCCGATTGAAAGCGATTCGAATTCGGTCCTGAGTCAAGTTCGGACATTTTCGGCAACAAGTGGAGAAAATCGCGTCGTGAAAAATCGACGAGAAAGGTCAATTCGAAATTGATCACGGTACTGACAATGAGTACTTCGAGCGAGTAGTCGGTCATAGTCAGTCTAAAACCTATTCTACAATTGTGTAAGCGTAGTTGTAGTAAGAATTAACTAATCGCAATCGAATATTTTCCTCATATTTAACTGTGATTAGTTAATTCTTACAACTACAATCACTTACAACTACGCTTACGCAATTGTAGAATGGGCTTTAAGCCCGATCTACAATTGTGTAAACATAGTTATATAGTTGTAAGAATTGATTAATCACACTTGAATACGAGGAGAATATCCGACTGTGATTGGTGAATTGCTACGACCACTTACAACTATGTTTATGCAATTGTAGATCAAACTTTAAGATATTAAACTTGTTCTACAATCGCAAGTAAATCGTAGTTAATTATTTTTGTTATGTTCAACTATGATATTCAACTATAATTGGCTAATTTCTACGGTTTACGACTTGTCCTTGTAAAACAAGTATTAGTCATTTTAATCAACATTATTCAGTTTTATCTGCTGTGTGCATGTGCTGCTCAAGCGTAACTCAAGGCAATTACCTGAGGCGTTGCTACAAAGTAGCTTCAGGTATTTTGCTCCAAGCGTAGCCACTGCGTAGTTCAGAGTCTCATCCCCAAGGCGTTGCCACGAGTCAGAGCGTCTGCCCCTCAAGCGCTGACACGAAATAAATCATTAACGCAAACAACTTTTTACGCTCACAGGTTACACCGAATTATTACCTTGTAGCAATCATGTATGTGCGCGAGTTTTACTTTTATATTCGTACTTGTAATACTCTGCTGTGCGTAAGAATACCTACTGATTCCGATAATATATTATACAATCGTCGAATTATTTTATGTGTTGGTGGTGTTATTTAAGACCTTGATGTGTATAAATGGAACCACGGTACAACCACGAGACTATTTGTGCCGATCTATTTAACATGGCTATGTTCCAAAATTTACTGCCAATACTGAAAATCTATAGAACACGTGACATAAATTATAGATTTTCAGTACTGGCAATAAATTTTGGAACACAGCCATAGTAACTGCGATTTGAACCTATCTACCCGAGTCAATTGTCCTCGAAACTTTAATTGTTAATCATTTTTTAATCAAAGGTGTGGAAATAAAAAATCGATTTGTTTCGGCATGTGCAAATAAAAATCGATTAAAACTAGTTAAATCTAATTTGCTCGTTAGGGGGGCGAATATAAAATTAACCCAAAATTATTATTTTTTTAATAACTTTTTAATTAGAAGTATAAAAATTTGAAATGTGCATACATGTGCAAATGATAAGCAATCGAATGAGCACTATGGAAAGTTAATTTTTTTGAAAGTTAAGGAGGTCAACTTCACAGGGATATTATATATGTGGGATTGTTTTATAAATAGAGAATTATGTAATTCGTTCACTCAATAAAATGACATATGCTTCCATTAATATATTTAATTAAAATGAATATTATACAAAAGAATCATAATATACGTCATTCTATTGAATTATTGCCACGAAAGATTTATTTTAGGTAATCAAAGATATGATTTAAAAATGAAAATAAAATAATTTAATATTTTTTAAATTATTGTATCAATAAATTTAATAAGAGACACGTAAAATCACAAAATACAGGTTGCAATTGAGGTTGCGTTGTAAGGTAGAAAAAATATAGTATAAGAGCGAGAGAGGAGAGAATAATGTATGCGAGACAATAATGAGAGTAAGAATAATGTAGTGAACTGTATAGACAAAGTGAGAATGGACAAAGCGCATGTCTGAATCTCGTATATACCGCTATTGTGGATAGGATTTTGCAATAGGTGCCAGGGCAAAGGGTATACACACTGACAGAAAACGCGATAGAGAGGAGAGATGCAAAGTTTTGAATGAAAGCCTATATCGCAGGCGAGAGCGCTTTGGTATGCAGCACATAGAGACACAGTACTCCCGATCGGATTGTACGACCGCGGATTGTGCGATCGCGGATTTTCGCGCTCGACGTTGATCTCGACCATCGTCGCGCAATGCAGGCGCCACGAATAAACGTCCAGGGCTGTCGGTATCCAATGCGTTTGCGGAATTCTTGGTTAGCAAACACGCGAAAACTTCCGTTTCTGGTCAACATGTACGTCTCTCTTCGTTCTCATAGAGACATTGCGTGTATGATGTACAGATATGATCGTGCACATCCCGACCAAGCTATTTCTCTGCACCCGCATAATACTGTCAAAACACATCCGTTGAAAAAAGCCTACATTTGAAGTTAACACGTCAATTGTATCGTTCGTGTATCTATCGGAGATTAGAGGTGATTAAAGTAATTTAAAAAAAAAAATTAAAGAACGTTCTTTATAAAAGAAATTAAAATATTATTATTTATTAATTTTTGTTGAATATATACGTTCATTTTATTAAGAGTTAAAATATCATCTTTGTGATTAATCGGGATATAAATAATGCATAACAAAAATATTATAATATATTTCATGTATAACGTGTAATACGATATTGCAATATATAAATTAAGAGTAAAAAAGAGTATAAGAGAAATGTAGGAGCAATCAGCATAATATATATTGTACTTAATGCTAATGAAATTTATTTCTTTCATTCGCAAAAACCTATTTAATACATTGTAATTCTGAATTTAATTTTAGACGAATGATGCACCGCCATGGTTCTGTAAAATATTTTCTTTTATAACTGCGGAATATTGCGCTCCTGAATTCGTTCAAGAAATTCGTATAGTGTTGCATTCTAACTCGTTTTACGAAGCATCATTCAAAGAAGATGTAGACGCAAAAGTACACGTATATGTATATGACATATTCGCAATAACTGAAAAGTGTATTATAGCGCTGAAGATCTTACGTCATGCACGTTACGTTACATTACACCCGAAAGGAAATTGTACGTACGTCTTGTATGACATAAAGTGCCGGTAAATAGCAGTTAAACTAAGAATAAAATAAGAATCTTTTCCTTACGTCGTTTTTATCGTCAAGAATAAAATGTAATGTAAAATATAAGAATTTTCACTTTTATACACTTAAATGCAGAATACTGCAATAGCAGAAGTATCAAGCTTATTGCTCTTTTCGGACTTGATGCAGCTTTTAAGAAATACCATGAGAAACTAATCTAGTAATGGATGCATCAAAAGATCCATTACATTAATTAATATGCCATTTGCGAAATAGACATGAATTGCAAAAAATTCTAAATATAGGAAAGGTACAAATTTCATGAAACAAAATGGCAATAACATTATTTCAAAAATAATCAAGACTGCATAATTATTACGAAGATTAATACTGTGATAAATCTCTTTTTAAACATCTTTTGTATGTAACAGGATATGCCTAACTATAATTTTATGAAAGTAACACTTTTGCGCACTTATCGTATAAATTCTTTTCAGGTCTACAATAACAAGCGATTTTTATCATATAAAAACGATGCTATTAAGCGAAGAAGAATTGCTTCTTGCCACAAAGATATATCAAAGCTATCAATCTTTCGTAATACGACTATGGACATATCTCAAAAACGCAATATTTTTGCGGAAAAATCCTTCTTGTTTTGCTTAGCTAGATTTATGTATGATATTTCTTCTACGTGATTCGTTTTCTACGCTTCCCATCGAAGCAATCAGTGATGTGTCATCAGGAATATATCATCCGTTAACAGTAATCGACTAGAAGAGACTCCATATTTCCATCTTCTGTCATCAAATGTCGCACTTTATACGTGCTTCAGCAGAATCGTAATAATTCATGTTCATAAAACATGCTTCTCACTTCTATTACTATGTTCTTTAAAATTGCGGTTCTATCCAATGCGGTTGTGCCTCATGAGCAACGTGTTCCAACAACGTTGCTCATCGACTTATTGTCGCCTAAGATACGTACCAAGCGAGTAGATAGATTCGACCGACCGAGTGGTAAGACTCAACGTCGAGCCAGGCGCACGTAGGACCGCAGGCGTAAAAATAAGGCATCCCGTCGTTCCTCACGTGCTGGGAATATCACCGAATAACAACGAGCACACCTCTACGCTAGTTGGCGATGTTTCTGAACGTATGTGTAAAAGTGAAAAATGGAGACTTTTAGTAGCCGCATTGATACGTAAACCGACCGTGCGCAAGAGTAATCCAACGGTATGACCGTTTATAAATATTACTCGAGTTTTTTTGACAACAGAATGCATACTTCTTCAGAAATTCAACTCTGCAAAACTACACGCACACGCACACGCACACGCACGCACACACATATGTATATGTACATATGTATATATATGTATATACAAGAAAAATCTTACAACATATACTTGCAAGATGTTTCTCTATCAACTTTCAATTTCTAAATCTCAAATCTTTCAAATCGTATCTTTTAGAAATAATATTTCTTTAGAATTGTTAAAATATCTTGTTTCTTTTTAGCTTAACTGAGAAAAATTATTGCAATTCTTTAATAGATATTTTTTAAACTTTCTGTGTTAATTACAATATTAAAAGTAATGAAAAACATAAATATTCCATATGTATTAATTAAGATTCAAATGCCTATTTGAATGGTACATCGAGCGAGCGAGACGAAGAAAAAAATCAGAGAAAAAAGATCTATTTGTGTTCCGTATTCCCCCTTTCCCTTACGTAGTTATATATGGTAATGTTAGAATGAGAATGAAAACACATCTGAGAAGAGAAGTATTCGTTGTTAACTGTAAAAAATAGTTATTGTCGTTTGAATTTACGATCTGACAGGTCATATTTCTCGTTCATATTACTAATCATGAGTAAGTACATTCATCTCATTCCTAAAAAATGAACGTATATGTATGGATATAGGGATATCTGCTTTGATAACACCTGTTACATTCTTCCAAAAATGGACAATTTGACAGATAAAAAAATACGTCATATCTACACTCGGAAACCCGAGTACAATCAAATAGTAGCTGTATCCATTCGCGATGGAAATAAAAAAAAAACAACAGGACAATTGGTTATATAATTCCGCGGCGCGATTATTTTATATCGATTGAATTATCCCTGCGATATTTTCACGTAGTGAATAGCCCGTCGTCATCGACGCTGTTGTTGTCGCGAGAGATGCGTAGATATATCCCTCATACATACATGCATGCCGTGCTTGTGCCTCTGCATATGCATGAAGTGCGCGACGTGAACGCGCGTATACGGGATACTCGTGAAATATCAGCCGCTGAAAGAAATTGTGGACATTAGAATCCAGCAGAAAAAGGCAAAAGATGAGGAAAGATTCAATGCGTCACAAAAAGACGCTAGGAATTTTTTTAAACTTGTGAGACTCTTTCACGATTACTTTAAAAACATTTCATGCACACGGTATGAGTTCATGCTCCGACATATCCATGCGGGAATGATAGCGTAACCACATATTTCTTCACTACGAGCGACCATTTCGACGTATCCGTGATTGATGCACCTCCTCTGACTCTTCGTGAGAATCGTATTAATCAACGACGCTGCGGCGCTTGAAAGCGCGCCGGTACAGCAATACCAACATTGCTTCTGCTGCGATAAATCGGATTCGCGACCAACAATTCACATGTATATCGTGGAGAACCCACGAAATACGTACCCACCTTAGTCGCATCTGCATACAGCACTCTATAGAGTATCGCTTACACAGAAACACAGAAACGGCCATGCTGGAGCTTCAAGATAACGATAATGCTTCCGCATGTGTAGCCGAGAATTTTCTCTCCACGAATTAAAATAAGCTTGATGCGGTTACGTAAAACTATAGCGCGCAATATCAATATTGGTGGAGTTTTCTTAAAATTAAAAAGCTTCTTTCAATATTGTACTCTTGAATAATAAAATAGTATATAATGCGTCGCAATTATATAATATTATTTATGTATATAAATTATATTAAATACATTACTTTAAATACGAAGCACCACTATGGTCTGAATGTTGAACTACTATATATATTTATATATTCATATAAATGAATTTTAGAAATGATAATTGCATGCAGATATGGTTGTCGGACTTTCGCAATCAGTCTGAAATATTAATAATCCCTCCAAATTTCCTAAATTTAATCTTAAAAAATTGTAATAAATTCATTGCGAAAAATATTGTCTCGGCCGGGAGTCGAATCTCTTGCGAGCGTCCTAAGCCTTTAGACTATCGAGACCTTAGCAATATTCCTCGCAATAATCGATATGTATAAAGAGTTACGCATTGTAGGCGAGCGTGTATAAACAATAAGATTGGAAATTATATTAAATTGTTTATATTACATATTTGCAATATATGTAATTCTATTTAAAAAAATTGTATATAAAATACATTGATTATTTTAATAGAATTGTATATAAAATATTGATGACATTATTTTAGTTAAAAACTACGACGTAGCGTAATACCTCAAGAAAATTAAACTGCGAAGTTGAAACTGATGGACATAATATTTATTTGCATGTTGCTTCCATGAGATTTTTTAATAAGCATTTGAATTTGTTATTTAAGAACGATCTACCTGTTATATTACGTAACATTATAAGCTCTCCGCTCTAATTTCCTACGATAACATATTATGAAAATCTTGTGTGCTCGGTAAAGCGGATATTTCCTTTATTAAACAGCAACGCACTATCGTGTCTACCTTATTGTCTTATGCAAGCACTCTATCTTGATTATGCAGTCATAGAAAAATAAGAGCACCATTTATACTATCGGGATTGTAATAATAATCCGATTTTTCGATCCACGCTGAAATCTGAAGAAATATATCTATTATATGAACAATATAATGAAAAAATGAAATGTTTAGATTAATAAGTAATGAAAAAAACATTAACTTTATAGAAAAACTGTAAAAGACAAGAATTGTTTATTTTCTTCTCATAGAACTCTACGAATTTTTTCAGAATTTTTTATTAACTTTTTAGTACTGCATTTTTTCATTTTTACAAATATGAGAAAATATGGTATCAAAAAATTCTGAAAAAATTCTAAAAAAATTCTTAGAGCTCTATGAAAATAAAAAACAAACAATTTTTGTCTCTACAGTTTTTCTGTAAAGTTGATAGTAATTGAATAAAAAATTATTGAAGACCAATTTTCAGCAATTTTTAGCAATTAATATCCTGTTAACTATTGCGAAAATTGCAAAATGGTAGAGGACTTTTCTTTTCAGTTTAGTCCATTCTACCTCTCCTGCGAAAGATTTATCATTACTTTCAAACATCTTGTATATATAATTACAGATTATATATATCATATTTATAGGCCTTACAGATTATATATATATATATATATATATATATACACATTGAACGAAGTGAACGATTTTTATATCAAAATTTTGATTTTTCTTAATACATGTTTAATTTGATGCAAAAATGGCTTAATCCGGATTCAAATGTGGTACTGTATGTTTTTTTAATCGCTGAACATGATGCAATAGTTCATTTAACTCTATGATATACGCCTTAAGAAATATAGCTTATATAGCCCGATTAATGTGAAAAAATGACCGAATTTCGAGTTCGAGGTTGATTTTAGCAAGGTCCCAAGTCAAATTGTATCATTTTTTCACATTTCTTAAAGTTACTTATATTAGATCCAGCATTTTTTCCTTCCTGTGATTATTAAAAACATTAAAATTGTACTGCAAAATATGATAAATATTATCAACTAAGATATTATCAATATCGTTGCAACAAATATTTAAATAAAATATACATTTATATAGTTAATTTTATAAACAAAAAAGAGTAAACGTGTCATTGTTATAAACGCATTGTTATAAACGCATAATAAAGATAAAAAACGTCGATGTGATGATGCATTCGTAGATTTCTGTTTAACCAAAGATAATTATCAGCTTATCAGACGAAACACTTAGATCGCTGCCGGATATGTAATCGATCTAAACAACGAGATTATCTCGCTAATTGATGTATGCATTCTAAGCATTCGGAATAGTGCGACATGATATTCAGGGAAGGATGCCCGCGATCTGTCGAACATGGATCAACTTGATGATCCTTAGTGTAGGTCATCCAGTTTAGTCATCTATTCAACTACATCATATTTCCTGTGCGAACATCTTCAATTCGCTCATAAGCTGTTAACAATATGATAATAATATTATTATGCAATATCGAATTATATGAAAGATTATATAACGAAGTAAATGTTTGCACAAATTGATACATTAGTATTGATTTATTCACATAAACAACATACGTTTTAAAAATTTAGTAAATAGATTTAATTGGAAAACGCTATAAATAAATTTTTATTGTATTGTTTTGCACATAATCCCTCTAATAAACTTATAATGTCAAGTTCCTGAATTGGCGTTCTTTTCAATTTCTTATTTATATTCACGAGTCCCATGTTCTATTCATTATTCATCATCCACGTTCGGCGCGCAGTTTGAATGACTATAAATATGGTATATGTATATACAAGTATATAGTATATATTTCTATCACATTGAATATTTATATCACTTGTTTAAACATTAAAGATTTAGTTTCGACCGTTATAGACTTTAATATTTTTACTTGTTGTGTATCCACGTCTCAATGTATTATTCTATATAAGAAAAACAATAGAAATAAATCATTTGAAGTAATGGAAACGATTTAATTGTTTCCAAGGATCATAAGCCGTACGAAATAGCACTGGAAGAAAGTATCGTGGCTGATTGAGAAAAACTTTCGCCAAGAACAGTCTACTTCTATCCACGTTGCTTAACTATATATTGCTAGCTGTGCAATACGCCGCGCCCCAGTATCGCTTTCCGAAGTCTTTTATCCTATCGCCGTCGTAAGAAACTTCGTTTTGCGCTTTACGATCGCGTCGCTGCGGGATAGCCCGATTCCCCGTTTGGAAAGTGGAACTTCGAACTAATTTCCTTCGATTCTCGCTCTATACCCAGAATCCCGAGGATGCTGCTATGGTAGCTAGGCGCCTTATGATACCACAATGCAAAGTTCATGCGTGTTTGTACGAAAGATACTGTTACCGTGCACAGCAAGACCTCGATGTCACGTACTGTGTTTCGGCAATGAACGTTCTCAAAGCCAACTGTTCGAAATTACAATCTGCTTCTACAGCGGAAACTACTCGATCGTGGAGAGTATTGGGTCCGTTTAAAATAACTTCATGTGTTTCAGTAACATGAGAGAAAGAATAAATTTGAGTGTCTTGTACAATACCAATGTAAGATTTAAACATTTAATATATCACAGTTCACAGTATTTTTAATATATCACAGGAAAGAACAGTTTTGCTAAAATATCTAAAAATTTAACTAGATACAGATCTGAAAATAATTTTGTTTGCTATCAGAATAATACATAGAATACTTAAGTTGATGATAATCACACTGCAAATTTTTAATATTCTAGCAAACAGTTTAAGTGTCCTAATTATTTTATATAATAATTTAAACAAAACTATTTTCTTAATTATTTAAATTATTTTTAGACTTGTATTTAGCTAAATTTTTAGCTAAATCATTTCTTCTGTGTATACAAAATTTCAAAATATTATAAATTATACAAATAATATAAATTTTTTAAGAACTAATTTAATAATATAATAATATTGTATTTATTTTAATAAAATTATATTATAAAATTTTACTATCAATAATGAATAATAAAGCATAGCATAAATATATATTACTTAACTGAAATAAAGTTATTCACTTGATTAAATTAATTTAGTTCGTCTTAATTTTTTTTCGATAAAGAATATACATATTTTAACATATTATATTTAACTTAAATTTATACAATCTCTAATGACATAAATAAATAGAATAAGATGAATTAAATTAATTTAACCAAATAAACAATTTTTGTAATTGTTTTAAAAAATTTCAAAAATTAAGTTTAAAATTGTTTAAATATTTCTTAGAATAATTTCTAATAGTGCAGTTGTGTAATTAACATGCGCAATCTATTTCAGCAAGTAGAGTTAAACGTATATAATCGTGATCAGTTCTAATCTCGCTGAAACACCTGCCTCCATTCGATCGATGTCTTCAACCTCATTTTCACGAAGATACAAGAGAACAAGGTTTATCGCATAAACCTCGACGCAACTACTTCTACGCGGTTTGCTTCGATTATCGATAATACATCAGAGGTTCCCAAAGCTTTCAATTTCAGATCTCATTTTGTAATTGTTTCTCAAAAACTTACTTCCCTATAACATTCAGTAATAAATCAACACAGGATTAAGAATCAATTAAGAATTTATGTAAGGTAAAAAATATATCTTAAACTTAATTTTCGAACAAGAACTTTTCCTACAAACCACAAGTCCTCGGATGCATCGTTTGAGAACTAACAATGTACATAAACAACATGTAAATCCATAGATGTTATCTACGTTAGCACGAACTTACATCCCAAAATAAAAAGAAAATCCATGCATCTTATCGCGATAAAAATTTTTCGTTGCATGTTTCCATTGCCTGATGAATATCATGCACGTATGTGTCTGACAAGGAAGTAATTTAAAAATACATGATATGCGCGTTGTAGGATATATCATATCTCCGGTAGCAGAAATTTCATTATGATTATGTAATTAATTAAGAATTATTAACGAATATGCGACACTTCTGTGACTATTCTGCTATTTATTCGTTACATGTAAACGTATGCAATAATTTCTACATTACGATAACGTATTAGAGATATTCATTAGCTTCATCATTCGTGATATCTCATTTGCATTGTCGTAAATATATTACATTGTAATATACGTATTTAGATGCAAGTAATATTTCATTAATTTTATACACATAATGTAATACAATTTGTTATTAAAATAACATTATCTGCTTATATTTGTTACTTAAAATGGAAAAAAGATATGTGACAACGTATAAATATTAAATGAAATGGAAAGATTAAAAATTCAAGAGCTGTTGAGCAAAGACCTTCTTTTCGTGAACCCTCGTGAATTTTGTCACATTCATCCAAGTTTTATGCTCCCAATACTATTATCTACTGACGAATATTGTCACAACACTGAGAATACTCGAATCTTGGATACGAACCGATTCAACGTCACGCTTGAGGCGAATTGAAACCAATTATAATTAGCACTGAGCATTGAATTGAGCCATCGTATTGATCGATGCTAAAGGGTATATTGAGCAAGAGTAAATTTGGATTAGGATTACATGTAAAACCACTGTGCATGCATAGTTCGTATTAACAGATCATTTTTAAAATGTTTCAGAAATTAAATGTCATAATTTAAAAAAAATGAAAATGTAGTTTAGAATTTATTTCAAACATGAAATAAGAACAGACTTTTCTCCTAATGTAAATTGTATAACTAATAGATATAATAATTTCAAAGACAAAATGATAAATCTGAATACAAAGATTAAAAATCTTTGAAGATAAATGATAATAGTCCAGAAATCTAAAAAGTTCCACGGTAAGTTTTTCAAGCCGGGCGATGAGAAATTGATTCATGTCCAATTGTTTTTGCACGCAATGTCGCTTAATCTAAATAAATGTCTGTTTTCTATTTTACCAATATTGTTAAAAAAACAATAATTGAAACGAATCATAATATAAACAACTTCCTAACAATAATTACTATACTTCCTATAATAATAATAATACTTTCTAACAACTCATAAAAATATTATTTATCTTCTTTTGAATGTAAAAATAAAATAAAATACAATTCCGCTAGCAATCTCTACTGAAATGAATTGATTTTCGAACCATCTGACGCAAATTACACTTGGCTGCACCGCATCGTAAGTGCTACTTAGAACAAAGCTGCAAGCTACTTTTATTCCCTATAGTGACGCTATTCTGATAATATTTTTTTCTTTGAAATCATCTTCGCTACGCATGTGTATATCCATGCCAAACGCTCTCTATGTCCAAGATTTCGATCAATAACGTTTCCTTTTATCTGTGGGTACTATGAGAATATTACTCGAATATATATTCGAGGATGCGTACATTAAAAAAATTTAATAATGTTTAAGTACTAAAAAGAATAAAAAGAAAGTTCTGCAAAAAAAGATGTATCTATTTATGTAGTAACTTTCTTCTATATATAAAAAATAGATATTGTATCATTTAATGTCGGAAGAGAAAAGCGTTCAAAACTATTTATAAAATAATATTTTCAGAATTTCTAACATTTAAATTAATTTCATTGGCATTTATTAAATACTTCAAATCTTTTCTCAATTATTTTAACGCAAACTTAGTGTAATTTAATCGTATAACGAGGAAAAGAAAGTGCGTTACTATGTTACACATGCTAATATAAGAACTGCAGTAATTGTGAAGCTATTCATGGCTACTCGCCACTTTACTTCAATATTCAAACTTTACTTTGCGATGGAAGGTAAAACGAGCGAGTATTACTCCGAATTTCACAAACCAACTACAAAGTACCTAACACAAATGATAGCCTCGAATAACGAGAGGAACGGAGTTGAGTCGCGCAGACAACTATCATCCCCGAGGATAACAATGAGAAAGCGACAACCCGATAAGACCATCGGTGCTGGATAAATAAACTGGCACGCGATATTTTTTGTTCTTTTAGCTAGAAGTAAAAAATGGGGAAGCGACGATCATCGGTGATATTAAAGATAACATTCTTTGGAATCGGAATACTTTTTCTACAGTAAAATCGCAATCTCGCCAGCGCAAACGATTTTCACAACCACGTAGCTTCGTGACACGTTATGTTCGCAATGTATCTCGCGACGGTGACAGAAAAATTTTACGAACGCGTGCGCAGCACAGGATATATATATATATATATGATTTAATCTCGTACGATGTATCATTATGACATGAAGAATGTGAGCATTCGATATACTCTGTGAGATACGATATTTCAAAACGTTATTTCGTGTACGTACAATTTATTGTTTAATATATAAATATCTTGATACCTAACATATGTGAAATATACAACAAGTTAAACAAGATTTATAGTGTTTTCAAATACTAGTAATATTATTAAAATCAAATCAATGATTAATTTAATTTGTATTATTACCACAACTTCAGTTTTTTAATTCGTTCAAAGCCCGACAGTAATCGATATGCAGTTTATACAAAGTGTTCTAAAATTCGCGATTTAAAATACTTTAGTAAAAAAGTTTTTGAAAAAAATTAAATTAAAGAACTATTTATGAATTTTTATTTTAAGCAGTAGTTTTTGAGATAATAAAGGTCTAAATATAGGCAATTATACATGCTAGACGATCATTTATTTAGTGAATGCGCTTCACTTGCTAATATATCGCATTCATGAAGAAATGACCATAACTATAGTTTATAACGTTGGTCATATTTAAATGCTTATTCTCTAAAAACTACTGTTTAAAATAAAAATTTACAAATAACTTTTTACTTCTTTTTTTTAGAATCTTTTTGCATATATTATTTTAAGTCGCAAATTTTGAGACACCTTGTACAACCGAAAAACGTATTTAAAATTTACACAGAAATATTATCAAGCATCAATATTTAGTCTCGATTGCACTTGATGCTTTCTGACCTATTTCATTTATGCAATATAAAAATTATTATACAGAAACAGTAATAAAATTTCTTTAATTTTGCAGCCAAGAAAAGTAAAAAAAAGAATTTTTTAGTAATTACGCATGTTGTATTACATGTTCATGACATACGTACTGTGGTACAGTTTCTGGAGAAAAATTCTCTTTTAACTCCTTTTTTGATCTCGCTGGAACGTGCTTTTCCCGCACAACGACTGGATGTAATCCCTTCGCCGTTGTATTTTCCAGCGAAACAAATTGCACACTGGCTCGTTACCACCGATATAGAGCGCATCGACGTAGCTATCAGTTGCGCTTTTAATGAATTATTCCTTGTCGTTGAAATATCCATTTTACGGGAAAGATCGAACGTTACAATAAATCACTATCGATGGTGCATAAAATGATGCCGCCGGTTACGCAGTCGGCTACGCTGCGTTACGCGACGATCGCAAAAATGTGCGCACGACTATGTACTCGGGGCCAATTAATTATCGAGTCGTCACGCAAGTATACCACACACGACTCTATCGATTAACAACCGGCCAACCTCGCCTCTCAGCAGTACGTAAAGGTTTTTGCACCGCGGCTGTAGGGTGAAGCTGCACGAGGACTTAATAAAGCCAACTCGACAGCTATCGATCTATCCTGCTCGTTCACGAAGGTACTAAATTTTACCCATCGAGATCGCGGCCAAATAGCCACGTTCATACAAAACTTCACCTTCGTTGCGCTTCATGGGACTGCATTTCACATTTTTAATCACTCAAGTTTGAATTATGATATGAAGGATTTATTATTATTTCTTTACGAACATACCTGCGCGCGCGCGCGTGTGTATGTGTGTGTGTGTGTGTGTGCGTGTGTGTTTGAAGATTTTTTTATAAAACTGAAATACATAGCTTATTTTATGCAATATTTATACCTATGTATCATTTCAAGATAATCCGTTTCATTACCACTTTTAATTATGTAATATAAACAAAACATTTAGTTCCCTGATATATTTTCATTAACTAAACTTTCACTTATAAATATCAAGCAATAAAAAATGTATTAAGAACACAAATAAGCACCTATTCTTAGCTATATAATTATACTCTCTAAATAAAAGATTAATTGCAAGTACGTAATCTCTTTAATAAACTTACTTTGACAGTCTATTGGTCTACAGTTCTAATATGATATACAATGAAAATATATATAATGTCTACAGATGGGATCTAAAGACATCGGGACTAAATAAATGACTAAATGTTCCTTTCAATGTTCCGTGACAAGTCTATTATCTTCGTTTATCTTTTGTCATGTTTTATTTATACACGTTCTTTTTTTGTTCAATACAAAATCTTTTCACAATTAATTAATTGTAAATATACAACAAAAAGTAGGTATGTTAATGTTTTGAAACATATACAAATAATTAAATTAATTAAACATAAATATACTTTCATAAAAATATTTCGATAAAATATTCTAAATTTCATTCGTAAGGATATTTTTTATATTTTTCGTTAAATTTCAATATACATTTCAATTTATAAAATAAAATATAATTTTAAAAGCAACAGAATCTTAATTTTGCCCGACACGTTTTCTATTGCTAAGCATAAAAGGTGAAGTCGTAAGAAATCTTCACTGCAATCCTCGAAACAAATACAGAACTCATTTTCACGATAAAAGTGAAATGTGAAATGTATCAATATCCTCCGCGTTTCATTCAAAAGTTACGCAATATGTCCACGAATAAATTGTGAAGAAAGTCCGATGATTTGTCGTATTAAACGAAAGCAATTCACGGATCAAATAAGTTTCGCCGAGGATTTGTGAAATGGAATTAGACGAGGCTGCGTGAACTACGTCAATCGGAATGATCGTAAACTTCGGTTATATTTGAAACACGAAATGAAAATAGAATGCCCTGCGACTGACCTGATACGGCAAAAAGGAACGGAAGTTAATCCACGAGACCGTTACAAACTCACGGATCTATTTGCCACTTTGGAGAGTCCTCTACGGGAAGTTCTTCTGAAGAGGGGTTAAGAGATCGGCCATCGGAAGAACGTCGCGATACGCTCCGCATCCTAGTCGTCTCACGGTATTTACAGTTTGCTTCGTGTCGCAACATTTTGTGGGCCCCGAATGCCCAAAGTTTCTAAAGAGGAGTTTCCTCTATGTTACAATTAAAGGGCCTCTCAAACAACGGCTTCAACTCGCAGCCGATTGGCGGTTCGCTCTTCGCGCGATCGCGATACAACTTCATGTGCGCCGAGCCTCTCCGAGGTGAATTACACTTGATATAGGTAACGCTTTCACCGCTCCACAAACGACGTTGTTCGGGACTTCGATTGAGATTTAACCTGTTTCCCTCGCTTAGAGTTGGAGGCAAATGCAGCATGTTTCAGACGCAAACTCGTCCACGTGAACCATTTGTGCCAAGGACACAAATTTCATCTTTCGCCACTTACTAATAATTTATTGCCATTACTTTTGACTGACGCCTATTTCATTTATTAATACAATAAAACACGTACAATTAAAAATACATTAATATACAAATTGCGATAACAAAAGCAAAATTTAAATGTAAATTTTTTTAAAATGGTAAGTCGTAAATCTTTCATTAACAATATTAACTATGTTTGCTTCTATCAGCCATCTTAACGGTAACATTTATAATAACTGATACCGAGTAATCCTTAATCTCTTTTGTATTAAACATGCCAACGGATTATGAAGACTCAATTTACTCTATAAGTTCTGTTAGCATCATGCTACATAATTAAATGCTTAAGTGTAAGAAAAATCATAAATAATTAAAAGTTACGAGCTGTAACATATTTATGGCACATATAGTTAATTAATTTGATTAATATGAAACTTCAGGAAATATGAAATTTCAGGAAAAATCAATATGTATCTCACATACACAATTGGTTTGCTATTTGAGAAATTAATGATAGAAACAGATTATATTATACCAAAATTTACATATATTTAACAGAAATAGAATCGTTTATATGTATTTAAAAAATATGTTATTATTTTCTAAAATCTTTAGAATGGCAGCTAATTTTAAAGAGTGACAAAAAGTGACAATTGAACCAATGTTGAAAAAGAATGACTCAATTGTTTTAAAAGTGAGATTTTACTCTTTGGAGTTATGTAGATTCCATTTTAAAGATTTTAGAAAGTATAGGAATATACAATATATAAATTCTGTGTCTTGGAAAAGGAATATAAGAAAAAAAGAATATATGATAACCTTGAAAAGTTATTACTTTCATATAAGTTATAACTGCGTATAAAACTTTGCGGGCACGCACAAAGAAATTTCCAATTAAGGTTGCCGTAATAACTAAACTACACGCGCGTACGAAGAAGGATCACAAAAGCGGACCGCGTAAAACACCGCGCGATGTAGTGGGAAGAGCTTGAGATGATGTACAAGTGCTTTGCGGCATAAAAAATTAAAGAAAGAAAAATAGAGAAAGAGAGAGAGAGAGAGAGAGAGAGAGAGAGAAAAGAGAGTGAAAAAAAAAGAAAAAAGAATACCGAGTCGCGCGCGCGTCTAATTTCAATTTCCGCGAACATAACACTGCGTCGCGCGTCTCCGGTTTAATTAAATTTGTTTGGAGATCAAGCAAAATGGCCGGCGAGAAAGCACCGTGGCACAGCTTGCGAAGACGCTGTAAGGCCACAGGTCTCTCGCCTTCGCACGCGTATCTTCAGAGGGGAGCTGCACATACACCTGACACCCTTATCCAGTTACAACGCTCAATCCGATCAACTTTTGCGGAGACCACGCGTACACCGGAACTACCAGCGAGAGATTTTTCTCTCTCGCGGAGATTTCGCTTGATAGAACGGGAGATTTTCCTCGAGGGTCGCAATCTCACAAGAACGTATTTTCAGGATCGTTCACGCCCACGAAGATGACTCGACGCGTCGTAAACGTTGAAAATTTAAAGGAAGATCCCCTGCGGTCACACGAGGTAATGTTAAAGGCCAACGATCAATCTTGAAACGAGAACGCCTATCGGCGACTCTATTTCGGTTCTACGTAAAAAAAGTACAGTAAAATATGTATATACATATCTTATATACATATAAGATATAACTATTATATTGAGTTACTTAATCTAATTTTAATTAAAAGAAAAACAGTAATTGTTTGAATGTTTGTTCCTTATCGTATATATATATATGCTACTAAGTATAAATATTGCTTTAATATAAATATTATATAAAGATCATAATGTAGGTACTTTTAAAATGTCTCTAATTTAAAATTGTAATTTGACTCTTTTTGCGTAAAAGCCATCCAGTTAAATCAACGTTAAAAGAATATAAATATTTCGTCATTTTATATATATGCTTGTAGATGAATGTAGTATAAAACGAGACAGATAAAATTTTGAGCAGTGGAAAATGTTACAGTCAGCAAACAACCACAGTTCATTGGAAATTCTACGAATTTCTACTATAAACCACGTGCTTTCGCTAGTGTGCATTCCATCCGACAAAATTGTAACGCATACTCTACAATCCTCATGACGCGAATCCTCATTCTGATCGTATGTATAAGGTAACGTTCGATGTAAATCATTTCAAATACCAGAACAATTGCTTTCCTTTTGCGTTTCGTTATACAGAGCAATCATAGTACATAATCACATAATTTTGCAACCATCGGTACAATCCCAGAAAATTTCACTTTTCTTATCTAACATTCGTTCAATACTCTATTTATAATCTATATACAAGTGCGCAAGGGATTAAAAATTTTAAGGATTAATTTTGATTAGATTCAACAGATCATCAATAAACTTCTACACTAATTTTTTGCTAAATTTTTACGTAATGTCATAATTTACTGATAAATACCTAGCATAGCTGACATTACTTTATACGAAAAATAATTGTCTCCTTCTCCCCCCCCCTCTCTCTCTCTCTCTCTTTCTCTCTCTGATATTAAAGTAAAAGCAGACTCGCTAACTGAACGTAAGCTTTCCTTTTCAATCATCTACTATTCTATCAACTCCCGAAGTCCTTGCCATCTCGTCGATGCGTGAGATGCAAATTGCGATAACTCAACGCGATTGTAACACGTCACGAATCTATATGCGAATCCATATGTAGATCAACGGAATCAGCGAGATGGAACAAGATCGATCGACAGAAGCGAGGTTTACGCGTAATACAATAGGATATTACACGAGCTTGATATAGCACCGCTATCCTGTAACGATATTGATTGAGCGCTCATTATTCAAGACACGAAGTACTCTAACAGACATGCGTTTAAATAGTTGATTTTTAAAATAAAAATAGTCTGTTATCATAACTTTCTAATAATATTAAAGATATTATTACACCGTTTTGCAAACTCATTAGTGTTACCTAAGATAACGATTATTTCTGTTCAATTGAAAGAATACTTTGAAATGGAAATATTGTCACTTAAATTCTAATTGATGAGCGAATTTGCCTCAATTTATTATGTATGTAAATGTATATTACTAACAACAGACTTTAATTACTGTAGGCGAAATATTTCTTTAAACAACATAATTCTTTAATAACAATTTAAATGATTGATATTAATTACTTCATTTTAAAAGAATTATTAAATTTATTTGAAGAATAAAATTTATATTCGTTTTAATAAAAATCTATTTATATAAATTAGTTTATTGTTACTTTTAGATCTTTATGAGAAAAAATAAAATTAATATAAATTTTTTTAATCAAGCAATATAATTGTAATAAATAAAAGAATAAAGTTAAATCGCTACAAAAAATGTTATAATAATAAAATGATTTTCCATAAGTACTTTTTCAATTAAAACATTTCTCAATTAAATAAGCTTATTCCTCAAATGAATTAATATTTAATTTAGTATCACCAGTACATGTTCACATGATTACTGACTACACAAATTTAGAAAAGCAGTAAAAATAAAATTTGAAATAATAAAAAGCCATATTCTATCTTATTAATTAATATAAAATTATACAAAAAAAGAATTATTCTCTATTATCTTTCAGAATATGGAAAAATGTCATCATAAAGGGATAGTATTCCATAATTCTGAGTTTAATACTAAAAATCTATTTTTGGATTTGAAGTCAGATTTTTTTTGTTTAAATTTATTTTCTTTTCAAAACGGAAAAATTCAAAACCCATGACATACCTACACGTGTACCTTTCAAAAATCAATAATTAAACTACAATAAATAAAATTCAAGATAGATCTGAATTTCTTAATTAAATTGCAATTGCAAATGTGACATAATGTGACGAATATCAAATTGGCTTTTGTATTTTTAAGTATGTAATATAAGATTAATTTCATAGGCATAATCTTGTTGTATAGTTTTTTCATAGCTTTAATAAATATAATAAATCAAACTGAGATAAATCCAAACTCATATAACTGTCGAAAGCATGAGTAATATCTATCTCAAATGATGTAACAATCGCGATCGCTGTATATTCTCGAAGTCGGAAGCGCATCGTGAAAACACTTTACGATGCAAAGCATTGCCATGTTAATGCAATAATTTAATCGTTCAACATGTGATTAGCATTCCAAATTGGATCAATATCAAAGCAGACACTGATGGAGGACATTCGGAAATTGAGTATTGAACATTACCAAGCAACCGATGTGAGTCAAATTACATACCGACATCAATCGGCGCAATGGACGTGTTCCCAGAATGTCATTAAAGAGCAACAACCATCGAGCAGAATGCTATGAAGATAACGTACCTGAAACAACAATAAATACGTTTGTGAGATTTAAATATACATAAAATTATTAATATAAATACAAAAAAACATTAATTTCCACATTGATAAGCGAACATTTCTTCCAAATATAAATAATTTAAAAAATACATATTGTATTATGTTTGGCCTATACTTTATACCATAAGTATTGCTTATAAATATGTATTGCGTGTTTAAGATGAAATACACGATAGAAATAAAAAGTTATCGCAGTGACAATAAAACTTTCAACACAGTCGGCACGCAAAAAATAATAGTAGAACCAAGAGGAAGTGATTAAGTCGAGACATTTGCATTTTATCTTTCTCGTCTTAAAGCTAAACATATCGCAAATCTATCATATTAAAATTATTTTTACGTAAAAACTTGTTCTCCATATTTTTTCATGTTAAATACATTAAATAAAATTTTTTATATAATGCATGAAGTATACTTATTTAATGCTTTATTGATTAAATCTTTTTATTGAAAAAAATAAAAAATACTTGACTTCTAATCAACTTATTTTTAATAGAACTCAGCTATATTTGACTTTTTTCAATTTCTATTCGAAACCGAATAAGAAAAAGAAATTAACATCACATACTTATTGCTCAATTTTCGAAGCACTTACTAGTATATAGTAGCTAAATAAGCGTACCAGTACGCATAGGGTATTCCCATACAACGAAATTTGACCAGAGAACTTGAGTTCTACATCAATGTTCGAGAAAGGGAGTTTGAATGAAGCATATAGAGGGATGAGAAAATAGACGGCAGCTGAGGTGAGCTAGTAACTCGCGCTGCCTTTCAGTCAATGGTTGCGCTTGAGATCGTTACTCTGGCATGAAATTAGAACGGGTGCGCCCAATTTTCGCTACTTCACCTTACTACAGTAAATAATTTCCCGTCATTTTCTACCATTTGAGATAAGTGCCTCCCCATGAAATTGGCACCGAGAGAGACCCACGCAGGTTTCCCTCCTGGGATCTGCGTAAATTTCGTCTCAAGCAATTTCTTACGTAGATATCACATTTATGATTATTTTTCACGTAGTCTTTGTAAAATAGAAAATAATAACAGCAGTAAATTAGAAGACATATTTAAGTAGAGTTTTATAGAAATATTATAAATAAAGACATTTACTAATCTTCAAGCAGATAATTACAGTTATAATTAAAAAAATAGTGATTATTATCCACACACCAAGTTTTACTTATTAAATTTTAATACTAAAACGCGAATAACCGGTGCTGAGTCATAAAATAAGCTTTTAAAAATATTTTTAAATATATCTTTAAGGATACAACACTTTATAGACATCACGTTGCATTATCGTGAACATGGAAAATCTCGTAGTAAAATATAAATTTCCGCGCACTTACGCTAACCATAAGTTGAAGTAGATGGTATTTACTTTTGACCCTACCATTTTCTTAACGCTTCCTACGATAACTCAGCTTCCACCTGATCCATTAGTTTTTCTAACGTCAGAAAAATAGCAATACGCTTTACTCTAAGACAAAGTGAGTGTAAAAAATATAAAAGCACTCTTTACTACTTCTACATGTCCGATCAATTTATTTCTTGTCTAAGCGAGCACATTTTTACTATGGCATAGCGATGAATCTTTTATGAGATTTAGAGTAAGAAATTCTTTTATTCATCAAGCAAAAAAAAACAATGAATAACAAAGTATGAAAGAAATAAATAAACAGAGACGTATTTCTAAAAAAAAAGTTAAAAAAATTATTTTAAAAGTAGCTATCGATTGATAGATTCGATAGCGTGCATCGACGTTGAAATAATCCCGGTATCCTCAGAGAAAAGATTTAATCTATGCGAAGGTACAAGGATCGTAGAAACCAATTTTTATAGCAATTCACGGAACGTAGCTTAATGCATTTCCGGATATACGAAGGATAATGCGCTCCGTTTGAAGAATCGAGAGCACAGAGATGGAATCCCTTTGAGGCTCGTGCCAGAACATGAACCATGCTTCAAACGTATCGATCGTTAATCCTCGAGCGGACTTTTACAGTTAACAGTCAAGAAAGAGAGAGAATCGCGACGTAGCCTCCGAGCCGTCGTCGTTCTATGGATAAATCATTGTGAATAATGCGACGAGCAGTTTCGTGGGTTCGCGTTTCTCACGCGAACGCTGCTGAAGTGCCACCGATACCACAAGCACACCAATCGCGAATCACAGTACGAAATTAAGATCATTCCGCTCGATAACATGCGTATGCACGTGAACTCTGCTCCGATCACGACCAGAAGCACAATCTGCGCGTGAAACAAGGTGGGTAAAGTACAAAGAAAATGCTCTAGCGCTTAAAAAAGTCATTTCAAGCATGATTACCTTTAGCTACTTCAAAGTTGTAAGCGTAAGCATGCCACTTTTCTCTTAAACGTAAGGCACATCGTCAAGACTCTTAAATACATCCCTTTGAAATTGTATAATTAATAGCTATCATATATACACTTCTATCCGTCCTTTGTCTTCATCCATGATTAACTATCCATCCATGATTAACCGATATTTCGCCTTCCCTAGTTAAAACCAGAAGGAGATAATGTAAGGAGCCTTAACGAACGCGCTTATACCATGGCACGATGAGTTTGGATTTTGAAATTCACCCTGCAGAATATCCATCACGTCTAGCAGCTACTCTGCATAGCAAATAGAGCGTATACGCGGAACTCGATTGGACGGAGATTTGAGAGGCAAGTGGGCCGCCATCTTAATAGAATCAGGATTATGTTCAGACTATCTAAGCAGAGGCTCTGACTGTCTAAGCATTGCATCGTCGTTCCATCCTTCGATATTCTGCTTGTCGTTAGTTTCCGAGAGTTCTGAGGATACTATTGGACCGTTTTCGAGATTAATCCGTGCAACGCGATCATTGTGCGTCATACGTCCTCCCGTAGCATTTATCAAGTGATGCTGATCTTATCGGCTTTTCATCCTCGATTACGCTTACTCGCTATCCCATTTATTTCCGCATCGAACATCGCCACTCGACCTTTCATTTACCTCGCTTCGGTATTTTAATATTCGCGAGAGATGAAATCCCATCCACTTTGCCCTTTATTTCTACACCATCACTTTCGTGAAATATTCATGACGATTTTGTGCTTTTTACAACGAAGAAAGTGCGCTCGCAGCCTGTTAATAAGAAAAAAGTATCCTGACGAAATGCTGAAAGTGACATATACAGAAGAGTTTAAAAAAAATTAAGAAAATGAAAAATAAGATTTTTCTGGTTATAATGTAAAATTAATATTTATTCTTATGCGTTTGTACTATAAGATAATTTACAAGATTAATTTTTAAAAATAAAGGGATTTTTTACAATAATAAATAATATATCTAAAAATTTATTATCATATAAATGATATAAAATATTATATTTTTTCATTCAATGTCTATTAATTCATGAGATTGGTAATATTATTAGGTGTTGGAATTAATTCGTAGCGTTTTTAATGAAAGAATGTTATTTATTTCACATGAGCATTAAAAAATACATTAATGAAAGTACTTCCCATCACTTGTAAAACGCTACGAATTAATTCCAACACCTAATATAAATATAATACGTTCAATGGCAAAATTTAAAAACAGTGGCAAGTATTCAATATTGCAAAAATATTTCAATTAAGTTTAACGATATGATCATTTTTCCTAAGATAAAACTCGAGGTGTTTATTATTCATTAACCCGGCATGTCTCATAGCAGTCACAAGGTATTCATCTTCTTAAACTATTCTTTCAACAGGGAATAGCTGCGCAAGAAAACAGCATGGTAAAATACACCAATACTCGCGAATATAACCTGCGACACATTATTTCAACGGAAATTAAAGAATACGTCTTTGACGTGTTGCTATCTCTAACGCCATTATTATAAGATATATTATACGAGATATATTATACGGATTTAATCTCTGTATAATTTTTCAGTCTCTTTCTAATTTCATAAAGTTTCTGTTATAATCTAATATCAAATTCTTTAGGATTCTCGCGAAAATCTTATGCCTGAATTAATAAAGAATTAAACGTAAAATTCTTTTTAAACTTCCACAAATATTTTTCCCAATTCTTCAGTATCAAATTCTATAAAATCTAACAAAAAATAAGAAAAAATCTATCATTTCTCTTTATAATTTCAAAATTTATTTTGAATAAGATTACTGCAGAATGCGCGTCATATCGAGCGTTGAAGATTACAAAAAAAATAGCTGAAAACTTCATTGATTCAACAAATCTACAGTAATAATATACACACAGTCAATTTTCTATGTTAAAATAGCAAAGTTGACAGCTAAATAATATTAGCGATTTGTTAAACCATCAAATCTTCTTAGTTATAGATGTTGAATTCGAGCAGTAAATTACAGATTTGCTGTACCACCCAATTAATTTTTTTTCCGTGAAGAAACAAACATCTCTGAGTAGATGTACTGTTAATTAATGACAAACTGAAAGAGAAGCAGGAAATGTCAGAGAAGGAAGAAATTTGGCACCACGTCCCAACGATGTATTAATTCTACGCAAAGATCCTTTCAACCTGGTGTACGTGTCGAGTACGTACTCCGAGACTCTTTCGGATGTTAAACACGCCGGATGCACCTCTAGGTTCTTCCGCGAAGAGTCCGCAGGCCCACCACCTTCATAACTCATCCTCGGCCTTTGCCGGCCTCCGGTCCGCAAGAGCACATACATCACATCGTTACATTATAGAAACGGGTCGCGTAGAGAAGTTGCACCGTAGAAGCGGTGAGTCGGACTTAGCGCAGTCATAATTTCACTTTTACCACCCTCTCTACTCTCGTCCGTCGCGATAATGTCGGACACTTCCTCTCGCCTTATCCTGCCCGCTTCGCTCTTTCTCGTTCTCCTGCGCGTCGTAAGAAACGCGCGATGATAAATTTGGGCGAATATATATTCACGTATACGAACCGAAGGTCGCGGCGAAATTACGTTAGATAAGACAAAAGGGTACCGCTCTGTAAAGACAGTAGTGCAGTAAAAACGATGGCAGCTGAAATATGATGTATCGCTATGTTGGATTTTAAATTTACCGAAAAATTACACCCGCTACGTGGAGCTACGCGGGAAAGTCGATTACGGTAGGTGTTAAGAGCACGTCGTCACCGTGCGCCGAGGAAAATGCCCTTTTTGGCAAATGGGCCATTACGAAGGCAAGTAGGAAGGTATATTGGCTTTGAGTGGTATTAGGAGAGCGGAAAAAGAACCGACAAGGAGATGGCAGCGGTAACGGCGACGGCGACGGCGACGGCGACGGCTGGCGGAACGAAAGATGGAAGGAAAAATTTTGTATTATGTAACGGAGAACTAGGAACTATTGTATATATATATACTGTGTGTTAGAGAAAGATATATATTAAGAGAAAGAAAAGCGAAAATAGAAAGAAAAGGGAAGAATAGCGGAGTTATTATGTCATACGACAGCAGGACTATAAAAACTGAAGTCAAATATTAAAAAAGAATAGTTGAGAATCGTTTAAATGGTATCGAGATATTGGAACTCGTTCGATAAAAGAAAGATTAAATGTAGCTTGCAAATATTAAGATTATCAAGTGCATAGATTTGTGAAAGAGAGATCGCAAAATTTAGAAGAGAACATTCGTGACAGGACGCATAGAATGACTTTAACGACTCTTAATTAATTAAAAATAAAATAATATTCTTTTCGAAGATGCATATTAAAACTTGTTCAATAAAAGGAAAATCAAATGTAGCTTGCAAATACCAATGTATAAATTTATTCAAAAAATTGTAGAATTGAAGAGAAACGAATGTAACATTCAAAATGAAAGCATAAAGTGACTTTGACGAGTCTTAATTAATTAAAGATAAAATATTGTTCTCCAAAAATGATATACCATACCAAAATATTGATATTTTAATAAAAGAAAAATTAAATGTGTAATAGCTAAATATCAAATGCATAAACTTGTATAAAAATTGCAGAATTGAAGAGAAACGAATGTAACATTCATAATAGAAGCATAGAGTGACTTTGACGATTCTGAAATATATATCTTAGCCAAAAATAAAATGTTTTCCAAAGAGATGAATGTCTAAGATAAAATTAATCACAATGCTAGAATTAGATATTGTATCTTCACATATGACAGTTTCCTTTCTGTTAATTACATTTTCCCTTCAAGGTATTATTATTTGCACAGAGATATTCTTGTGAGCGACACGTGTGCTCGCATACGACACGTGTGCACGTCATATACAAGAGAGTGAAAGCTCGTATCAGTTCATGCAGCACGTGGGCGTCGGCATCGTGAGATCTCAAGGTAGGCCAGCGTTGTCTCGCGTCGAGAGATTAAACTCAAGTAGAGTCTCCGTGGTGTTTACATGCGTAGCAATTAGGATTAGCATTTAGAGAAGGTCTCTAAATGCTTGATAGCGCACTACGATATTCTGCACGGATTGGAAAATCGTGTACGATTATGTATTGTGAGCAAACAACGAATAAAATAGACGGTAGTAACTAGGAACGCGAATGTATGTAGATTAATCGATTATTTATAGTTTAAAAGCAAACATATGTTGCTGCAACAAATACAGCAAAAGTAAATATTACACGTCTATCGTCGAAGGCTAAAGTCAAAAACTGAATGTTAGAATATTAAAATCGAGAGAATAATATCATTGCGTTATCTCTGTTCAAAATATACTGTTAAATCTGTAGTGTTAAATTTAACCTAATTTAAGTTGTCTACCTCCTACTCAATATATCGTTATTTCATACTAAAACAATGGAGTTAAATAGTCAAGTTAGATTAAATTTGACTATGTACTGTCAATTTGAACTGTTTGACTCCATTGTTTTAGTATAAAATAACACGGTAATTTGAGTAGAAGCAGTAGCGATTTAAATTAAGGTTAAATTTTACATTATAGATTTAACATTATAGATTTAACAGCGATAACGTAAGCAGTTCGCATCCTCTGTTCTCCCTAGCGCGACATTTCCGTCCGGAAGGTTCATCGAACTGCATCGAAAACAGGCGTTGCGCCTCAATTGCGAAAGAATTTTCTCCGCGATGTCAGGAATTTCGCCGATAAGACGCACGCAGATTCTCGGATTGCACGCCCTTCTGATGCAGTTCCTGAACATATTGCGCCGCCGGGTAGATATTGAATTTTGTTAGAAGAGGATTTCCCCTCACAAAGCTATCGCGAGGTGAGCCATGAAACGGGTAACAAGGTGAGCGCCGTACGATCGATGCCAGTCGCTTTGACATACCGCAGGAGACTGTGTGCCAAGGTGCCAGATTGCGAACGCAATCAACAGCGATATTTCCGTGCCTCTTTCCTGATTAACGTTTGGACGTTTTACCTCTGACAACTGTTGGTAGCTACATAGTCGCACCAAACCAAAAGATTTCTTTAACGATTAAAGAGCCGTCGTCGCGTATACACAAAAGAAAACATCGAAAGAGCACTGTCAAGCGCACTTCCGACAGGAATTCTTTTCTCATTGCTTTACCACAGCGTTCTTCGACCTGCGGTATACATGTTCTATCTGCGGTAGAATTCTTTCCAAATCTATTATCTTCTGTATAAAAAAAAAAAAAGAAACTTTTAATAGTGAAGTAAAACATTATCAAAGCGAAGCTTTCCAATGTAAAAAGATTTCAAATGTTGCATAATCAAAGCAGAAAGTTACTAGACTTTCATTTATAGAATGCAGAGTATGAAGTGAACTCGAACTCCGTAATGAATAATCTGTATTACAATTCTAGAGAGATGAGAGTTGTAAAGTCAAAACGTATACAAAAGCCAGTTCTCGCAAAGTCCTCGGAGCAATCAGCTTTACAATACGAACAGAAGGTTTTGTAAAACTGCGGTGAAGCTTTGAAGATAATCGAGCGCCGATACCATTCGATACGGATGCAATAACATTAGTTATTTCTCTGTTAATGCATTTATTTATATTTACATAGAGGAGAATGTGTATGTACAAGAGTAGCGTTTGCAATATCATCGTCAAACATATATTCGACACTTTATCCCACCGAATCGCGTTCGTTAACGAGAAAGTAATTTCAATATTCTCTCAATTTCATATTTTCCCATCCGCAGAGTGTTATATTGGCAATCGATAAATGGCAAACTGTAAGATATGAGGTGCAAGTTAACAATGTTCATTTAATAAATATAATTTAAAGAAAAATAATATACAATGACCCATTCAGATGCGTTCGGGAATAATTATAATTATTACAAATCAAAAGTCATACTTCAATTAAATTTGTGAAATTTATACATTTTTCAGAAATCTATCAAAATATTTAAATTAAAAACCGGAGAAATGGCACATCTTAATTGACCTGATTCTTCATTCTAATCAATATCCATGTTAAACTAATGATTTATTTAAAATATAGATTGGTTGACTTTTGGTCTTATCTAGTAAGTATAAGATCTTCAATTCTGTTTTCATCCCCGAAAGATATCACACAGGATTATTAATATCTGACAAAAGTCAGTGACAGCTGAGACAGTAAAATTATCAAATAATGAGAATAACCTATTTAATCAGATCGAAATTTCCTTCCTCGAAATAGAGAAAGTTTATTAAAACTGAGGAAAATGAATTAGTAATTATAATATACTGACCAATCGCTCTACTGCTCAGTATTATTATCATGATATTGTTTAGCGTGACATAATACCAATACTAATAATAAGTTACATTAATGCACATGTGCCAGTCATAGTTAATAAATCACGTTCCTGTTGTTGCAACTGGGGATGAACCATCATTGCCTCTGCTTGGAGCTGCTGCTGCCTCCTCGGCTGGTTGCGTCTCATCACCTCTTCTCTCACTTCTATCTGACGAAAATGATGGAATGCGGTGTCATTCTTCTCAGATGTCTTCTGATGTCTCATCGACTCTCTCTGTCCTCCTTTCATTCCGCTACCTCACATATCATCGCGTCACTCACAGTATTTAAACGAGACTGATGTAATTGGTATGTTTGCGGGTGTATGCGCGCGCGCGCGCGTGTGTGTGTGTGTGTGTGTGTGTGACTGCATGTGTGTATGATTTCAACTATATAATGGTTTACCTCTTATTGCATTGTCTTATTCTAGTTTTGTTACTGATAGGTTTTGTAACAGCAATTTTGCTGACGCCTAACCATTTGCGAACTACTTGTATTTATATTTATGTTAATTATATAATTTATAGTATCATATTTTATGTCTATTACTCTGTTAACACATAGTCTTTTTCATATAACTTTGCAATAAACTAAATTAAATTAAATTAAATTAAATGTCAAAGGAGCAATGGCAACCAAGTTAAATTTAACTTATATATATATCAAAATGTAAATCAATCCATTTCTATAATTAGTTTCAAAGTGAACTCCTCATCCATATTAACATATGCACTTAGTAAATAAGAAACTAAATTTGAATCAAATTTAATATACATTTTCTTGAGTTAAATTGTTTAATTTCATTATTTTAATGAAATTAATGACATATTGAATAGGAGCAAAGGCGACTATAGAAATGATTCAAATAGGATTATTTGATATTTATGAATTTAACAACAATATTTATGTAATTAAAACACTTTAAATAATTCATTTTTGAAAATTCGTAGCTAACGAATCCAATGTACAAAAGACTTTTCGAAGTCTATAAATCATCTCATTTTAAAAATACCCTAAAAAGAGTTTTTGGAAAACTCCAACTCCATTTTTCTCTTAAATTTGACGTGACAGAACATTCTTATTTGTGGAATTCAGCACATAAAAAATTACAAGAAATTAGTTTTGTTTTCCAAATTGCAAAATCACATAAACCTGTATGTAGTTAATATCAGATTCGCATAATAATTCTTTTTTATTGTCATATATATTCTCTAATGAGTTTGCTCGTTCTTATAAAGCCGGTAATATATCAGTAAGCGCATTACGCGAAGCGAATTTATTTAGACGTTTTCGACTTCTATAATAACGTTGATCGATACTCGTAAATCTCTTCGGCATTATTTTTATCATCTTCCCCTTCGATACCCCATCCACTATCTACTTTTATCCATTACGGATATTCAATAATGTTTATAGAATGCGCAAATTCTATATTTCTATTATTCTTATCATCTTTTATCATCTGGTTGTTTCACGATATTATGATTGGCTAATAATATATAAATAATACATAAATAGTTACTCAATGAGATCGTATCGTATAATGCTTGACTTTTATACATTTTAATTTTCCAATATATAAGTTCCCGCAGTATTTCGTTTACATAGACATATTATTTCTGATGTTACTAATAAGAGATAAGTCATATCAAGGAAAAGTGGTAATTAGTGGATGGAAAGTAATTACGTATATACGAAGCTAGATACTTCGAGTTGTCAAGCTCGATACATCGTTTATCATTGTTTGCTACTATAATTGAAGCACATCCCAGTTCGCTGCAATTAGCTCGACCTATATGATAAGACTGACACATAATGAGTATCCATATGATGCATCCTTATCAATTAGACGGTAGATCATTTTCACAAAATTGACGTTTCTGATACAATTAGAAACATAATATTGATATTTAAAAGAAAAATGATATCGACTTGCTTTAAATAACACAATCGTTAATAAACAGTGGAAAAATATTTCCTTAACCAATTATAAATAAATAATCATATTTTTCTCGTTGTTCATTGATGTATAATATATACAGCTTTTAAAATATCATATCACGCTAAAAGTCGATAAAAACAATATTTCTGAATACTAATAAAAACAGTAAAAAAATTCCTTTCTCATCATCTTTCCTCATTTAAATAATTACATTTCTATTAGCATTACATCTTCTAATATAATTATCGTACCTCAGATCAATAAATAAAATACGTAAAATTATACAGAATCACATAAAAATAATATCTAAATATCGATGCTTTCTACAATGAATCGTTAATCATCATTCATATTACATTAATGGTAAATCAGAATCATAAATCATAAATTTAAAGAAACTTGTATCCAGAAGTCATATTAGATTGTTCAGTTTTCATGTCATGCCAGTCAGTTCTCCCGATAAAGGTGACAAACACATATTACTTTTTAATTGGTTAGTCATAATCTAAGTTATTTAGATTATACTCCGACTGACCAATTAAAAAGCAATATGTCTGTCATTTTTATCTTGAAAAAGCGTAGCAGAATTTTTAATCTTTAAGAATGAAATTTCTGTCTTTATATTAATTTTCCACTTCAAAGAATTTAAAGAGTAAGAAATAAAATTTGATCGTTTTCATGCATTCATTGAGATTATTATTGCCTTATAACACACTATTAAATCGTTTACAACTCGCTTTTACTTCTGATCTAATGGCTTTTAAAAAGCTTATAAGAGATTCAGCACGAACGCAGAAGAAGTATTATGTATACGCAACGTCGACGGGTGGCGGTGCAGACTAGTGCGATTTCCGTCGGTGTTCGGTCCAAAAAAAGAAACATCAAACAGTTCGGAGACAACCAACTTTCTGCATGTGAAATCTCGAAGTTGGAGACCAACGATTGCGATGTGATCTCGCTTTGCCAAGCTCCATGGAAATAATTCCGACGAGGGCAGACGGAACGTCGATCGCGGAACCGCACACGGTCTTGCGAATAGGACACGCGGATGGAAAACGGTCTTGTCGGAGCTGGCTGGCAGAGCAAACACGCGTACCCGACGGAGAGAATGGATTTATCGATCACGTAAAACCGATTCTTCTATTCCCGCGTTTCTATTTTGCATACGGAGCGCGCGTCTAAGAGCTCCCTGTTCACCGCGCGAAAATACACTTTGTCGAACGTTAAAATCGGAACAAGCTCGGGCGTTCCTGTCGCTCAAACAGAAGAAAGCAGGAAATGCAATCTGCAGATCGCGAGAATGCAGATTGTTCAGATCACATTCGTTTCAACAGCAGTTCCGGTGTTGCGTTTGCGTGACACCGAAAAATTACATGTGAAAATAATAAAGATGTTCTCATATTGCATCAATGGTTAGTTCACACATGCAGTAATAATACAAAAATTTCACTTTTTCTTCTTAATTACAAATTAGAGAAAGTATATACATTTTTACATTTTTGTTTTTTAGATATTTAAAAAAATAAATCAAAATATTAATTTGAGAATATCTTCTATAAATTTTATGGTGCAAAATCATTTTTTATAAAGTGAATATGCATATGCATATATATATATATATATATGTTTTATCGGATTCTAAAAACAATTATTGTAAATAAAATATTTAATTTGTATCTAATTAAATTAATTAATTCTTTAAATTTTGTTTAATCTGCGAATATCAAAATTAGATTATTTCTAGAAATTGGAACGATGGCGTGCATAAATATTAAAAAAAAAACTTCTGCAATCATAAAAATCTTCTTTTGACACTTTCATTTCATCATACAATAATTCGTTTCTTTTTTACTTCTTCCGACAGGTGTACGGACATTACGTGTCCTCATTGAAATCGCGTGATCTATTCAAGCAGGTTGCGTGTTCTATAGCAAATTATTATCCTTGCTCGAATCTATCATAATTAACGAACAGATATACGCGGAGAGTATATTTAACGATTTTGCCACGTCAACTAAAAAAAATATACATATATATATA
>NW_011626951.1:334606-388928 GCF_000204515.1 Acromyrmex echinatior
TCCGTCTGCTTTCCGGTGCCGTGGAGAAAGAAAGACAGAAGAGAGAGAGAGAGAGAGAGAGAGAGAGAGAGAGAGAGAGAGAGAGAGAGAGAATGATTGTTTTCCTTCTACGTTTCGCACCCTGAATTTACCTCGCTCGGAAACGTAACGAGTCCGGAGCCTTTTTTTGCCAGTCCGTTGGATCCGCGTAGGTAGATATACGTAGCACGGCACTCGGCAGGGCAAATTGCTTTCGAAACGGAAGACTGCCCCGGAGCAAAAGGGAGCTTTAAGGGAAAATGATTCGCGTTGTCGCTCGGCCGTGAAGGAATAGCCTGTCTCTGTCTCTTCCATTTCGTTCACTGTCTCTCCCTCTCTTTTTCTCTTTCCACGTCATCTTTCGTTTTCTTTCTTTCTAGTTCTTCCTCGCTTATCTGCCCTCCTTTTCTCTCTCTACCTCTCAATCTTTCTCTTTCTCCGTTGTTCTTCTTCAATGTAACTTTTCTTACTGGGTATTCTCTTTTTGACTTTCGCCACGTCTCACTTTCTTTCAGATTACGCGCAAGCGCTTCTCACATTCAGTTCCAACGAAGCTCCGAAGCCGACAGTTATATAGCTCAAAACCATCCATCACCGAAATGCATTTAAACGAAAAAGACAGCGACAGAGTGCAGGTCAATGAACCGAGAGATAACGTCAATGTTGCTTGATGTTGGATGAACGACGTACGCCTTGTTACGGATGCGGGTTTTAAACGGGCAAATGCGAATCGATACGATAACATTTAACGTTTCAGACATGATAATATCAATGAATAAAGTTACACTATAAAATATAAATTATAATAGTATCTACTTGCCTTTAGGGGAATAAATTTTCAAGAAAAGTTCCAACTTGCAATTTTCGTTTTCCTGTTTTATCCACAATTAATCAAATTATTTGAAGAATACTAGTCAGTTTATACAGTACAGTCTACAGAATCCGTTTCTTTCGTGCGTTAATTCAAGGCCCAAATATACTTAAACGATCAATCATAAAAGTTTCGCTCACGATGATGCTTCACGTAGATCTTTCATCGCGTATCAAATTATATTTTGTTTTTATTCGCCTAGTTCGCAAGTAATAACGTGGCACAACGCGTGGAATGAGCCTCTCGCGCACATACCGTATTTCTCGGCGTTTACCGGACACTTCGGCTATCTGCTCTGTGCAGATTACAATTTTCACGTCGCACAGAGCCGCGCGTATACGCAAACGTCGGCGGACCAGCAGAATTTTATTTTTTTTTTTCCACTAACGGGCAAAATACTCGTACGCGCGACTAACTCTATGTGCGAGGTACTCGCACTCTTCAAGCCGCCGAGCGGTGATAAAACGGGACGGACGGGCGCGATAGCCAACGACACGAGCAGCTCTCGCAATACTTCCGTACGCTTCGCTCGCTGTATTTCCTGTGATACGCGGCGGAAGTATTGTCGACAATCGATTAATCCGAACGTATCGTGTGATTAATGACGGAAGGTGATATTCGTCGGAATGAGTTGCGATTCCCCGCAACGCAGCCAACGTGAAATATCGTGTGTCAATTAACACGTCTCACATGGCCATCAGATTATGATGAAGTAGAACGTAGCATGAAGTAGAAATTTCCTTCCTTCTCACGCGAGGTGTAGATAAATGTTTTCACCAAGTAAATAATTTTCACCAAGTAAAACCAGTGTTAAAAGTCATGCTGCATTGATTTACCGTACATATCCATTGCGTTAAACGTTTCAAACTCGTTGTAATGGATGCTCATAAAAAAAAAACTAACGTTTTTCAAAAACCCGAGTGTATTACCAGAGATTACATTTCATTGTCACGCAAAGTTGTATATGTATAGCATTGTCCCGTCGTTTTCCGGATACTTTCACACTTGCTCAAAGCGAGTTACATTTCTCGCCATGTGAAAAAATTACGAACACGTGTAAATGCGCGAGACAGCACAACTTTTATTGCTGAATGCTCACGTAGTTGACACGTCGTCTCTACGCCCGTATCAAAATGATGATACAACAAGAACAATGCTTGCGGTTAGCAAATGGCAAACGATTTGTATGCAAGCACTGAAAGTGGCAAGTAATTTAAAATGCGCGACAAATACACTCAAGTAAGCTTCATTTATCAAGCATTAGACATACTTTAGTGCTATAATAAATAAAAACAGAGACAAAATATTTACACTAAGTTAAACTATAAACTTGACATACTCGAAAATTTAATTCAAAGCCATTGCGACTTTGCAAATTACTTCATTTCATTACAAACTCCTTGGACTATTTCCGAGCGTGAGATTGGACGGATTACGTTAACGAAAGAGAAATGGCATTTAACATAATTCAAATATTCTAGGTTCAACTCGTAATGTAAATTCCATCATTTAATTTGGTTGATGTGTTTTGCTTACTTTCACAATCAGGATTGAATTGCCCGTTTGAAATGTCACATAAATGTTAGTGTTCTCAATTTAATGAGATGCTTTTGTAATTTTGTATAAATTTAATTGCTGTGAGATACTTCTGTTAAAATGTGTACACAGGTGTCATTCAGTATTTGGAGCATAAATATATTCAATGAATTTCCGATAAATAATTTTCCAAAACAAGTAAACATAAAACATTCAATATATTTTTAATAAGCAATCAAAAAATAGAAAATATACAGAGAAATTCAATTAGATGTTTGTTAAAAAACTTGTAAAAATCATATGAAGAGAGAGAGAGAGAGAGAGAGAGAGAGAGAGAGAGAGAGAGAGAGAGAGTTTATAATTTTACATTACATAACATTTATTTGTACATTTTACTTGCCTTGCTCACAGCAGAAATATTTTAAAATATAATTAAAATCTCGTTACGTAAAAATCTCATTAGCAAAAATCCATCAATTTTATCAAATACATTGTTATCAGATCAGAATGACAAAAAATAAATAAAACTATTTGAATTTTATGCAGTATCATGATCGCAGAAGAGCTATTAGTACCCTGACTATGCACTTTGCGTATGATGATGCGGATTATTCGCACAATATGATTTTTTTAGATTCATAATACAGAAATGATAAAGAGATTTGCGTAATAATGCTTTTCATTATAAAGTATGCATAAAGCAAAGATTGATAAGGATATAGACACATAATCCGCGAGATGTTATTCTATTAATCCATACCATTTATTTTATCAAATCTATATTAATAAATTAAATTTATATATACGATTTAAATGTAATCCATTATTTAAAATATTGAATACAAATAAAAAGAGTAATGAAATATAAAAATTGGCATGACCTTTCATACTACACTCTACAGTAATGAATTAGTAAGAAAAAACGAACATAAATGCAACACAATATAAAATGAAAAATATTTCCGTAACGAGATTTTAAAAACAATAGAGTAAAACGAGGAAATACGTCCAACTATGTATATTAAATTTTTAACGACATATTCTGAGATTGTGTCGCTGACATATCTATGCCCTACAGTTACTGTCGCCATAATATTTAGCTACTAAATTTTACTACAGTTACGCATTCTATTTGTCCCTACGCAAAAATATGACCGCTTTTTTTATTATTTTTTTCTATTTTGTTATGCTCACTATCGCGAAGGGACATTGTACATATATACACATAGAAAACTATTACCTATGTTGTATATACATACATACATATATAAATATTATATATAAAAGACTTATATAAACATTTAGAGCCGGTTTTGATGTTACTGCAATAGCTTGCAATATGTACTAGGAGCGACAGACGGTATCGATTATTTTTAAAAATAGCATGTCCAAATTAGTTCCAGCGGTACGAAAACAATGCGATATATAACGCAAAAATGATGTAGCTTCGTTTCGCGCGTGAGAAATATATAAATCTCTCTTATTATGAATTTAATATATACTGCACATAATCAATGCAATATCGATACAAAATAACTGAAACTGGCAATCCTCATGCAGAATAATAATCCTAAAATTACAAAACTTGCAAAAATTTTCATTGGTCCATTTAAAGTTTTTATTAGCAAAAATATTAAAATATCATATTCATTATTGTAATATAATTTTGAAATGTTAAAATTTAATTTTTATATTAACGATTAAAAATGGAATATTTGAAAGTGTAATATATTAATAGATAAAGGACTTCCTTTTGTTGATAATTTTAAATTATTTTAATTTTTCAATAGAGTTTCAATTTTAATAGTTTAATTTAATTTTAACTTAATTTATTAGTAATAATCGATTTCCATTTGATATAAAAAATTAAGAAATAATAAATAAATAAATCTGCTCTGTATTACTTTAGAATCGTTCTATACATCACGTTTCTCATCGAGGTTTTCAGCGGCGACAATGACGACGACATGACGCTGAAACTTGTTTTACCGGCGAAGGGGATGAGAACAGGTAGAAGTCGGCGCGTGAACGACGCCGATAAAGTGGTCTGATAAAAACGCATCAGGAAGGTTCGGTCTGAAAGCGGGAGAAAAGTGCGGAAGACATCTTTCTTCCGTGTAAGATGGAAGATTAACGTTGACTCAAATAAGGCAGAATAGGCGGGTGAAAGGTGCACCTCCTAGCTGGGGTTGGAAACGAACAGCAGTATTCGCGCAAAACCGTCTTCACCGTAAGATATGAAACCGACCACACAGCAGCTAAAGCTCCAATTTAAATTGCTTCGGCCGTGATTATGCATAGCGTTATCTCGGTGTCTCCGTTAGGAATTTACTTTAAATTAGAATAGTTCTCTTAAGCACAAACGAATAATCTCTTACGTTGTTTAGCGTTGATTGCAAACGTTTCTGCATGATTTTACGTAAGATTTGCATAAGATATAATCTTCCTATTCTCCATTCCGATGTATTAAATCAAAGATTAAGATAAAAAAAAATTTCTTTTTAAATAATAAATAATAAATTTTTTACATTGTAATATTCTAGATATTTCTTGCTTTTAGTGAACCTAAAAAATATTCAACATCAAACGCATTTTTTAAAAGTATCTCAGTACGACACACAAACGAGCAGAATATCACGGTTACCGCATTTTTGAATGCAGGAACTGTGACATGGATGCATACAGGAACGGCGTACGTAAATTCACAGACCGCTTACTTCCAGAGAACTTCCTGCTGCGACGTTGACGGATGCTCAGCGATGGAGAAGAACGTAGCAGAAGAAGACGACGAGCGAGAGAGAGGTCGGGATTTCGTGAATCTTTCGCTGAGAGAAATCGGGTTTCGAGTGGAAGCGAGTAATAGAACGGCGAGTAGATAAAACCGTCGCTCAGTGAAATGGGAGAAGGGAGACAAGGATACGGGGATTCTATATTCATCTCGGAAACGAACGAGGGATGATGTGCATGAATCTGTCGAGCCGCTATTTGACGCTTAAAAAAAAAGGAAAAGGAAATGATCGTAATTTCCTGCATTCTGACAATTTGCTGCATTCTGAATTAGCAGTGATTCTAATGATCATCGTTCACGTCCGATTTGTTTGCTCCTTTAACAAAATGAGAAGAAATGAGATTCTCCGCCGTAAGCTCCTCGAGACTTTACCTCAAGAATCCCTAGAGAGAGATTCTCAAGACTCAAGTCCAGGAAAAACTGCTAATTGTAAGACTCCTTATGAGAGTGCATAAACAGAGTAGATTTCCCTAATTAGGTAATTTCAGCTCCAAACAACTCGTGGAATCGCACGGTCATTTAAAACGGAATGTAAAAAACATAAATGGGCTTTCTCACACTTTCTCTCTATTACGAAATAATATTAAGAACAATAACTTTATAAAAATACGCATTCAATAAAAATAATCATCATTTCCGAGATATTTAAAAATAGAAAAAAAAAACCCACAAATAGTAGTCCATAAACTGAGGTAAAAAATGTTCGAGCGTGCAGTGGATAAGCATGATGGATCAGCATAAAGCTGACGCGGAAGATAAGGGAGGAAGAAAGAGGAAAATAAACTCCACTCATAATTTCATGCAGGTTTGTTCCACCGTTACATCGTTCGTGATTTTAACGAGTGCTATCCGTTCGCTATTTTCCTCTCTTCCTTCCTTTCCAGAAGCTACGTATCTACGGAAGAAGGGCAGACCCTCGAAATGGACGGGCTTTAAGATCCTCATCGAGCCAAGCTCTTATCTTAAAAAGACTCTTCAGACGGTTTTAAAGCCCATTTAGCGTAAGAAAATTTTCCATAGAATCAGTCACCATTGCGACAAGCTAATATCCAATCGAAATAAGATATCTCGTTCAGATCAAAGATGCAGTCACGTAGAAATTAAATCTTTGAAATTGTGCGATCCAAGGCGATAAAAATAAAATTTTTACTTAGTCTACAAATTCTTCGCCTATGAATGTCGGTTAGATTTAATCTAGATCGACCGTAAATCTTGCACTGCGGCAGGGACATCTGACGACGCTTTAATTGCTGTACTAACGATAACAACGACGTGTGGATGCCATTGCGAGGATGATGGATTATCAGTGCGGTATCGATTTTCGCGTTTGTGACTAATTCGACTAACGTAATAGTCGTAATTAAAGGGATATCCCATCATTTCGCGGCTACGATTTCCATGACACGCAACGTAGTCGTTCACAGCGGAACAGCACGACCATAAAACGTGAGGAAAACGGTGAAACATCCTGCTCCGCTAATGTCGGCAGTGATAGGCGCACTAAACGAGCACCCAATGCCGTTGACGATTAACGATGGACGTAACGAGCGATCATTCGACCGTACCAAAGTACATTGCCAGCATGTCAGAAAGCGATTCTAACCGTGCGAAGAGTGACACGTGCTTTTAATGTCGGAGATGCGTGTCTGATTTATTCGAAAACGTCATCGAAAAAGGACAGAAGCACGATAGTGACGACAGTGATACGCTGTAATTGAACCGTTCATTCAGATATTGAAAGTTGATTAACCGTCACTCTCAGGGACATTGTTCAGTTCTGTAAAAACTTTTTACAAAATAATACGAATAATCATCTAGTCAACAGTATAGACTGTTGATATTTAAACAATATTTATTCGTCATTATTTATTCGTCAATGGCACAGCAATAATTATTATAACTTGCAATAGTTTAGATAAATATTTTGTAAAATATTAGGTGTTGGAATTAATTCGTAGCGTTTTACAAGTGATGGGAAGTACTTTCATTAATGTATTTTTTAATGCTCATGTGAAATAAATAACATTCTTTCATTAAAAAACGCTACGAATTAATTCCAACATCTAATATAACTTGATGTGATAAAAATTAGAAAATTCATTCAACAAAACTCAAATAATATATAAATTAGCAAAAATAATACTAAATATTTATGTACCCATCTATTCGAGTGTGCCAGCTTAATTAAGTAAAAAAATAATAAAATACATATATCATGTATATCACCGCTCGCAATTCAATTGTCAACAGTGTCTACCGCTTTTTACATTCACTTCCCTCGCTCGGCACTTTCTTTCCCCTTTGTTCTCTTTTTTTTTACATCGTATCACTGAGCACAATTCTAAGCGCGTGAGGGTAGTAAAAAGCGAGGTTGGTGAACGTAGAGAAGAGGAAAAGCATATGTGAGAATGGAATAGGGTTCGACAAAGAGAAACAGGACGAGATGGGGAAAGACGAAGAGAAATCGCGTCCTCGTTACAACATGTTAACACATCCCTCTTGTATCTCATATCAAGCTAGCTTTGCATACACATATATGATGCTTATACAATATTTCCGCAGTAATGGGTTAAAAGCGTCCAAGAACTCGTAGCTGGAATATTACACATATATTTTTCCTCCTAAATAAATATCGAACTCGCAAGCAGTACCAATACATCGATATCCTTATTCAATCGGTTAATAAAACATTGATATCACAAAATATTGGTATTTATGAAGAGAACATCGTTTATCATCGATATTTGCATTTCATTTGCTGATAGCAGAAAAAAAAAGCGGCTGCGATGCTTTCGAAATTTTTTACAGAAAATAATTTTTTACATCAATCGATATGCCGCGAAAAGTATCTTCGTTTATCTTCTGCAGAAAGCATAAACGTCATTTAATATGCAATGATTGGATAAGCAATTACGTAAGATAACCGACAGGCTATCCACAAAGTGCGCCCAGTCATGTCATGAGTACATTCCGCGAAATGCACGGGTATTGCTGTAGCGAGTGATGATTAATTAAAGACTTGGAGATTCGACCGCGAAACACGCGGTATTCTGCCGCCTGATGGGTTCTGCAAAGCGAGAAAATACAAGGCGTTACGAAGACGGATGATTAGACGTATACACTTATACGCGCGCAGCTGCGCATTTTATCGGAGAATAGCACGCAGGAAGGATAGAAATTATGCAATAATACATCCAAGATCTGATTAAGATAGAATGAAATAATTAAACAACATCGCGATATGTACATTGACGCTGATTGATTAAGAAACTTAATTGCGTTTTTAAAACGGCAAGAACACAATCGAATAAAATTAACTTTTTTTTTTATCTCATTCTTCATTCTTTCCGCGAAATGAATCACATCGCTGCTTTTAGACGACATAATCAGCATTTTAATCCCTGATAACGTTATGCCCGCAACGCGTACCGGATACTTGTATCATCATAGCTCGCCAACTGTTGTTGAATGATCTAATACGCAACGTACACGAAGCAGTGACATCGAAGCGTGGTGCAACTCGTAGACGGGTAATCTTCGTCTAACCGATATGCACGCTCCTGCACGCGCGCAGGCATTGTTTAAGGCACGGTGACACGCGACACGACAGCCACGACCGCGGGCAGGATGAGGGCTGACAGCGGAGCGGTTACCTTCCGGAGCATTTAAATGGCGTCTTGTCGGTGGTCCCGCATAATGCATTGCTTAAGCTGGTAGGTTGCTCGAGCTGTGGCGGACAATGAATCTCAGGATACAAAGTGCCCTTGCATTTCCACTGCTAAAGGCTTCCCTTCGTCCCTTCTCTTCCCCGTCCACGTTCCACTCGTGGTGCTCACTACCTCCGACGTTTCTCCATTCCCACCTCTCGTCGCCATGTATAACTGGAGACGACAATTCGCGCTCGTCGACGAGGCAATCCCCTACCTAGGAATAGTTACCGCGAAACAAACGAGGACACGAATTGCTGGAAATGTCTGTCGCTTGATCAGCGCGGCAATACGAGCGTATATATATGTACATGAGCCAACAATTTCCATGTATTTGAACTACCGTAATATGTCGATTCTGTATCTCAATAATACATTGTAGAAAAGTAACAAATTCCTATTGAAACAACAATACCAATATTACTATATGTATTATGTAAATGTGTAAATAACGTGATACAGAAAATATAAATAAAATTTAAAAGATAAAACTATAGAACAACGGGCTGATTTGTGTCTGTACGAGAGCATGTATCCATCCGTACCACCGATACGGGGAACATTAATTATACATTGCTCGACTCTAAAATATTCAAATTCACGTATCTCGTGGCCAAGAACGGTCGATTTAACCGTTGTCAGTTCGCGAGATACAGCATAAAATACTGCCATTATCTCCGCGACTGAGGCTACGGTCGTTGGAATAGTCTTGTTAAAATGTACTTTACGAGTAAGACTAACCCGACCGGTGGACGACTCAACGGAGCATAGAGATACCCGGCGCAAATCTTCAAGAAATCTCACGAATCGTGGCAGACGTTTCTCGCGCGCGCAAATCCTCGGTAATACGAGACAGAAAAAAATTAAGATCCCATTTCTTCTTCTGGAAAACGTACTAAAAATCGACGATCACGAGAAATCGCGAACACAAGATAGCAAAAACAAAGCTGATTCGCGATAACGGGAAAGAACCAGGTGCGTTGTTATCTCAAAGCGAGCTCTTAATTACGTTATCTCGGCTCGGCGCGTCTTTCCTTTCCGCGGCCATGTCGCGAATTCCGGTTGATTTTGGTCGACTGCCAGAAACCGTCACTGCCAGAAATTGTAACGTAGAAAAGAGGCTGCATTGGAAAGCTGGAGCCATATAGATCGGTATTTACTCGTACAAGAAGGACTTTAATTAAATCCATTGCTATTAGTAGTTTGCAGTTTCACGTAAAGCGAGATGATAATAAAGATAACGGAAAAGACTAACACTTCTTGTTTTACCAATTTAAGAGATGTATTTAAGCTTGTGTGAAAATAGTCGAGAAAGTAGTTCAATGCTATTAGAACATTTATTTGACTGACATGCAGTATTTGAGATAATGAAGAATCAATTTTTAATGTAAGTAAAATACGATATAGGTCACTCGAAATGTCTGCTCCCAATAGACTATTTCTCTACTTCAGTAAATTTAATTAATTTCAAATAAATTTTGAGAGAGAATAAATAAAGAGAATTTCCATTTATTGTCTAATTTATTCCATTTATTGTTCTAATTTTTATCAAGAATTGACACGTAAACGTTGCTAACATTTCTGTGCATTAAAAAGAAAAGATCATGTTTTTTAATTTTCGTTTTTTCATTTTACGACAAGTTGTATCGAGAAACCAATTTGCCGAAAGAAGCCACAGAACGGTGTATAATGTGATGTCGGATCTGCCAGACGTATCTCACGAAGCAAGGATGCTCATAGATAGATAGAGAAATGAGGAATTACGGAAGATGGATGGAAGTGAGCAAGAAACTCGACGTTATATTACCTCAAGCACGATAAACGTCATCTCTTAAAGCCGACGTATCTGTATCTTCACTCGTACTTCCAATTGCATGGTGTTAAAGCAATTGAAACAAGACAGAAATAAAAAATAATATAATTTCTGTTCTATTATATTATTCTTTTAATATTTCATACGATTCCGAGAGATACACAATATATTTATGTAACGTAACATAACATGGAAAGTTTATGCCAGAGTTGAGAAGTAACTCGTTACTTGTAACGAAATTACAGTTATTTTTTTTTAATAATTGTAACTTAATTTTGTTACTTTCCTTTCACCTATAATCGTAACTTAATCGTTTACATTATTATTAGTTACATTTTTTGTAATTAGTAACTAGTACCAGCAGTAGTGCTAGTGTAATAGTTACTTTTGCAGTTGCTTTATATTTAGAATTTATTTTTTATTTGTCCACTGATCAAAACGAAGCGCTTAGTAAACAATTAGTGATTATTTCTCTGACTGGAAATATATCTTTATAACCTTAATAAAATTATCACACTCTGTAAATGTTTGTATTAAGAATTAAATTAGCTTTTGGTATATGTAAATTAATGTGTCTTAATACTGATCCTATAATTTTGATTTTAATTGCATGTATTAATTTATTATAAATAACCTTACACAACACTAGTTCCTCTTTGAGAGATATCTTGGAGACATCCTTAGGTCCTAAAAACATTCTTTGGATATCCCTTGGGAAACTATGTGTGAATATAGCGTACAACCGAATGTTTAGTATAATAATTAAAACAATTTAGTAATCTTAGAAAAATTTCATAAGATTCTTCTATTTAAAATAGAAAAAAATTAAGAAAAACTAAGAAAAAAACAACTAAAAAGTAAAAGATTTAATATTTAAGGTGATTTTTCCAAGTTTCTAAAAAGGCACGTCGCCTTTACAAATAGAAAACTATGAATTATATATATTTATAAAAAGATACTAAAGGTTATTGCATTTTTTTCTCTTATTATGAACATTTCTCGGCTTCCAACTAGAGATTAAAAATATCATCGGAGTAACATGTATATGTAATCGCAAAACTGGAGTTTATCGCTAATTAGGAACTACACCTTCATTCGCACAGTCGTGTTTTTCACACGGAAGTATAAATGCCAAGACGGATGAATCGTCGGATTATTACCACTGGCTTGCGTGCACGCGATTTCAGAAGCTTTCAACGATAATTAGAATGACCCAATTGAAATCTCTGTAATGAAGTAGCGACTCCGACATTGCTGGTCCCGTGTTTTCCTTTCATTTGTTGCACCTATTGGAGAGACACGCCCTTTACATCAACACGCTCTTTCCGCATTTCTCCGTTCTGCAAAGCGAAGGTACTGAATTAATTGGTAAACCATGGTGCGATTAATTAAAGCGCTTTCGCCAAAGTAGACTGTTTTCAAACGAATGCTCACGCTCCAGGATTTGCCGTAAAGAAGAACGTTACCAAGACCGTCATTTCGAAATCGTAAACGCTTTCGTATAATCTGCCTATATTTATTTAAGCTTTTGAAGTATTAAATTTTGACTTTTTATCAAAAGGAAAACAGTCAAATAGTTTCTTAAATAATTATTCTGATAAAATTTCTTTCTATTCCTGTATATATTATTTATTATTATGACATCAATATCATTGTCATATTAAAACTTCATCACATAACTTCTAGAATCAATTAATTTATAACGTGTATACAAGTATATGTAATTCAACTCTCGCAATTATCCATCCATCCATTGATATGCTGCCAATCTCAGCATAATTAGTGGCACAACGGTTTCTATCGAAGTCTATGTTAATACTCGAATGTAAATATTAATTAATCTAGTATTTGCCTCTTGCTAATTTCGTAGGATTATTGAATAATTAAGTGAAAAATTCATTGTGCTAAAAAAAGATAAATATACAACAATTCTACAACTATACGCATTGATTATTTTATAGCAAAATAAAAAGTGCCAATGTTTTTTCTTTGCAATATAGAATAAAATCTATATACTGGTAATCAAAAATGCAAACCAACGCGATTGTGGCACGCATAAAGACGATTTTGCACGATTTGTGGACTCGTAAAGATGTGGTACGGCAATGAGGGATGAGATTTTGGAGAATCTTGATACTCTTGAGGGAATATTGGGAAACTCGTAAACTTCGATGTTGCTCAAGTGAATTACGTGGGAGATCTTGCCACATTCTACTTCTCAGATTAAAAATTTAACGTTTTTCTAACAATCTTAATTTTAAAAATTAACTTGAAAAAGTGCTGTTCATAAATTTATAAACAAAAATAATAAATTTGTACAAACATATACACTATAACTCTCAGTACAACTTACACTATAACTCAGAACAACTTATTAATTCCATTACTTCTGAATAAATATCCGTACATATATACGAGTAGATAATGTTAATTATAAAAAGTTGCTAAAATTGTTTCATTAGTTTACAAATATAAAATTCAAAGTATGTATATATATATATATATATATATATATATATATATGTATATAAGCAAACATTGCCATAGTAAATAATTATTTATTTAAAGAACATCGAGTCAATATAAATTTTCACTTATTATGATAAAATTACATTTGTGTATAATGTCTTATAAATCGCTGTAGCCATATATCTTCTTTTATACTCTTAAAATAAAATAAAATTAATAAATAAAATTACCTCGATTTTAGCGAATAAAAATAGGTATAAATAAACGTTTCTAATGCAATAAAATTAATGATGAATTATCGATCGATATTTGTAGCATAAAAACAAACTCTTTTACTCAAGAAGCGCAGGAATAAATTTCCATATCTTTGCTAATTCCCGTTCAGTAGATGCTTGATTAACTCCAATTTCGTCGATTTTGCTGCAGCCGAATCACGCTCTTATTAGTTCGGCAACGTGCTTAGTTATACATCGTAATGTCTTCGTGAACTTCACATGCTTTAGAGTAAATGGCTAAATGAGAGAGCCAGTCGGGAAGATAACCAAATATACCAAGTAACTGGTTCTTCGACTGGAAAGTTGCGCACGGTACAGGAGCTGGGAGAAAGGGTTCGTCGCGCGACGGTAGCCCAGTAAACTGCTGATATTCCACATCCCCAACCTGCTACGTTCTTACGTGAGCGTATTACGCCCAGGTAACTTGCGTCTCCCCGTAAGTAAGTAGCGCTCGGGGCGGCGGATTTTGGCGGAATGGAACGGAGCAGAAACCAGATGGAGAACTAGAACTCAGGCTCTAAGTTTTGATTTATGTCGCTAATGCGCGGTTAAGACGAGCAAAACGTGATGTGAGGACGGTAGGAGTATGACGAGAACGGTTTGCTTCTAAACCATATGAGGCTAAACACGATGCGTTCAGATTAAGTGTGCTGACCGAGCTGTAGTAGCCACTATTATCCGTAAAAAATTCTCTTCTATCCGAAGTTAACTATCAATATATCCTTTCTTTAATCGAGTATATTTCACTGTATCAATAACAATAATTTTATGTGTTTTTAATTAGAATAAAAGGATATTCTGAGAAATATTATCAGTTCAATGATATCGTAATTTAAATATAATGTAATATTATGCGAATGTATTACATAAATTCTTGCAGTTTTTTTCTTAAAAACATGAGGAATAAATTCTATAAAATAGAACATAAAAATATATTTTCATAATGCAATATAAATAAAGTAAATTTTCGAAAGAAGCTGTAAAATTTTCTTGAAAATTTATGAAACCGATCTAAAATTTATGAAACCGATATGCTATTTATCCGCGAAACGCTTTGGACGATGTAATGAAATATTGATTTAAGAGCTTCTGTTACAGGTTAAAGTAGTATGGTATATAATTCTATTTTAAACGAAATTAGATTAGTCTAAGTTCTGTGACACATAATTTTTAAAGAAATTTAACATCAAACTTGTTAGAATATTTATAATTCTAGTCGATCATTACTTTCGTAGAAAGCAAAAAATATATAATTATACACGTATATAGGACGTCCGAAAAGTGTCGAAATCTCTTTAATATTTCGGAAAATAGGCATTTTCGCAAGAAATGTTCCATGCAAAAGTAAAATTTTAAATAATGCACTAAATAATACATGAAAAAAAAAAATTAGCTGTCACAGTTAAAAATTATGGCAGCTAAATTTTGTAGTATAATATTATATGAACATCTAACCTCGTATCTGCGAAGCCTAATTTCCATTAGCTGTGAGGTCTAAATCATTATCATTATAACAGACGAGCATTTTATTATTATGTCAATGTATTGTTCATTACAGCAAACGTTTTTTATGTAGCAGACAATTTGATAGCAAGTACAATTTCAGCGAACCATATTTAGCTATGGTAGAGACAATTTTCTTTTACACGGACATATCCGATAACTATGATAACTCATTTCATGTTGTTAAATAAATTGACTGTAATAGACATATTTTTTGCTATCACGTTTTTATATTACCTACAGCAGCAAATCCTTTGTATGTATTAGCAAATTTTCATAACTATTTCATAACTGTTTCATAACTATAGTAGCAAATGCAATTTCAGCTAACCAAAATTAGCTGTGATCAGAACCATTTTTTTCCGTGTAACAGTATTATTCTGATTTAAAAATATTGAAGTGATTTTTACGAGACTTTAACATTATTTAACATCACACTATAAAATTATTATTTTATGCGATACTTAAAACTGTACAATTTTTGCATAGAAATTTCTTTGAGAAATGCTTACCTTTCAAAATATTAAGGCGATTTTAACACTTTTCGGACACCCTGTATATTTGATTACACGTTATAATAATAATTTAATATATTGTTAGAAAGTATACTATGTTTATATTTGAATATTACATCGAATAAATAAATCTAGTATATCGTAAATGCGCAAACAATTCACACAAATTTTGGTTTATTACGAAAGCCATTAAATGATACACGGTGAGGCATACCCATGAAACCGTAAATACTGATTATATCAAATTATGAGGTGATAATAGCGAGCACACGAGGCAATATTGTGATAATGACAAAATGCACAAATGTACTAATATTTAGATTTCAAAACATAAGCGATTGTATATCGGCGATTGTAATACCAGTTCTCTGCTATGTATTCTATCATTCAGAACGTCACTGAAATTCAGATCTCTCTCTCTCTCTCTCTCTCTCTCTCTCTCTCTCTCTCTCTCTCTCTCTCAGAATTTGATAAACAAAAAATTTATTTAAAAATTTTTTATTTTTCCATGCCAAAAGTGATTCTACATGTGCACAATATACAATGTCAGATATTCCAAACAATTACGTACCTATTGGAATGATATCTAGTGGAATGATATTGACAGCTAAATGTGCAGCATATGGAGAGATAGACGGAACTATGCAAGAAATTTTCAGCGTATATTGAACTATAAACCACAACCATGAAAGACGAAACTGCAGAGGCGTATATAATTTGATTGTCAAATACCACAACTAATCGATGCCCTGACCTTGTTTGTTCTCTCAATTTACATGACCTTTTGACAATCACGCACGTACATATAAAAAGAAAATTTACCTCGTAAAACGCGTTTATCTTTATATACATCACATCTCCCTTAATGAAATATTCTTTAAAATATTCTTGATTTTATTAATTTGTTCATTAGCTACACTCTTTTAATGTATTCAAATTTAAATAAACTTGAATATGGTTAAAAAATCGAATGTATTAATTCTTTTGTATTTCATAAATAATTTATATAGAGAGAAGTAAAGAATTAAAATTTTCAGACGGCGTTGCAGAGATGTATAATTTGATTGTGTCAAATATCACGACTAACTGATGTCTTGATCTTATTTGTTTTCTCAATTTAAATGACTTCAATCACACGAATTATAAAATTAAGATAATTGGACTATATATGACCTAATAACCTATTCACCGTTTATGGGTAATGACGCGGTAAATTTCATAAATAACATTAATTAATCGTACGGGCTATTCGTCTGATTTAATTGTATCAGTTTATTGTTCAATTTGTTCTAAATATCATGGAAATAAGAAAATAATCAACTAAGTAAATCAATTTTTGAAAAATAGTTCTTTGTGTATTTTTATATGCCAACAAACATATTAATATGTTAATAAATTTATAAGTAACATTGAATTAGATCACTTTGTTTCCCATTTCTCTAATATTTTTTATAAAAAAATAAAAAAAACGAAAACATATTTAAATTATATTCAGTATATATGTGTAGATACCCAATATGATCTAAATGCTACTTTTTTAAGTAAATTCAGTATTCATCCGCACATGTAAATATTTAAAAATATTTCATATTTTTTTTTATTAAAAAATGTTTCCTGCCTTCGAATCCGATTATTACTTTTCAATTTTGATCTCAACAAAAAATTAGAAAAAATCGTAAAACTTAAGTAGGACACCATAGAATCTGTTACCTCAAAATTTGAAGAGATTATAAGCAATATTTTTTATGTTTTTCTTTTATGAAAAAAAATTTATATATTTTTAAAAATAAATACACAGAATAAACTATCAGAAATATTGTACAAAAAATTCTTAATAGTATTGGACTTTTAATTGATAGATACATTTCGAGCAATTTGCGAAATAGTCATAATAAACTTCTTCAGAGGACATGCTGCGTTATGAATAACTTTGAATTCGCTAAACGTTTTTCTCTCTGAAAACAACTCTTGTTAGTAAAACTATCAGATTTGCAACTTGAACCCCAACTTCAATGCCGAAGGCGTTTGTCAATGCCATTTGTCAATGTTCATATACCTGCGCATAATGTAAGTGTATAATATGCAAACAATATTAAATCGCAAGTACTCAAAGGGCATTCTATGTCACACTGTGCTTTGCATGCAGAAAACAAAGCGCAAAGTATTACTGCATTACGAAGCAATGCTGAGATGAAAGGCTATCGTACAGGCGTCAGCTAATGCGAGCGCGAGTAACGATGGCGACATACAGGTACCTCTGACTTCTTTAGAAGAGATGACGGCGAAATACGGAAGAGAACCAATCAAGATTTGCCGACCAACGGAATTGCTGCCGTTACTTTAAAGATCGATGGGGTAGCTATTTATCGATTTGCATTAATGCTGCTCCGTTTCCTCTCATCTTCCCTCGTCGTTGTTGCGCGCATGCAATTGGGTAGGATCACTTGTAAATGCTTCGCGGCAGAACCGCCGCAATCATGCTAATGACAAAATCTTCTCGCCATGCGGGAACTTTACAAGTTCTACAATGGCGCATGATGGAGGTGCGACAATTCCAGAGCGTATATTGAGTTTAATAGCTACACGCCATGACGCTGCTACCGGGAAAATCGTATGCAAGTGGTAATTTGCATGCTACCTCTCTCCCCTCTGCTACACGTCATTAGCCGACCTGTCATTCTATATAGCGGATTATTACGCGTGTATTTCTTTGCATCATGAATTGATAAACGGGCAAATTTCTCAATGCGGCTTACGTAATAGTAAAGCTGCATTAAAAAAAAATACCCACAATCAATAAGCGCGTTACACGTGATAGAGTAAAGCGTCGTAAACATTTAAACATGAATATATTACATAATAAACGCAAATGTAATATATATATATATATATATATGCGAAGTAAATATTAAATATAGATTATAAAATATTGATTACACATAAACTAGATACATAATGAAAATAAGTAGACCACTAAAACTCTTCGTTCCCATTTGAAAGCACTTAGATGATACCATAATGAAATGTGGTCATAATTTATATAATGCATGCTATGTTCGACCTTGTATATTCACCGAAATCTGGCTTCTTGTAGCTTATTAGAGCATCTAATATATTAGTCCGTGCTAAAACTCGCGAAAGCCGGATTGCAAAGCCATCGTAAAGTTCTGAGAAAGCCATCGTAAAGTTTAGTGAATTTGCACTACGAAACGTTGACGCGCTCGACACGAATAGAGTATGTATGTCCGCTCGGCACGCACTTCCTCTCGATTCGCTGTAGATCTATGATGCAGAAACGAGGGCACACTGCAATTATTCAGATTGCTGTAATATAGTGATTTAAAGTAGCTGCAAAGTCATGCGGAACCAAGAATTTGTAACTAGTATATTCATTTGTCAATTTTTGATATCTAGACTAACCGATAAGTTTTATCTACTTTAAATTATTGTTAATTGTTTCTTTTATACACTGTAATTATTTTTTGATTGTATTCGAAACTTAACAACTGATCTCTTTGAAAACTTTCTTTTTTATAGATTGCTTTTCATAAAAGAAAAATGCGAATATCACGAGCGTCCCAATTATTGGGTCATCTAAAAAGTATCCGCGATTTTTTGTCACTAGATGTGTGTTGATGGTCATATATCTAGTGACAAAGTACCGCGGATACTTTTTAGATGACCCAATATATTGAACGATTTCAACGTCTCATTTTTAATATCTCAATGGACCACATATTCATAACAAAGAAGGAAGCATTTGATATATACGTTATATATCTACGTTTTTTTAAATCTTTATACAATATAGAACACTGTTTTTGTAATATGAGAATCCGACATTTATTATAATATTATTATAATAATATTGAGAATGACTCGATCGACGTCGAAACGTTTATACTTTTTACTAATTTATTGATAAAAAAACTGATCTATCTAATTTTAAATATTAAACGTTAATCGATTAGACTAATAGATATTAGATTCTCTCCTAGAATATTCATCATGACTTATGCATTATCGCGGTGACACATAAGAGATATAATTTGAATAGTCTATGAATAGCATAGAAATTTTGCACGCATTGTTAGTACATAAACCGTTAGAATGTGCGCTTACGAAACGTGACTTGGTATGGATGATCTAAGTGAAAAGAGAAGAAAACCGGTTTACGATTTGCGCGCGCGACTGGCCTTGCCATTTTTTTTCCCGCGTACTTGCGCGAGATAGGTATATAAGACATTGATCTAGAAATACATCGTAATAGTAAGCACGTTCGCTTCAGTTATAAATTGCAGCAAAGGTAAACAAAATAAAGATATGCAGAACAATGAACTTGGCTATTTCGATTGCCCGTATCTCCAGACGTAAAAAGGGATGCAATTTATCAGTTTAAAGAATTTATGCTTTCGACATACGTTGCAAAATGTATTTCTTCGTATTTGCTCTTGTCGTCTGTATCGACGTACGTCCGAGATTTCCACGCAAAAATTCGTGGCACGATTTATACTTTATGCAACGATGAAATGTTTCCGATTCCTTTCTCCGATATGTACAGACTGTTATCAGCGAACGATTTGCGGCTTACTTGACGCTAAACGTATATTTACGCACAACGGATTACTTCCTTCCCTTTCGAAGAAAAGGAATTGCTAAGCGGAGAAGTACATGTTATCATGCACCAGAGAAATGATGCATAAGTCTATGTACAGGTACTTGAATTTAACGAAAGTAGTTCCCTATGCAACGACTGCATCCTAGTCGTACATAACAAACGTATTTCTTTCATATTACGAACTAAAAAATCCAATCTCCAAATATTATTTATGAATAAAACTTTTTACATTTGATAGATAAATCTCTATTTTTAATCTACGTAAATACATAAATAATTAAATATTAATGGATAAAATAAAATATACATATAAAACACTTTATACACAAGAATGTTCCGCAGTGCAAATATAATTAAGGGAAGAGACAGCGACATGTGAAAATATATTTTAGAAAAGATACGGGTCGCTTCAGCGCCGTTGATCGATGGGTTTGCTCGAAAGTATATGCTCCCGGTGTGCAATCTCCGATAAACGCGGTATTGGCCAGGGACGACAGGGTTGTAAAATCAAGTTCGCCGGGGCTGAATTTGAAGGGTTACGAGAGCTATAAAATTGCCCTGGGTTTATGCAATAAACGAGAAAATAATATATAACACATAGTGGTGAATTTCAAAATTATTATACATTATACGAGAAGAAAGAGTAAATAGAGAGCATAAAAGAAAGAATAGTGAATATAATACGTAAAGTAAAAAGAATAATATTGAAAAGAAAGGGTAGAGGGTGTGAAGAAAGAGAAAGGGCATCAAATGAAACGAGTGACAAATAAAAGAAAGATAAATCTAAAAAACTTCAGAGGAAAAAAAGAAAGTGAAAAAGAAAGAGAGAGACAAAGAGGTAGAAGGGGAGAGGTAGAGGAACGAGTAAGCGGCCGAGTAAGTTGGCGTGGGATGGCAGAAAAGCCGTAATCCAGTTTATCAGGGCAAAGTGCATAAGATTATGCTAACCCCTTAAGCTAAGTTCCGTCGGATAAACGATATTGCAGGTTACGTCAGGTCTTCCTACCTTACGCTCTTTATAGCTCCTGCGACGTCTTCATGAGAGAGTTTTACGAGGAATCACAATGTTTTAGACGTACGATTTCCACAGGACGGATTTCACCATTCTTTAATGATCTCACGTGATATTTGTTACGTGAAGGTAATATATATTATTTCACAATGCCATTCAAATAAATGTCAGAAGAAATATTAAGTTCTTATTTCAAGCTATTTCAAAGATTTCGCAAAGATTTCACTAGATATTAATGTTTATTTTTATGTATTGTACATTTTATCTGCGTTTTGCTACGGATGGTTGCTTTCAGATTATTGCAAAAGGACTATAACCGCGAAGCAACAAAGAAACAACAAAGTTTCGCAAAAGCAGTACGATCCGCTAGTAAAGTCAGAGAGCTGCTCTATGAACTTCAAAGGTATGCTACGGTCGCGAGGAAGATAAAGTTCTCGGTATGCGAAAACTAAGAATCACAGTTATCTGGAGCATCCTTCTTTCCACGAGAATCTGCAATGTGTAGTACGTCACAACCCATGTTGTATGTGTATCATAGAATAACACAGAGATCGCTGTATCTATGTTGTCTCACGATATCGATCCGTGTAGCGGTGCACGGTGAATACATTCCAAACGAATGATATCAGAAAGAGGAGATAGGTGAAAGCGTAGACGGCGCTCAGCGACGTCGGTGAAACTTGTATAACGATTAAGTTGGTTTAACAGTGAATAAATGTGGTAGGACTACTATCTTTAGCAATGTTTTAATTCCATAATTTTATTTGTAAAAAATCATATATATACGATTAGATTATTTTTGTGTATGAATATATATCTATATATATACACTGTTAAAAATAAAATGTTAATTTTAACTTAAAAATGTATATATATGCCTTTCTGAGACATGCAATTCTTGTACAAAAAAATGTTAATTTTAATATGTTTGCATATTTCAGAAAGTCCACCATATGTGTTTAAGTTAAAATTAGCATTTTATTTTTAACAGTGTATATAATATAATATTTATGTAATATAAAAAAATTATAAATATAAACGTCATAATTAGGAAATGGAATGCAACATAAACATGAAAATAAGTTCCTAATTATTTTATGCACTATAACAGATAAAATTTTACATGCAATCCATTCGAATGGATACCGACAAAATTTATGAAAGGTCGGCTTGAAAAATTCGAAATTATCTCTGAATAAATAAAGATTCGATGTCCAAAGGTTAAGTATACACGATAGAGGCAACGACCCGTTGGTCAAGAAATTCGATAGATGGCTTGAGACACCCACGGGACGCCACAGGAGCCTCGCGTGATCTCCAAGACACATGCGCGCGATTTTCCGGCTCTATCTGCCGCACGTACGTTACCTTCGCGCGAATATAGATCGCCAAGTGGAATCGAATGGTCTCCCGTCGCGATGGAAATCGAAATTTATGGTCGGACCTACGGTGCTCGCCTCGCCGCTCATGGAATTCAAGGATGTCGGTATCTACCCGCAGAAACGTGCAGCAGCGATCTTATAGTATGTGTACGACCCCTTCGTACACCATGCCACCCACACGTGCATGATCGCGCGTGTGTTCACGATGGAATCGAGCAGAAATGACTTTTTCATTGCACGGTTACGTGCACGATACTGAAGACGCGTGGATGTACTGCGTCGCGTAGCAGACACACGAAGTCTGAAGACATCATATGGAAAATTGGCTCGTCGAATCGTATAATTTCATTCGATTCGTACCGAGAAGTTCTCCAAGGCTGCAAATACCGCCCATTTCTTCCCTGATATCGATTCGAATATTTCTACGCTTTATCACGGTAGAGGAATATCAATTTTTCCAGTGGAGCCCGACGAACAAGCATAGGAACTCTATTACTATTCACTTTGTAAATAAGACGCAGCAGCGAAACGCATATACGTGTCCATTTCGTCCAAATTGCTTCTTTTCGATTTAACTATCTCGCAGTTAGCACCTACGCGCGAATGCCGGCCAATGGTGCCCTACAACGAGATGCGCCCGAACGAGAATGTAATTATTTCCCTCGGACGCGAGAAGGAAACTCGACGGGAGATCATTACCCGCACTTAACGTCCCGCAGCAACGACTTTCGGAAGTGCCATTAACTCGTATGCGCTGAATTCATGGTTGCAAATGTACGCGCAGACGCGAGACGCAAGAACGTGCCCACCGTGTATATATCATTAGAGAGAACATGCAAAGATACGGCTGGCCTAGGACAATGAGGTTTCGACTATGCCGTTGCGCGAAGACCGGCAGCAGTACTGGCGAAGATTTCATTACAGATACGGGGAAATGAGACTGACATCGCACAATGGCAATAATACTCCGATGCGCTGCAACCAACGGCCGAATGTAGTACAGACAAGACTCCTACATCTCGGTGTGATACCACTGCGCACTGGAGAGAAACGTGTCGCACAACGTGCCCGATAAGGCCATATTATCCATTCCTTTGAAACATGGAACGTAAGAGTTATGTTTAGAATGTTTTACCAAAAAGCGTGCAAGTCGTAGCTCCAAACTTTACACAAGCAATCACGGGAGCAAAAGCAAGCGAACAAATTAGATTCATCCAAATCTAGTTCCCTTTGGGGAAACTAGATATGCATCGTGCAATGCATCAGTCATGTAAAATGGGACAACGCCCGGCAATCTCAATTGGAAGAAACGCAACTGATACCGCGCATGATATCGCGCACAAGTTTAAATTACAAATCGTGGCGATTGCGAGAATTTCATGTATAACGAGTGTATAATAATCACATTAAAAATGCTGCGCTCTTAGACTGCGTGTCCCTCATCTTTATGTGCATCACAAGATTACGCAGCAATCGTGACGCACGGATCGTTAACTTTCTCGGGTAACGCTTTCACGTGTAGATTCGTTCGAACGGCAGTCACGTTTGATTATGGTCAAGAATTCTTTCAAACTTAGGACGTTCACCTTTCGGTTAAACATACTAATCCTGTTACAGTGACGGCTTACATTTCACTCGAAAGGGCTTCTCACTTTCGTGAGCTGCTGCAATATACCCTCACGAAGTAGGCGACTATAAAAATTCTCATTGCTTTGTTATGTGCGCTTATGTGCACACGCATATGTGGTCACTAAAGTGCATTGAAAAAATAAATGTCCGTGTGAAATTTTTATAAAGATGTGATAAATATCGCTAGGTGAATCATAAAAGTTAATAAAATTGCATGAACCTTATCTTACGTTAGTTTACTGTTATTTTGTTTAATTTCTGTTACTTTCTACAAACACGTTCTCGAATATAGGTTATTGGATTGTACTTCATCAATGTTAGTTTCGTTTTCAACGATATGTAAATATAAAACTTACACATTTTGCGCAAACGTGCGCATTTTTTCATTTTTATTTTTATATATTTCCAAAATTTTTATTTGTATCATTAATATTAGATATATAAGACATTTTAATCAAATAGTATATAAATATTTTATATAATTTTAGTGTAAATTAAAAATTTTTATAAGCTCTTTTGAAAATGTTATTAATGCTATTGTATCTATCGTGTTTATTAATATTTTTATTCTAATTTATTATAATTTATCACTGCTAGCCTCTGATTAATAAAGATTTTTACTTTTATGGAACTGTAGTTCATTAATACCGTATATATGTACATTTATGCATATACATATATATATATATATATATATATATATATATATACACATATATATATATATATATATATATGTACACTTCTCTCGACAGTCAAATTAAATTCGTAAAATTATACGCAGAACTTACATACGTAGTTGATAGACTAGAATAATGCGAGGAAATAATTTACTCAAATAAAGTGATGTACGGCGGCAAACTTTTGGAGACGACATATATATGGCGCACGTTGCCTGATTCTGACATTAATACAAATGCTTTATGGGCGCATGTGCATGTTGCGTCAAAAAACATCGCGAAATATGTAAGTGTATAAAAAAATTTTTACACACTTACAAATTGGATAAAATAATAATGACATTCAATTATTCGTTTTGCTTAGTTTCAAAATTCTCTACATAAAATGAAGGATAAATCCTCATAAACAAATAATATATTACTCCGTATATATTATATATGTATTATATAAACACCGGACATCATATATTAATATAATATAGAAAATGTTTATTTGTACCTTTTTATATTAAAAATTTTAAAGGTACCAAAATTACATACAATTTTTTAATGAAAATATTCATTCCCACATTGCAATGATATTTTTTATTAATAATAATTATAATTATTATTTGACTGAAATAATGAAAATAGTAACAAATTTTCAATCATACTTTGTTAAAAATAATAATATATTATCCATTTAAAGAATGAAAAAAAATACAAGAATAAATTTCTATTCTTTCTCATTCCCTTTTTTTCTCGATATTACTTTTATTTATACTTGAATATTTCATTATACGCTTAAAACTCATTCTCTTTTCGTCATGTACAATTTATTTCCTTTTTACACTGAAAGTTCCAACGACTTTACAACACATTTGCATCAGGTCGCATCTACATACATTGCAGTCTATAGCATCTCATAAAAGCGTGGGAAGGATAATCATGTATCTTATTAAGCAATTTCGTAGGGACTTTGCATTGAATAAGAATCTACTATGTTGAAAACGTTATTTCTGTTTTAAGGATACGATGTCAAATAAAATTGGTAAATTTGATTAAATAATACTTAAAATGATTTGGTCGTTGCTAATGCTTCATAATAAATTTTCAATACCATAACATTTATGATCATGATTGTATTACGGATAAATATAGCTAATAAGATTGTATGTCATAAATAATCACTGTGATTCTTTATAAATACGTATCTACTTCATATTCTTAATGTATCACCGTGTAATTGACATTCTATATCCATAAAAGGTAATCAATTATAGTCAAATAAAAAGTAGAATAAAGTATCAAAAATGTAAACTACATCTCCTCCTTTAACAAGATATATTTTATGATATGACGTCAGCCATATACAGAATTGAGTAAGAGCTCAGAAATGAACAATCTTTGTAATAGAGAATTGTCGAACGAAGAAAAATAAACATCGTCTCTTTATTCAAGATGGAAAATTAAGCAAAATTATTGTATAGAAATAAATGTATAAAAGCAAAAAATTATTTCTATTGGTCTCTTCGCGCATTGTTTTTATCAATCATTAATACGGAGCAAATATCAATTATTATAGATCGAATTTTTCGAATTAGTACCAAAAAATCTCTTTTTAAAATTAACGATTGCAATATTCAAGTAAAAATTTATTTAAAAAATAATTATAACATTAAAATAAATATATTTATAAACTCTTCCAATAAACTTATATTTTAAGTTAGAAAATATAAATATTTTTCACAAATTAATTGTTGCCTAAAATATTGTTATATCATTATGTGCGCCATACAAAAACAACCGATAAATTTTTTTATCCCATTTATGTTTTCTATTTATGTCACGCGTAAATAACAGGAAAACATTACATGAATCTTTTTTTTCTTTGTATTGTAACCATACACAGACAAATTCGTATAACCATGTAGACTGACGTCCCTAACGACCATCTATCATCATCCCAAAACAGCGACATTCTAATTCATGAACGAAGAAAATGGCGCAGCTAAGAACGATAGATGCGTCGTTAAGATTAATCCTCTCAATTCCCGCGATCGATGGTTCTCGTGGGCAGAATGGATTCCTTCGTCACTCCAATCTTGACTGTCGAGGGAAAGAAAGAACGGTGAAAAACGGAAGGGTCTCCGATGGTCATTTCGTCGGAGCAAGGAAGCAAAATTGCTAAATTGAAAGCACAAGAGAGATTGCTCTCAACGATCGAGAGCGAGCAGGAAGAATCTTTACGCGATCGTTATCGTAAATCTGACTATTTTAGACCCTGCCAGAGAATTCAATCAAAATAAATTCGAATTTATATCCATAATCGGTACCAATCTATAATTTATATAGTAGTATCTAATAGTCATCAATGTATAATTTCTATCTGTAATAAAACCATATTTTCATTATTAACAACAAAATAAATAAAACAATCGCAATCAATTTACAATCGCTATCAATTCCCGTTCAAACCACAAATTGTTGTCATCACAGTTTCCAGCAACTTCAATAAAAAGTTCGTGGTTGCTTTGCATATTTCATGATATTTCTTTTTCCATGACATCGCGTTTATAATATACTTTATCATTTCTATGTTATCACAATTCATATATGATATTTATGTCGAGTCAAAAATTTCTGCATTCTATGCAACAAAAATGTTCATTTTAAGTATAAATGTTTTGTTACAGAGAAAATCTGCAGAAAGTAAATGAAATAAATGTTGCAATAATAATTAAAAAAAAATAAATTTCTAATAAGTAAAAAAACATCTTTATAACAATCAGCATAAAATTAATATTTAAAAATAATTTAAAATTCAGAATCAAAGAAAATGTTTGATTCTATTTAGAGGCTCCCGATAATCATCGTTAAATGCAGTTAAGTACACTTGTCCTTATTTGCAGAATTCTATTCTGTTATCGATGGAATTCACGACAATACCTATAATAATAGAAAACAATACGAAGAGTTTCTAGCAAGATTCTGAAGAAATACGGTACAATATTCATGACTGTTGTAACATAGAACGAGGAAATTTTCTCGTACATTAGGAAATCAATAATGATGAGCAACTTCAACTTCTCATCACGTTGTTATTTTTTGAAGAGTAGTTCCTGTACACGAGCTTCAAGCTTGTTAGTTAAAATACGAATAATTCTATCATGATGTTCTGCTTAGTATTTGTTATTATGTGTATACATGAAAAATAGCAAAATTATGTTAAGCAAATATTAATAAAATATTTTAATTTAACAAAATTTAAGCAATAATGGTACTATTACATAAAACATTTTTGTCTTTGTTATTAAAATTCTCCCAATTATATCTTTTTCTATATACAAAATAATAAATAAGGAAAGAAGACAGAATTCTTCAAAGAGAGAAAAGTGTATTCACTAATTGCAATAATCACGTAAATGCAAAGTTTACTAATTGCAAAAATCGAGATTCGTTCGTTTGTCTTTAAAGAGCGTATTACTTTGCGTACTAAGCGTTGTTCATTAGTTTAACGACTAAGAGAATTCCCAACATTTTATCGACTATACCATTAAACACTTGCATTTAGCATACTCTACTGCAGCAAATACCTGCATTTACCATTCGCGCATCCGCTAATTTCCGAATATCGCATACCGTTTGGTTTATAGTTCAACACGTAACATTATTACCACATCCGCATAATTATTATGCGCGCGGTCGACGTAAAGTACCTGCAATCTGCATACGATTCTGCGTATATATCGTAAACTCTTTAATGTTTACGGTAACTGAACAATTCATTCACTAAGCACGTGGTTTGCGTTACGGCTGGGGTATTGATACTTCAGTAACAATGCTATATGTACCGTGTCAATACACGCCGATGCATTCGTATCCGTCTCGTGCGACTATGTACCAACTGGTACAGATTTAAATAGGTGCGGAACAATACGACACAATATTATGTTTCGCAATAACTTTGCATAAAAGGAAATTGATTTAGCGAAACGGCTGACAACTTCCGTAATGTGTACGAAGTAAGATGTAAGAAATTTACATTTAAATTTTAATATTTTAACACATCGAGACAAAAGAGAGAAGAAATAAAAAACTATCAAAATGTGGATATCTAATTGTACATATTACAAGAGATTTATCAATTTAATAAGCATGCTCCTTCTTAATATTCGCCAAGAAAATTAATAAAATAATTAATTATTATCACGAATTTTTTACGACGGTCTAAAAAATAAAATGTCTTTTTATAGATTTATCCCCAAATACGGTTATATTTTCCTATGTTAAAACTAATTGCAAGAAATACATTCAAAGGATGATCAAGCTTTCATTTGTCGTCATATTTTTTATTTAGTCGAATTCAGATATCGCAGCATCTGAGACAGTATAATATAAACGAAATGCAACATATGATTCGCAAGAGAGATCGATCTTTGGCTTTTTCTCTTCCGGAATCAGAAATTTGAACTGGTGGGGTAAAGCAACATCGCACTTTCCTGGGTGTCGATATCGCTCAGGGAAATAAGTGAGACGAAAACGGGATAGGGTAGGACTCATAGCCATTTCGTATCCGAGACACTACGAAAGGTGTTCGTTCGCTTTACGGCCAATCTTCCGAAGCAATAAAATCAGTCGATAGCGGAAATAGTCTTACGTCGCCCAATAATGTAACGGGTGCTCCGATTACGCCGAAACGAAGTCAAGCTCTTGGAAAGCAGGTACGGCTTCGGATTTGGGCCGAATTCCGGCGCGCGAAATAAAATTCCCATCGCAACCGCAGCTGAGTGGTCGTAATTCGCGAAATGCCTACGAGCATGCCTTCTCGTGCCATATGTAAGCCACTGGGTTGTCAGACTATCGGTATGCAATGCTAGCATCAAAATGGCCTGATAGCATCCGGCTCGAAATTCTCGGCACGAACGAGCTCGTAGCCTTCCCGCTTAGGAATACTTAAACGGCGGCCTAATATACGGCACCAAAGATCGATTCGCAATCATGATGACGGTTATTACTACGCTGGATTCACATCGGTGTTTCTACATGAATAAATCAGATATAAAAATAAAATGTAACTGCATAAATACGATCTCATCGACACAGAGATGATATTATAATGGAAAAAAAATATTTTCAGAACTGTAGACGTGTTTACATATGACTGAAAAGAAATACAGTTTGTTGTACAGATCGTTCGATAATAAATTTTTTTTACAAAGTGCATAGAGTCATCAATTCGTATTAAAAAAAAATTAACGCGCGTTGCAATTCACAATCGCTCGTCCTATCTGTATATATCTGATTTCGCCTTGTATACAAGTCAATCACTCGGTGACGTTAAAAAATATTCGCTTTCACCAGTCAACAATTCTTGCGGTATCATCGTCTAAATTATTAACAACAAATTACCACATCGTTTTCGTTGTACATAAAAATATGCGCGGTCAGGCGCGCAATGAAAGCGTCGTTTCAAAACCAACAACGCTTTCACGCAAAGAACTGTTACGATTTTGTGCGTGATCACACATTTCGCAATATAAGTAAGCGGATCCTGTATGATCTATCTAAGCTTTACCATTTTTTTTTTGCTGAAAATTAAAAATTAACGACCAATTAAATTCAAAAGAGAAAACATTTCTGAATAATAAAAAAATATTTTAAAATACAAGAACATTTGAAATATTTTCAAATATTTACATAAATACAGTAAAAATTTAAAAAAAAGTGGCATTTAGATCACGTATTTGATACATACTATAAGTAGGTGTTTTCCTCTTTTTAAAAAAAGAGTAAAAAAATGTTAGAGAAAAAGTTCTTAACATATTGATATGTTATTGATATGTGAAAATAAACAATGAATTATTTTTCTAAATAATCGACTTATCTACTTATTAATTTATCTCCGCAATGTTTAACAGATAAATTAAAATCCATGGTTTAAAATAACAAAAAACCGTTGCAATTGATATGTGCAATTGAATCAAGTTGACAATATTGGTTCTATTTTACAAAAAGTTATTCTTTAGTTAAAAACAAAACGTAACGAAAATATAAATTAAATACAATGTTGTAAAGTATAAATACAGAATCACAATAATATAAATTACAGAAATTAATAAGCGTTTCTTCATTACAAATTTCTGTAGCTATAGAAAGCAATTATTTACCTACGAAACACTACATCATGACCTCGATGTTCTGCATTTTGTTTTACTGACAATAACAAAATAAACAAACAGAACAACAAATGAATCAGATGGTCTGCATAATTATTAGTGCTATCTGCTGAATTTACTGTGTAATTACCTACAAACAGTGAGAATGCCATATAGATTACCTTATTTAAAGGTAATATTTCATCGAGGCAAAATTTACGGGAGCTTAATTCTGCTCAACCAACAGTTCTTAATAGAAAATAACCATAAAATTAACAGTCTTGTGTAATAGGATACATCATAATAGCTGCCATAATAAAACTCAAGCATCGTAACGCGTATACGTTTTGCAACGTATGTGTATTTAAAGTCTCCTCTATTCAGTATTATAAAATCGCTCATCAAAATAATGTAATACTAACAAACGTATACGATAGTAAACGTCTAAACGACAAAAACAGAATGTTCTTTATTCAAATGCCTATTCTCAATAAACGCAAAACCTACAAATATTCACTAACGCAACTTACGAGTTCTCGCGACAGAATCGATCAATATTATATGGCAATACTCGACTATGCTACGAAATCGATCGAAGCCTATTTTGATGCATCCCATTCGCGAAAACGCTGTGCACTCACAGAAAAAGAGCAACTTCGAGTCAATTCACATCGATGGTAGCTACAAGCAAGCTTTTGTTCCGATGGTGTATAGTCTGGATCGCCAGAGAAATATATATATATATATATATATACATATACACACACACACACACACACACACACACACACACACATATATGTACATACTATGCACCCTCGATTTTCCAGCCTGTAGAGGTCTCGAATCGTGCTCCGCCTACAAACCCGATCTGATTAGACGAGCGAGCGGCCAACCAAGGGAACCAACCAGTCGATTCGAATTCAGGATCTCGAATTCGCACCGGTTACGTGCTGCCGACCGTTCTTCGTGTACGCAATTGTGTGTACGTGTATATATGTATACAACGCATACTACCATCACTCGTGTTCACATCATCCCTATTGCATTCTGAGACAGAGCCTCACCTAGATCACGGCGGTGAGCACGTTGTTGTGTACTGAGACTGATGGGGCAGGGATATCGGATACATGGCCTTTGAGCTGTATCAAGGTTCGGGTACCATTTAGCACGGCTCTAAGTCGCCGTTAAGGCGCTCGTATGCGGCACCTGCATGCATTGTGTGCATACGCGCGGCCGCCTTGAGTACATGTGCATTGTGCTATCTGCTATCGAGCCGAGTCGCTTCCCCTGGGCCGAGTCGGTACCCTGGGACAAATCACGTCTGTCGACGTCTGAATACGTTGCGTGTACAGGAACGTGGCCAGATCGGTAGCGTGATTGATACGTTAAAGTTACATCTCTTACATGGGATGATTCTACCAGATGTTCCGCGTACACAGGAATTATCCTATATGTATTGATTCCTAACGTCACACGTTAAATCTATCAGAATGTAAAGTTCCCTAAATTTATGACGTTTTATGACAAATCTATCATAAAAAATTTAGGGAATGCGTTATAATAAAAAAATACAATATAAATAAAATTGATTTTTGCTTTGCAAATATATGTAGTTTTCATCAGAATTCGACCAAAAATTCGGTTTCGATTACGATTAAAATAAAAATTTTGATTAAGTTACGGTTTCAGCCAAAATTGAAAGAAAGTGTGGTTTCGATAGTCAAAACTAATCAAATTGGAATAAGTATTTATTACTTAAAATTTATTTTATTTAAAATGTTCATTTTCCATTAATTTTCTAAAGATTTATTTAAAAAATATTATTTTATGTTTCGAAATTTTGTAATTATTAAAATAATATGACTATGGTGCTACGGATAGTATATAACATACTAAGATTGTGATAATAAAATTGTAATATTAGAATAACGATATATATAAATATTGTTTCAATATTAAATTATGATATTTATATGAAGAAAATATGAAGAAGTTATATGATATATATATATATATATATTAGGTGTTGGAATTAATTCGTAGCGTTTTTTAATGAAAGAATGTTATTTATTTCACATGAGCATTAAAAAATACATTAATGAAAGTACTTCCCATCACTTGTAAAACGCTACGAATTAATTCCAACACCTAATATATATATATATATATGCGCGCGCCTAAGTATACATTTGACCTTTTTAAAATTTCTATGAAACTTTCAGTTTCGGTTTCAAAATTAAAAAGATTGTTTTGATTGGATCAATAATTTTCATTTTCGTTACTTTGATTAATTAAAATACAAATAAATGTATATTATTTGAATACATCGCAAATTATGAAAACTCTACATTAAGTAACTAAATATTTTTCGTTTAGAAAGCAGCGAATAAAAAATAAGAAAGAATAGATAAATAAAAATAAATAATCATGAACTCGATATCCTGAAGCATTCGAAAGCTACAGAAATGTATCGAAAAGTTCGGTAGATATTTTGTAGATGCAGGAAATGTAGCGAATTTATTGAAGTGCATGTCACCTAATGCAGCCCGTAGAATTTTTATTGACACGATAACAGTTTAAATTTTATCGGGAAAGATGGTATAGAAGATGGTATGGAAAATACATACAATCCCATACTCTTCTACTTGCACTCAGAGATATCTTTAGAAAGTAACCAGCTGTACGTTTATGACGTTCGTAAGTTATAGTCGTGAAAATCCAGCGTGATTAACTTACAGCCAACTTGATCGTATATTTTTCCTGGTGCTCCCATTACCTTATCATTCGCTCTATAAGCATTGTACACGTCAGTGATTTGCATTGTAATTACATTACAACGTCACTCCTTGTTTCAAATATAATATAAACAAGACTATTATTTTTTTTACATCATATATTAATTAATAATTTAAGAATATTCCGTATTATTTAATTCTTTTCAAATTATTAAATTTTAAAAAATGCTTTAAAAAATTTTTATGAAGAAGAATCTGAGAAAAAAACCCAGACTTGTGATGTTTATAATATTTATATAATATTATGGCATAAATGATCTATTTGTCAAAAAAAAAAATTTAATAGAAAGATAAATGTTAAAATATTTTTCGGAACTAAAATATTTTAATCATTATCACACAAATTGTTAACTATTTCATCGTCATGCAATTCCTTGGCATTTTAAGTCATAAATTTAACATGAATAATAATTGTTGGTATACCACGAGCTTTATTCCATTTATCTCTACGATCTCTCGCGGGTAGAAATTTCATTATTTACAGAATTAAAAGAGACTCACTAGCAATTCGCATTATAATCATAACTAGATGTTTATACGTACAGAATAATCTGTGTAACAATAAAAGACTTAAAAAATACATAAAATATTACAACATAATTCAAACAATATAAAAATCTTAACATTTATTTCGTACGAGCAGTTAATGATTAATCGAAACTTTAATTTTGATGCTCCTTATATTTAGTTTCGATGAGTAATACATAATTGAAATCAAATCAATTACATCGGTTGTTACGGACCGAATGATTGCTTTTCAAAATGCAAACGCTGCAGAGAATAATCAATGCCCGACGGTATAATTCATGCGTCTCTTCTCTCCTATTATATGAATAATGTATAAATATTACGATGAGGGGAACGATCCATGATTTGTTCCCGTATATTTCCAAGTTCAGCAGTTTCAATTTAAGCGTATTATTTTCTACGGAAAGTATCAGTTCGGCTTCGATTTAATTAAAGAGTCTTTTGCGTTACGTCGTCGTATTCTTATGACTACTGTAAAATTTTAATTAGAAAAGTTTCATCGTGCACACAGCAGGATAGCAGCAAGCTACAGAAACTGACCTTTTAATTAATGCCGCATTGTGAATGCATTTAGTAATAACGAGGCGGCGAGGAAAAAGCGACACGAGAGGAACACTTTTGCTTATGCGGTATACTTTGCGGTTGTAATTAGCGCAACTCATGTTCGCTACAGAAACGCGACGTTTAAAGGAATCATCGCTGTCAGCTTCGTTGTGAGAGAAACGGTTTTTACATAGTTGCCAAATAGCTTTTATGTAATAAAACCCGTTCGTGCCTACGAGTTAATCGCGTTTGTATTAATGCAGAATCCGAGGCAATTACAATGCGGTTATGCGTGACAGGAAATGGATCAGCGATAAACTTTATAAAATATTTTATGCCACGCGCTTTTAAACTTGCACAGGAAAGATATCAGATTATTTTCCATTTATATGACAGAAGTAATTACACATTCAATGCCAAACAGTATATCTGAAATATTACGGACAAGTCTAGTCATTATTACGATATTAAATTAATATTTTAACACTTATTATATGTGAGTATGTGTGTATATATATATATATATATATTAATTTTTTTATCACAAAATATTGAGTAGCAAATCAAATGACAAAGATCTATATTAATAAAAATAAAAAATTTTGTTATTATTATGTTTTTCGCATAAAACTAAAAATTATATATATAATAATAAAAGATTTAATAACATTTATAAATTATCTTCGAAATTCTTGTTTTCAAATGTATTAATTTGAATTAAAAGTCTTTATTAGAAAGTATTTTGTTATTATTGACTCTTTCAGGTTTTTTCTTTAAATTATCGTGATATGATTTAATAATTAAAATAAAAATATTTTTTGCATATAATACATAAATAAATTTTAATATTACATATTAATCATTTTTATAATTTTTGCCAGTTTATTGTATTGGATAAAATCCGTAACGGTAAAATCTGAAATTTACCATGAGTTTTTTCCACCCACTAGGTTTTTCCGGTCAACCCTGGATTTTTTTATTATTGCAGACTACATAAAAATCCGAAAAAATTCTTGTATACTCGTGAAACCTTTAACAACAAGTTGTTATCATGATAGAAGCCGAATTGTATTTTACTTATTTTTTATAAATTTAAAAGTGAGTAAGAGTTTTGAAAAAAACGTTATAGGTTAAAAATTCATAACTTCTATATGAGTGAATGGAAAAAAAATTCTTTTTGGCTACAATATTTGAGATATGTACTTCAGAAAAAAAATAGTATAATGATGTTGGCTTCGAAAAGTTGAATTATTCGAGCACCTGGAAATGAAGATTTTTATGAATAAAAAGATCAAGTTTTTTTTTTTCGAAAAAAAAAATAAAATCATTTTTATAGCGGATCAATTATTAAATTTATCCTTTTATTTTGCCAATCAAATTGAGCAAAAATATTCCCAAATAAAAATATTATATCGCACAGCTTGTACAACAATGCGTATGATGCTCTTCGCTACCAATCACATAAAGCGTATAATACGTTAACTTAAAATGTCTTTATGAAGTAGTTTCTTCATCAATTTCGAATATTTCATGAATTACGTATGTCTGATATATCTGTATAAATGTCAATTTTGTAATTATACATTAGTAAAAAAACTGATATAAAACTCTATTTTTAAAGTGTAAAATCTTTATACTTTTTGAAATTAGCATTAAAAAGATGTAACTTTTTTTAAATTCAACAAACAAAAAATCGGTGTATCTAACATAAAAGATCTCATATTGTGAAAGATTAATAATAATAATCATTTCTATAGGCTATTGTTCCTCAATATGTTGTTAATTTAAACAATTAACATAAACATACATAATTAATATAAATATAAATATATATATATATATATACATTAAACAAAGTTAAAAATTTTTAATCAAGAAATGTATAATTCAAATTTATTATTTGGTAAGTACACGTTAATATAAAACATTTGTTTTAAAATTAAGCTATTTAACCACAGAAATGGATTAATTTATGTTTTAATACACATGGAAGTTAAAAATAATAAAACATTATTTAATTCAAAGAATTGGATTTATCACTGCTCAGTTGATATTTAAGTCGATAGCTAAGTGTGCTTTCTTTCTCTTTTTCTCGTATATTCTTTTAATGTTTTATAAAATATCTGTTATGTAATTCTTCATTTCTAAAATATAATTTAGATCTTCCGAAGCGAGCTATGTCAAATAAAAGAATACATATAAAAGAAACGAAAAAAGATTACGGTTTTTTAATCTCGAGAAAGTTCCGACTTAAGAAAGATGCGCACATTAAATTCTCTCCTTGTTTCACGCAATGCCTACAAAGCATCGGGTATGTATATGGCCCGAGCGTGGAAATACGCTGTATCAAAAGAGAATAGACGGTAGGAAAACGCGAGGCAAAAGTTTTATCTGCGTATGCGCGCGCGGACAGTACCCTCTACCACCCTCTAGCTCGGAATAAGTTTAGCGTACGAAATGTTATTTGCACAAGAAGCGGTGTAAACTCCGAACTCTTCAGTGGAAACTTTCGCGGGCAACTTCTCGAGTTGTAAAATCAAGCGGCGTGGCGTGTCCTTCTCCGGTGGTCTTTCGCAGATATCAGAGATTGTGCCCTCCGCCCTCGTCCGAGAAGACGTGCCGTGAAAAGCATCCCGAGCGGGTGAATCTCATCGGATCGACAAAGTCAGTTATGTCCTGACCTCACTGCTTCAACTTGCCCGTGATTCCAATGGAATACAATGAGCTTCTGATTCTTCCTCTCGGGGCTGATAGCAAAATATAGTACAATCGTGATTACGGATGCAGTCATGGACAGAAGGTGAAATATAGTAGGAAATTTTACTGTATACTTTTTGTTAAAGCTATTAATTCTAGTTATATATATATATATATCACATTTACAATTTACTTATTATTTTAATGCATTATATATCAAAATAAATAAATATATCTATCTCCATCTCTGCTCTCTTTCCTCTCTCTCTCTCTCTCTCTCTCTCTCTCTCTCTCTCTCTCTCTCTCTAATCTTCTTTTTTCTGTTTATCTATCGTAATTTTTAAGAAATTTGATTAATAATATTGTAGGTAATTTTTTTTTAATTTTGGGAAGCTTATTAAGGATTGCATAGAATAATTTTTAATCGCAAAAAATAAAAACCGATCTCGAAACTTTTTTTTTATAGCTAAAGTTTACTCGATCGTTTAAAAGAAAAATATCAATGGGCATGTATCGCTCAATAAATGTTAGTTTTCTAAATACAGTAGTTCGATTCGCTCGAAACATTCTTTGTTGTTTATAATATACTGCTACTATGATTTTTCTTACATCCTTAGAGCTATGAAATTAAGCTTGAATAATTCTCAACGCACTGTAATGATATCAGTGTATGATCTGTTCGTAATTCCGCTAATTTTAGATATAATCCTACGGATGACCATATGCGTATTATAGCGGCCAAGGAACTTCACGCTTTCGACTACGGACAAGCTCCAATAAATATTCTGTTAAGCACGCGGTACGGTGTGCAGAGCAATAAAAGTTCTTTGAAAGTAGGTTTCGCGCTTCGACCTTAAAACGCTTTAATAGCACCAATAAGATATAAGAAATTCACTACGCGCATGTATCAAGGCGATTTAAAATTTTCCAAATTATTTTACGGATATATCTGTGTCAAAGAAACTTCTCGGATAAATGTCACAAGTTCAACATATATTATTTATCATGCAAGAGATCCAAAATTCTCCACGTATTTTAACCGATGATATAATTCATTAACATTGTTATTCGTACTGTAAGCTATATAAGAGACCATGTACATTCCTGAACAATGTATTCTCATAGATTAACACATCAGGATGAATTAGTTTCTTGCACCAACATGTCGGTTGCAAACGAAGATCTAATGGATGATTAATTGGGCAAGTACTGATAGATATCAAAGGAATAGCAATTCCTTGAGTTAAATAATTTTGTTATTTTTAACTTTCAAAGTAATAAACAATCTTCAACCTAAAAAAAACAACCTTCATATTAATGTATGCATTTAGTAAATAATAAACTAAATTTTAGTTAAATTCAATACATTTTCTTGAGTTAAATAATTAAAAATAATTCAAAATTAATTATAATTTGACATTATAAATTAACAGGGTACGGTACATCTTTTAAATTTTATGTTAAGATATGTATATTATATTAAAGTAAAATAAAAACTCAGACACCTTGATTATTAATTTTGTGTTATTTATACGTGTGTGTATGTATTATTTATTTAATATAAAATTTGAAAATTTAAAAAATGAAATACAATTAATTTTCACAACTTTAAACGACAACCAAGCAAACGACAACCGGATAAATAAAATTGACAACAGTCAATATTAACGTTAATACGACTATTTACGAAACCGAGGTGGCTTCAAGCAAGTAATTTAAAATAATTCCGTGAGAGACGATGTAAATTAAATTTATTTCTAAACGAACAGTCGCCAGTAAACGAGCAATTGCATTGAAAATATAATTGTGTAACTTACCGCATTTATAGAACTTACGCTGAACGCCGTCGTCTGTAAACGCCACTCAATGGTTGAATAATTAATAGTTTAATCTAAGTCCTCGCGCCCTGCAGCACGATTGCGGCAAATATTTACGTTAAAGCAACCGCGGCATCAACCGGGACGTCATGACTCTTGATTTCGATTTCGATCCAAATCGATCATTAATTATGGGCGAATTAATAGCTAACGGCATCGAGATGAAGGCACACCATTATTTTCGTCTCGTGTTAATCCATCGAATCCACTCTACTGTATAAATATTCGCTCTCCCCTAATCGCCGAACCATTTGTTCATAAATATTGATATATTTAAACCAAATGAGGCAATTCCAATTTTAATTTCTCGAATGTCTATATTACATAATAACGTAAAATCGCTTAGCATTTCGACGCAATAATCCATGTTTAACTGAACGATGCCTAAATATTTTTGAACAGTTAATCCATTGTAAGCAGACTTTCTGAAGCGCAATTGAAACAATACATTTATCGTGAAACAATACATTCAAAAAATACAAAACACTAAATAAAAATATTATAATAATTTGAATCAAGAGAGAGTGAGAGAAAGAGTGAGAGAAAGAGAGAGAGAGAGAGAGAGAGAGAGAGAACATTCTTAATATATCAAGAAAACAATTAAATTACAATTATTGATGGTAATGTTAACAATCTACACTATAACTGAAATAATATTCTTCCAACATGATATGACTTAAATGACCGATTAGTCTATTTATCAAAGAAAAAGCAAAAGTCCTCGCCTTCAAACCAACAAAGAAATATATGTATTTCTTTCTGATTGATCTATGTCACAATCGGCAAGAAAGAAGAAATCCTATTTTGCTCAGTCGGAGCTTAGGTTTCTCGTATGACGCAGCATACGTGCACGTGCGAATGGACCGATCGATAGGTGCAACTCCAGTTGCCTCTTCATTCATCCCACCTTCAGCCACTCACGAACTGCACACCAGCATTTCCGACGTACACGCGGCGAAGCCGCCCACATGAAGCAGGAACTTTTACCGAAGAACGAAAGCGACGTAAAGCCCTGGTCAGATTGGTTTACTTCGGAAGGCCACTTCGCTCCGGATTCTCGTTCGACGTGCCGGATCTAACCATCGAAAATCTCTTGCGTTTCGCTCGCGAAAAATCCCTGTTCTCTCTCTCTCCCTCTCCCTCTCTCTCTCTCTCTCTCTCTCTCTCTCTCTCTCTCTCTCTCTCTCTCTTCTGCATTCGTTCTCGCGTTCACTCCACAAAAATCCTCTCGTTACCTGACTTCGTCAAGAGCGCCAAAATTACAACACTTGTGAGGATGGGCGTGACGTTGTCTAGAGGGTCACGCTTGGCGCGCTGCCAAGAAATTGTGCATCGCGGAGACGTCGACACGCGAACACTTCCTTCCAGGTCAAGAAGAATACTATTTTATAGGACAAGTTGGCGGATGACATAAATAATGGAAAGCGGGAGTCGCGATTGGACGTGGAATGCATAATAAGTTCAACAACTGCGGCGAGTTGACAACTTAGCGTCTCGTAAAACTTGATCAAGAAAAAAGATATCCCGGAATATCACGCTTTGCAAATATAAAAAATAGATTCATGCCTTCGAAAGTCTCGGGGAGTTTAATTACTTTTTCAACATTACAGTATATCTACAAACTTCAGAAAAGCGCAAAAATTATAGTAATATTTATAGTTTCTAATTATAACTCTCAATTATTTCATTTGAATTCTATTTTAGTTATATATAAATATTACTTTTCTCGAATATTTTTAATGAAAAATTATTTACTCTATAGCGATTGCCATTTTATGTATTCGGATGCCAAGTACGAAAATCCTTCATTCTCTCACGATATATCAGGTTTATAGCCGTGTGAAAAGACTTCGTCACAGTTGCCAAAGTTCACAAGAATGGCGTAATTTTTCGCAATCAAGGCCGCGTTGTCGAAAAAACGGAAGGATTCAACAACGGACTAGCGAACTCGCAGCGAAGAATGACGACGGTTAAAATACGACTCATCTATATCTCAGTATGCGTGGCAAAAATGTAAAATGCGATCGCCTTCGCGGAAATGGAATATTAAGCTCATCTGCGAATGGTCTACTAATTAGCGCAGTGGCGACGTTCCTGAAATGTTTCGTACGCTGCTGCTTAGAATCATGTTCACCCATGCCTGGAGTTTACCAGGACTGCTATTGTCTGTTCAAACAATCCGCCGTGATTAATCCGGAACGTTTCCTGTGAAAACTGGATGACCTATCGTCGGACAGACACACAGCCTAGCCAGCCGACCACATTTACTGACTGCAGGATTTATGCCGATAAAATTCCTATAATAGCACAATAAGAGTTATATATTCTTTAATATAATTATTGTACGCAAATAAAAAAATTTTGAAAGTGATAAATACAACCGAGGAATAAAATATATAAATAATCTTCCTTGGAAAGTTCGAATTATCAAGAGACTCAAATAGTTTCATATGAAAGAAATAATCTTTCAACACACGCATTATAACACACATTCAAAGAATGCATTATCATATAAAAAACCTAATAATTTTTTATTGAAGCAAGAACTTTTATGAATATACTTGTACAAAGTAAATGTGCTTCTAACCACATTGAAGTTTCTTTTAACATTTAATTATATAAAACTTTTTAAGATCTTTTCTTGAAGTTTCAATAGATAAATTTTAGTTTTCAAAAAAGAAATGTAAAGAGAAATATAATAATTGCAGATAAATGAGGAGACAAACTTATATAATGTGATTTTTTTTAATTATCACAAAGAAATTACATAAAGTATAGAAAAAATGAAACATTTGCGGATTTGCAAATATCAATTTAAAAAAAAATAATTGTTATATCGATAAACTCACATGTTGTCGGCCACGAAAAATATCTTACGGACAAATCGCGTCGCGCGCCTCTTTTTACTTGGACATAGACAAGCGATAGAGGATTCCGATACGTCTATATATGCGAAAAATTAGTTGGCAGTTTTTCCGATCGAATCGATGTCCCAAACGGGCCGTTCTTTATTAACGAAAGGATGAACCGAAGGTGCCGCGCTGGCAGAAAGTTCCGAATATGCATGGCTATGCAATTCGCGCGGTCCCAAGGGACGCAAAAGTTGGCTGGGCAAAAAGCGGCGGAAAAACGGGATGCAAAAGGACAAGAACAAGCGCAGTAGAAAAGGGGAGAGAGAAAAAAAAGAGAGAACGTCGCGCCGCACGAAGAGCAGCCGGTCATCCATTTTCATTCGAAGCGAGCGATGCCCCGAAACTTTCAAAGCGGCCGCAAAGGCAATACGTAACCCGACTTCGATGACGCGCGACTCCGCCAATTTCACGTCCCACTATTTTGATCGAGGTTAAGGTTACACCGTTATACTACTCCCGAGTGAGCGATTCGTTTTATTAAATTCTCAGACTACCAGGAGAAAGTTTGCATTTCCCACCAACAGCGAACGTGGAGGAAAGCGACTCTAAAAGCATTTTAATTTGCTTTTTGTTCGTACACAGCTGATAATTATTAAGATACGCGTATGGAATGCGTATTCTTCGTTGTACGTACAAGGTGAGTACCGAAGTAATCAGGAAAAAGTTGTAATGAGATTTCTTTCAATAAATCGAGCGTTTTCCATCGAGCGTGTTTAGAATTTTAAGAACATCGTTCACAAGCGAATCAGAAGAATAAAATATGGGAATATGGGAACATTCTCTCTGAAAAGATATCCGTTATGTCAAATCAATTTATCTTTCGCAACTACGTATCTTCCGTTCATCGTTCGAGGTCAATCAATGTTCTACGCAAACGTAAAAAGTTTAATCTCAGCCCGGAGTCAGTCTAGATTAAACGAATTCGACTTGATTGCAAGTTCAATTAATGGAGGAACGTTTCATCGAAGTTATCTACTGGAACACGTTCATCCAATCATTTGTAACCGTCGAGTTTAAAATTGGATTTATTTCGACATTCGTTAACAGTACTGGTTACCTACCAACTATCACGATATTTTGCCTTAGGCATACAGAGGCATACAAATATCTTTATCAAATCATGAAACAAACAGCATATTCCAGTTTGATTCCTAATCACGTAATGGTACAAATGTAGTTACTGCATCTGATTAACACACACTACTGTATCATTAATTGCTAGAAGCAATAGATAATTCAATATTATTGTTATCATGAAATTTCTTTATGTTCAATTACTTTAATGCGTTCATTTACTTATACATCGTGTGTAAGTAAATTATATAAAATAATCTTAAAAGTAAGTTTAAATGTGTTTTTCAGAAGTCAATTCCATATTTTGTACATTTTAAAAATGTTTTATCAGGTTTATATGATTCATAATTTTATCAATTTTCTCCAATTTTGAGTTTTTAAATTTTTATATGTAAACAAAATTAAAAAATATGCATTACATGAAAAAGCAATTTCTCAGAAATGTTATATACATATTTATATTACATACTGAATCATATGATACGTATGTATCATAGCACAACAGCTTTTATTGATGATGAAAGATGTTTCGTCGCACTTTCCGGTGATATATGCTACTTGTTACTGCAGAATATATCATCTGATTACTAATAGCGACAGCAAACGCCGATAACATGAACAGATGCGTTACGTAGATGTTTTGATGAAATGATTGGGATGACGAGGGTGGATGAAGCGCATACAAACCGGCGCGAAACTGCGCGGGTAATAATCATTACCTATTGATAAGAGCCACAGTGTTACCAGATCACCGTTGTTGCAAATGTTATGGAGATGAAATTTAATTTGCTCGTTCAACGCGCCCCCGTTATTGTAATATACCATACCGGATATAATGTATGGTCTTGGTTATAAACGTGATACGTTTGTTATTAAATCCTCCCTTTCCCGACACACAGAAGTGATACAATATTCAAACAACAATTTAGAAAGCTTTGTTGCGCGCTGATTTAAGTACACCGCGTAATCAGAAGCTACTAATGAGAAGTGCTGTATGCCCGACCTGATTAACAGTTGATACGGATATGTTAAAGCGGTTGGCGCAAGTGCTTCGAAGCACAGTTTGCATATGTTTCCACGTTCGGGATAAAACGCTGCTTAATTGTACCTCGAGTTTTTAAATCCTTCTCGATCTCTGGATTTACGTTCGCAGAAAATTGCAATCTGTATACGTTAATTCCTTATTCGTTGAATAAATTATAATATAATTATAATATAATTTTACATGAACAAAACTTTAATATACATATGAAATAATGTACTTTATATTTACATGATTATAAAAAAATTTGTTTAATTATTAAAAATTTTGCTTTAGATTTATACAATAATTTGAATTTGTTTAATTATTAAAAATTTTGCTTTAGATTTTTACAATAATTTGAATTTGTATTTAACTTCAATTAATATAATGTACACATTGCAACGTCACGAAATGTAAAATGAAAAATAAAATAATCAATGAAAAATAAATGTTTAATGTCTAATTATATCACTTTGTGCAGTGTTAAATTATAAATAATATTATGAGCTTTATAGATATTAAAATATTTTATTCAACATTTACTTAATAAACACGTAAAAAATTGCATATATTTAATAAAATATATCCAATTCACAAACGCTGCTTTTATCAGTGATATTACTGCCTCGCTTTAATTTCAGATCTATCATCTTGCCACATTTCACTTTTCACAGTTCGGCAAACTCATGCGATTGCAAGAGATATTTCCTAATTATGATTCTTATTGCGTGTAGTATTATTCCCGATCGATTGTAACGATATACCTATAGCAGTATTTTTATTTATCTACGTCAACAGCTAATCGAACGTTTGTGAATATACTTGCAAATATCATAATTAATCAGCGCCAAGTGGCTGGAACAATACAACATATGAATCATTACTTTCCACGGACAACTAAGTTCATGAAATTTAAATTTTACAAATATGCACTTCTCGGAGCAATTCTGCAAGTTTATAGCAAATTTTGATATGTAACAATATATTATTCACTGTTATTAGAACTTTTTTCGTAAAAGCTATTTGATTACACAATATAATATTTTTTTATAATTAAGAACTCGTTCATACACACACACACACACACACACACACACACATATATATATATATATATATATTTGTAATTATAATTAATTGATGTTATATTGTTGCAACAATATAGATAAATCTAAGGCTCTCTTCATGAAAATATTTTTCACTTTATAATTGGTAACTTTATTGTCCTTTATTACCACCTACATATATATGTGCGAGTGCGTGCGTGTCGTGTGCGCGCGCGCGCGCACGCGCGCGCGCGTGTGTGTGTGTGTGTGTGTGTGTGTGTGTGTATAATCCTATTTAGATATATCAACAAGTTTCTCAGTATTCTTAACGATTCGTCACATTGAGTACAAGATTGTGCAACGTGCTAACTCGCTTTCAAAAGATTGCATGCTTGGAATAACGTAAATCCATTTATACTTTACAATATATCCTCATTATATAGCTTAATATCGCGTTTCAATTTCAACATCTCTTTTTAATACCGAATAGATCTGTCAAATTTGTCAATAAGTGAATTTTTAAACGATAATTCAAATAAAATTATATACACAAATCTTGAAATGTCTAAATATGCAATAATTTTTAGTTATTTTTTATTTATTATGAAGTAAAATCAAACTTGTTAAACTAATTAATATTTAGTGAACAATCTTTTAATATACTGAAATTATCATATATGTGCGAAATATTTTCTTCAAGTAAAACATTTAACAAGTAAACGTAACATGATTAATTACGTTATTGAAAATTAGGTACAGCGAAAATTAACCAATCCTCACTTAACCAATAAACGTAAATTATTACGAACATTTCCACGTAGTATATTCAAAGTTTATTTAAAACCAGAATTAAATAAATATGCATTTAAATATTTCTCTAAAATATCGAGAATTTGATTGAATATTTTATCGTGGAAAAGTGTACTTGAGAAATAAAATTTTCTCGAACGAGATACGCGTAAATACCGATTGATCGAATGAGAATGTACCATCATCAATAATCTATCATTGTTTCTATATACCATTTACAATTTGTCTGTACAGACAAGTCTTACCTGTACAGACAACATTCTTGATCAATCGATCCGAATCGAGAAATCATCGAAAAAATTCAATACCTATATAAAGCTCGCATGTTCGGTTTCCACGATGTCCTCCCTCTTAAGCCCCATACCGTAGCATGTATCGTTGCACGTCTCACGAAAGCTATAAACTTCGATGGGAATCGAGTTTCTTAATAACCTTTCTGCACACGAGATTTCAAGCGACCGCCTTGTAAATAAATCAGTGCCGGAGAAAAATACCGGACTCTGCAAGAGCGCGCGCGCGTACGTGTGCTCCAACGAAATTCCATTCGCGTATACTTTCATTGAAGCGCTCGCACTAGGAAAGTTTTTCCTACGAAATCGTGCGACCTTCGTTTTACTTTTATTCTCGTCGCGACAGCAAGTAAGCGCGAAGTACTTCCGATAATCGTAATGAAAACTTGACACCCGCGCCGTGCGTTTTTCTCGCAGACGGGGAAAATTATGAAGATAATCATAATGAAAACTCGACACTTCTCGCAGCGCGAACGAATTGCAAGATATTACGTATAATTATGTCTTTTGTAAATGTTAAGTGCAATTTCGTCGCATCTCAAAGAGATTTAAATCTTAATATAAGGTTTGGATATCATTCATTCTTCCTATTTCTATTATATGTTTCGGAATAATTAATTTCATCATATTTAATTATTTATATAATTTTAGTATTAAAATCACGATTAAAAAGAAAAAATTCTGGTAATTAAATAAATTATTACTGAAGCGTTTTACTGTTTAATTATCTAATTGTTCATAATAATTTTAGCATCATTATATACCAAATATATATTAAAAAATATTTTAGTCAAATGTTAATTTTTGGGATGTCGTGTGGCTCCATGTGAGAGCGACGGACTCGTAACCGACAGGTCGCAATTAAGTTTAAATCCTCATCCCATTATATACGGATAATTTCGTAACTGATTTAATGGAAGCCACAGAAGAACTCTTTAGATCTAGGTGACTTTTTGACTAGATTTGGACATATAAATTATTATTCATATTCGATTCTTATATTCAAGATCATCTTAAGTATAGTCTTAAAACGTCATCACAAACCAATTAAAGGATCGTATCTTCACACATTACTTAAAATAGTCTTGAAATAAGAACAGACTATGAATACCGGCCAGGTATGGTCCCACCTATTCCATTCAATTACTATTATCATGTTAATATCAAGTTTATCAAATAGAATTTACAGCAGCAGCTTCGCTGGTGCCTTATCTTTTATGTATACTTTTCGCTTATATACATTTTAGTGTATTAAGTACACAATAAATTAAATTAAATTAAATTAAAAGAAAAGAATAATTTGAAGAAAAATAAACTTACACGAAGGATGCGTTCCATATTAGACTTAAGCATCATCTGTGCTTGTTTAATATTTGATAGACAACAAGAATGAATTGATGCTTATTGCGTGTAAGCGTAAAAACGGAACATACTCTATGCATACATAATATATCGACCTGTGTGAGTTCCGACATTCCTGTATTATTAGATTGGTAGAAAAGAGTAGCCCGTAAACAGTTGGCTGGATACCAGCAACGGACACACAATTCACATAATTCCATATGTCTCTTTTATTGTCAGACCTTATACGGAATAAAGGGCGAGCGTACGTACGAATGAGTTATGTCCTTACGAGAGCGCAAAATTGGTACGTGATGACGGTGGAATCGCCAAACAGAAAAGTTCCCCGAATGCTCGTACGAAGTGCTATAAGCACGAGTGGGACAACCGTAAACTTTTACATTCGCATGCAAATTCTCTTTCACTGAAACGGTCCTTAAAACGAATACACTCACATATAAAACCGCTACCGAGCACTTCGACCATTCGCCGAAACGTTAGAAACTAGTTCTCTGTAGTAGTTACGCTATAAATGTAAAATCCTAACTGTAAACTGAGAAAAAATTTGTTAACTTATTAAAAACCATTTAAAAATTGTTCATTAATTATTATGAAAATTTAGAAATTAATAATGACATAAAATACATTTATGTATAGTCGCATTGTTTCGACATGTATATGTTTTTAACGCACGCCGTGATATAGAATACGTTTACTTTTCATTTCTCCAAACAAAATATTGCATGTTAACATTTTTTTATTTTTGTTTTGAATGATCTAAACTCACATACTGTACATGTTAACAATAGAGTCGTTAGATCCTGAAGTTGCGCCCATGGGCACAATACTATGCCATCGAAATATTCTAGTTTTTCACTCAATTTCGTGTCAAAATGGAAAACCATTTTTTAGCACAAGAAAATAAACGGATCCCTGGAGAAAAATATATTTTTGACCTGGATTTGTATTTTTTTTAAATGGCACAAAAATGCTTTTGCACTGCAGATTAATAAAAAAGGTTAAGATAAATAAAATAAGATTTAAAAAATTATTAAATATTTACAATGCATCACAAATTCAGCTTTTATAAAAGCTTGATACTATGATATAGATGTATGTTAATTATTAAAAAAAACTATTTGTTTTTCCTTATTGAAAGAAAATCTTGCAAATTGAAAAATGTTGCATTTTCATTTCTAAAGACATTTTTATATCGACTTTCACAAACGAAAATTGTCAAAACTGACCGAGTGAAAAGTCAATCAAGTTCATTCTGCGAATAGAGAATCATCCGTGCACCGTTCCAATCTTGATAATTGAGTCTATTTTTTTCGGGATAAAAAGGGGACGAGATGGGAAAGGAAACGGATGACCGGCTTTTGTCTGCCTATCCACGATTTTAAAACTTGTGTCGTATCTGTCAATTGTTTTCTGTCATGCGAAAAATAGTCTGCTCTTTCAAAGGACGAAATTAAAATTTACGCAAAACTTTTACAGTGCCCAATAAACGATACAAGCCATACGATATGGCATATCTCATCAATCTCACCGTTCTTTCATACATGGACTCTTTGATCAAAGCAAAATCAATTTTTCTTTTACCAAAGCTTGATAAGCATTTCCTCGTAAATTTTCAATTTTAAATAACCGTTGTATAACTGAACCTTCTAATCAATCTGCTAAAATGAATATATTACAAAATTAATTAAAGTTTAATTTTATAGCTGAGTTAGAAAGCAAAAGGCTTCTCATTTATAAATTCCGCTAATTACCGGAACTATTTTTGCTTTAACAAGTTTGTTCAATAATAGTAAAATGGCATCAAATAATGGAATACTCTATAGATCAATTCGCGATATGGTACCACAATTAATATTTGCAACTAATATAATTAATATTCATCGATGATATGATTATTACAATAATTATGAATTATTCATTAAGCATCAAGTATCAACGAAGTTCGTTCTATGCAATATTATGTAATGCATTCTAAAGAACGGATATTATGGCAAATGGCAGAGATTTAATGAGATAAACGATATCCGTAACGGTGGAACGTAAATGATCCTCAAAGTATAGCGTACATTAAAGCATTTAATAGGAAGTTAAATCATTACATTGTAATATATGTCATCCAAATATACTATTCCATTTTCCTCGAAATGACAATGCAATTGGTACACAATGGCAATAAAATAATAGAGATATATTCTTTAAATACATTGTTATAAAATTATTATCTTATCTGCAATTTTTCATACTCGAAATAGCAAACAATAAATCTTTATTATTTATAAATAAAATCAATATATCATGTATTAATCATGTATTAATTCTTTACAGTCCAATTATTTTTCACAAATGAGTAAAGATTAAATAAACTTATTTGATTCTCATTTTCATTTATCTAACATGACTTAAACAATTATTTGAAAGAGTTCATGAAAAAAAAAAAATTCCAAAATTATATATTATAGTTTATAATAGTCTACATTCTATTCTAAAATTACTAGCTTATATCTACAATTTTATATCTTTTTAGACCTCAAATAGCAAGCAACAAATCTCTATTGCTCAAAAATAAAATCAATATTTTTCTAAATCCTACATTAACCTTTTGTAGTTCAAATTATTTCTCAAATAAAAAAAGACTAAATATTTCACTTTCATTTTTTATTATTTAACGTGACTTAAAGAATTTTTATTTGAAGCATAGTTCATATAGTTCTAAAAATATATATTAGGTGTTGGAATTAATTCGTAGCGTTTTTAATGAAAGAATGTTATTTATTTCACATGAGCATTAAAAAATACATTAATGAAAGTACTTCCATCACTTGTAAAACGCTACGAATTAATTCCAACACCTAATATATATAGTTGCCGATTATAATCATCTACATTTAAATCCTTGGAGAAACATGCGATGGCTGTCGTAAAACATTATTTCAAACGTGACTGCAAAGAGTTAATATCTCATAACATGTTACTCGACATTACGTGAATCTCACATCGCGTATCATAAAATGAGTTAACTTTAATTCAGTTAGGATAACTTTAGCTCTTTTAAAAAATGCCTTGATAGCATATGTATCAAATCAGAATATAAGACGTTTCAAAATATCTTTACGATCTGGATTTTCATTATTTGATTAACTTGTAGTTTGGATTTGACCTCACTTTAACTTAATAAATTACGAAACTAACGATTTTATGTATGTGTAGTAACTTTAGAAAGTTACACTACAAAAATTTAGTGATTAAGCATAGATAGAAAAATATAATTAAGAAAAATATAATTTTCGGTCTAACCACAGGTTAACCAGTAAATAAAAAACTGTGAGCCGTAATCACGACTACGGGTTACCAGTTGTGATTCTCAGTTGATGGTTCTATTTTAGCAAATCACGATGCAGCCGGTTTATATTCGCTGAATCGTGATTGATTAAAATAAAATCATCAACCGATAATTGTAACCGGCAACTATAATCGTCATCTTAAAGATGTCTTAGGTCCGATTGCATCAACATTACTTTGATTTTAAGCGAAGCTTAAAACTCTCTTTGTTGTCTCTTTTCGATTTTAAAACAAGATAGAGAGAGTTTAAAGTTTCACTTAAAATCATTGTAACGTTGGTGCAACTGGGCCTTAATCATATTACAGCTTAAGACGTTTTTAATATTGATAGCCAATTTAAGGATCTGAGAACAAGAATTATCGTGGCACACACTTAGACATAACAATGACTCACATGTCATATGACTTATATGCCAAAGCGTTGCTTACGTCTACAATTTATAAGTTTAAGTGTTACAATTTTTGCTCAAACCCTAAGACCGTCTTAAATATAGTTTTAAGATATCAAGATTCAATCGGAGAGCCGCATTAACATACTACTCTTAAAAAGCTCTTAAAAAGCTCTTAAAAAAAAACGGATTATGAATACTGACCTGAGACGTCTTATGTCCAGATTTTGACATGTGTACTGTCTAGACAGGGTCCAAATTTCGGTCAGAGTTACTTTATTGTAGAGTGTACTGTCAATGTGTGACACGAGATTAAACAAAAAATAGGAGAAGTAATGGAAAATATTGACGAAAGCCAAATATTGATTTCGACTATTCTCTAAAGGCTGGTATTCATAGTCGGATCTTATATTTAAGACCGTCTTAAGTACAGTCTTAGGATGTCGTGAACTAATTAGAGAACCGTATCAGCATCTCAAGACATTACTTAAGACGATCTTAAAATAAGAACAGACTATGAATACCGCCCTTAAACATGCCTGTCCAATTTAAGCTCCGGAGCCAAAACGCAAAGCCATCGATGCAAAAAAATTCAATGTAGATAAAATTTCGGGGATTGTAAAGTGTTGTACGCATCTAAGTGACGCTTATCAACAATTTATAGTTCCTAAAATCTTACATTGAATTTTTTTACGTTGATGGCTTTGAGTTTTGTTTCCGAAGCTCAAATTGGGCAGGCTTGCTCTAAAATATCTCGGAAATTTTAACGATACTCGAATGAACATTATCTCTCGATAATGCTATAAACCTATAAACCGTATGCGTCATCGAGCTCGACTGCCCGTGAAACGCGACGCGCGTGAAAGGTCAACGTACCGAGACATCCCGCAGCAGCACGTGCTGTTCCGAAAACACGTGTTTCTCCCCTCTCGCCGCCGCGCATGGAAACATTCGCCGAAGTCTTCCTTCTATCGGCGCAACGTATGAATGGCGCGTTGAAACGTCGCGCGAAAATGAAATATGTACGTACACACGTCTTTAATCACTGCGAGTCAACGCAAGCGATCGATTCCATGTCTCAATAAAATTCATAACTGCAAGAGTTCACAAACCGTGACAAATTCGTAACGGCGTGCTGCGCTCCATTTATATCATTTTAGCGTTCAAGTTCTACGAGAAACTGCGCGTGTAAAGAAGGAAAAAGTCAAAATATGAAATTTGAAAGCTGTCATTATCGCAATCAATTCACATGGAGAACGACTACCGCGCCACACATGAGAGAGACAGAGACGGAGCGAACACGTGTCAATGCATGCAACGGGTATTACTGCGAGGAACAACAACCTGATCTGTCGCGCTCGACCAGATTCCTTTCGACAAGGTGAAAACCCGTTCGATGCAAATGGGAAATAGAGAAATACATCGTCAGCTTGTACACGAGAAATATTACTACGAAGATTAGAGACGATCGTGAGATACAAAATGTACAGCGTGTACGCGCGTAGGCAGTGAAAGGAGAACAAGGAGTAAACGATGTAAGCGTGGAACGGAGGAGCAAGGAAAGAGGTTAGAATCGTTCTGCAACTGCGGTGCTCGTGAATGCACGGCACTTACCTCGTGTGCCCGTGGATGCTGGTGATTGCAGTGTCGGTGCTCGAACATCCCACTGGCAGGACCCAACACAGCGCACATCGCGAGGAGAACGGCGAGCGGTGACACGCCGGTGCCGCGGCGCATCTTCAACCGCACTCGGGCCGCCATCACGGACAACACGCTCGATCGCAAAGCATGACACATACTGAGCGCGCCCGTCGGCGCCACGCATTTATATGGTCGGTGCCGGCGCGGCGGCAAGCAGCGCCGCGCGACTCACGTTCGATACCCGGAGCGCGGCGACGGCGGCAGCGGTGGTGGCGATGGTGATGGTGGAGGTGGTGGTGCTGGTAGTGGTGGTGGTGGTGGTGGTAGTGGAGGCGGCACTCCGACGATGGCGGTGGCGGCAGCAGCGACAACGACGACGACGCTGTCGCTGGGATAAACCCCTCGTCGTAAAGAACCTGCGAAGAAATCGAAGAGCTTGTTGTTGTTGTTGAGGCAAGCTTAAGGTACAATTTAATGCTGATGCTCGATGTTCATTTTTAATGGTAAAATAGATCTTTTCTTCTTCTTAATTTCCTTATTGAATTTCCGATCTATCTATAAAATAAGTGAAAGCTGATGAATATCAAGTGTTAATTTTGATCATGTGGCCTGTTTTAATGCTAAAAATGAGCGTCAAACGTCAACATTAGAAAATACCTTTAAAGAACTCTGCACATTTCTTTGAACAGAAGAAAAAACCGGCTTTTGTCAAATTGGTTAAATTTTTTATACGTGATTATTTTTATACTAATTAAAAGTCTCAATGATCTCAGAAAAGCAACTTTTATGGTTATTAATTAATGATTTATATATAATACAATAGGGATTTAATAATAAGATCTATAATTATTATTACTATAATTATCTATAATTATTATTACTATTATTATTATAATACGGATTATTAAAAAATTATTAATTTATCTTTTTTAGACTAAGCTCCTTTAGATTTTGCTTTTAAGAAGCATCAGGAAGAAGTTGTAGAAAAAAAAATCTAAAAAAATATGAAAAATAAAATTTCTATAAAATACGCGATTTT